>JAQIUQ010007120.1:347500-727500 GCA_030378365.1 Hybognathus amarus | reverse complement strand
TCAGTATTGGAGAAGGAGGATTCTGGGAAGGCAGTGCCCGAGGAAATGTAGGCTGGTTCCCAGCAGAATGTGTGGAAGAGATCCCAAGCAAATCCCAACGTAGGACAGGCCATGTGAGTGTGTACACAAAAATACACACCGGCACACACATTCAACATGTTCTCATTCACTGACATCGCAACTTATAGGAATAGTACACCCAAAACTGACACTTCTGTCATAATGTAAGGTACGTTTAACACTGTTTTCAACTAAAAATGCACAAACATTTGAAAACGGGATTCAAAGTGCACGTTTTTGAAAATTACATCGTAAACGTTACAAAAACGCAAATTCGTGAAAACGGTGACGTAATGCGTATATGTATTACTGTTTTTCTTTACGTGACATCGCTACACAACTATAAAAAGCTATAAAAAGTTTTCTTTAAGTGCATATCGCCAACTACAGACCTAAATAATATGCATCTTTTGTCGTTTTGGCGGATCCGTGTGAACGTTTTATGAAAAATAACACTCATGTTTACACTGCCCCAATAGACACCAACAAACACTGAATAAACATGTTCAGTCGGGCGAAAACCAACCCCGACTTATGGTTTTTAATAGTTTTAGTTTTATTTAACAATGACAACACTTTTCCAAACCCATGCGACTTTCTTTCTTTAGTGGAAAACAGAATCACACTGTTCAACAAACAGTTCACACTGCTCTGTTTCATACAATGAAAGTAGTCCATACCGCTTGTGCACTATATTCAAGATCTCTCAAGGAATGAGAGAACCAATGGTGGCATCAGTGACTGTCAAACTTAGCATGAAGTGTTTTCGCACAGAGCTGAAATAAAGGTTAATAATCTGGTGATTGATTCAATTTTTGGTCTTTTCAGAAATTCTTATGGCTTCATTTCGGCTTCACATAAATCAAATGGACTATGATTTTCTCGCCTTTGGAGTCTTGACAGCCCCTGGTCACCATTTACTTTCATTGTATGAAAATAAGCAGCATGAACATTCTGCTAAATTACAACTTTTGTGTTCTACTGAAGAAAGAAATTCATATGCAGTCAGAACAGCATAAAGGTGAGTAAATGATGATAGAATCTTCATTTTGTGGTGAACCGTCACAAATAAAGAGTATGCTTCAGTTCAGATTACATGATTGTTTGTTTCTTCACATATTATACAGTGAGAGGAAAACAACTTTTCCCCTTCCTCTTATTGTCTTTTTTCACTCTATTCTTCTCCATTGCTCTGATAACCCACAGAATATGTGAGAAGCCTTGCGGCGATAGCAGGCTGTTAATTCAGTTAGTGTTCATTTGCAACTAGGCCACAAAGCACATGCGTGTCCACCTCTCAGATCAAATGCTCGAGTTCATCCGTCGAACCGAAGCTGTGAATGAGCACCTGAGAAATTGTGCATTATGTCCAAATTGGACAGAGCGCAGAAAGGCCATTAACAGCAATCAAAGCACTACTCTAGTCCAAATGTTTGTTAAATTTAGATGATTTTTTTTAGTTGTGTGTACAATCATTGGCTGTTGTGTAGCTGTGGTGTGCGCACTCTAACATTCACTGTGCAAATTGGCAGAAGGGGCCAGGGGCAACATTCTGTTGAGAGTTGTTATTTTGGGCCAAATGAATGCCTTCCACATCAGTGCAGCTTCTGTGCATTTTTTTTTTAGCCCTGTATGTGTGTGTGGTGCAAGTGTCATAGAGGCGTTTAGATGTTTCTTCATTGAAACCCATCCTTTACAGTGCATGCATAATGATTATGCAAGTCTGATCATATTTTTTTTCCTAGCGTATTTTACCAATTCCAAACCACATCAGTCTTAAAGTCCCCCTGTAGTCAATCATTTTAGCATTTAAAACTCACCTTTGATCAGCAAAATTAAAGATTCCAAGTTTTTTCCTTAAAAAAATGGATTGTGCCTTAAGCAATACTCCACTTTTTGGAAACGGGCTCATTTTATAACTGCCCCAGAGTTAAACAGTTGGGTTTTACCGCTTTCAAATCCATTCAGCCGATTTTCTGATATTTAGAAGAATATCAGTAACTAGACAGTTTCTGGTCTCATTGACTACCATAGTATTTTTTTTTCCTACTATGGAAGTCAATAAAACCAGAAACTGTCTGGTTACTGATATTCTTCTAAATATCAGAAAATCGGCTGAATGGATTCGAAAACGGTAAAAAATGTTTAACTCTGGGGCAGTTGTAAAATGAGCCTATTTCCAAAAAAAGTGGAGTATCCCTTTAAAATAGCTTGAATGTAACTCTACACCTTTGCCTCATTTAGTATACGTGGTTATATGAATATGCAAATTATCCCCGCCTCCACTCACTCACACCAGCTCAAAGATGCCCTCGTTGACGATCACACGTTAACCTGATTGTTTACAAGGTAGTCTGTTCGAACTGGAGAGTCACGAACTGGAGCGTTTCGTGACTTTCCAGTTTTAACTTGTTTATCAAATGAACGAAATCCTTTTCCCGAGTCAATTTGTTTCATCTCGTTCGTTGAATAAACCAAATGACATCGAAAAAAATTTCATTCATTTTGATAAACGAGTTCGAAAAGGAGAGTCACAAACGCGCATCACAGAACAGAGCAAGGCGACCATTTGCACTTATAAAACTTAAACTTTGTTATTATTATTTTTAAATGAATCGATTGTTTCGCTTGATAAGACCCTTATTCATCGTCTGGAATCGTTTAAAGCCCTTTGAACAGTTTGCACTGAAACTGTCTTTTGGACCTTGAACCGTTTGGTTACCAGTAAAGTCCATTACATGGTTTTCATCAAAAACCTTAATTTCTTTTCGGCTGAAGAAAGAATGACATGGACATCTTGGATGTCATGGGGGTGAGTAAATTATCAGCAAAAGTTTTTTTTTTAAAGTGAACTACTCCTTTAATATGAATAATATTGATGTGGTTTGGAATTGGTAAAATGTGCTAAAAATATGAACAGAATAAATATCAACTTGCATAATAATTATGCATGCATTGTATAACAGAAGTAAAAGGCTTTGCATTGCATCTGCACTTGACATAATTACACACAACGTTATTATTCAAATCCTGTTTTTAATCTGCAGTCACGCTTTAAGTCTAAATCTCAATGATAATTCTTACTGTGGTCCAGATTGTTGGCTATGACCATGTACAGTAAGACAGCTATTGGCAGCTACATGAAACAAATGGAGAGCTGTTCACGACAGCATGTGGCGAGCAGAATGGAGGTGTGGTGAACGACAGCTGTCATTGGCCAAGAGGCTTTGGCCCATGTGACTCGGGAGAGAGTCTGGCTGACTCAGCTCTCAGACTGTAAGATTCAGATTCACCCGTCATATGATGAAACATGACATTTGCCTTGAGGTTGTCCTGCTGTGCTTATGCATCTGTATGCAGAACTGTTTTTGGTGAACTTAGTTGAAAAAAAAAATGTTTTCAAACAGGTTTCCTTGCTTCCTTGCTTGACCTTCACAGACAGGTATAATGGTCTGCCGAGATCCTATGATATAATTTAGTGTTGTTTTTCTTGCCCCTTGTTTCTGCATATTGGTTGCATCACATGACTTTGTTGGTCATATATTAAAAACATGGTCATTATTAAAAGAAAACATTTTCATCTTAGAGGTGTATTTAAGATATTATATGTGTAAATTGCAACTTATACAATATATATATATATATATATATATTTATTTATTTATTTATTTATTTATTTGAATAAAATAAGAGATGGAAAAAATGCCTGTCACACCATTGACCCGAATACGTTTTTCTATGGCGAAACTGGGTATTTTGCCTGTATCATTTTTTTCCTAGTGCTATGGCCAATAATTAAGTTGTTGCAACACATTTGATCAATTTGCACACATTTTAGCAGTAATCTGAAGTGAAAATGCTTGCTATCTTTAGTATAAGTGTCATCTGAGGCATTTTGAAGCGCATCCATTGCTAGTGTTGCAAAATGAGCAGGATGGCAGTGTGAAAGGTGAGAAATGCTCCGTTTTGATGGGAGGCGTGTTTGAGTAGCCTTAAAGGGTTAGTTTACTCAAAAATGAAAATTCTGTCAGTATTTACTCACCCTCATGTTGTTCCAACCCAGTAAGACCTTTGTTCATCTTCAGAACACAAAGATATTTTTGATGAAATCTGAGAGCTGGATCACTCCTCCATACTCAGTCCATAGGCTTCTTGAGGGATTGAAACTTGCTGGCCTTGAAAAGTTATTAAAGACATCGTTAAAATAGTCCAAGTGACTTCAGTGGCTCAATCTTAGGTTTATCAAACGACAGAGAACACTTTTGTGCGCAAAACAACAAAAAATAACGACTTTATTTCAACTATTCATTTACTTCTCTCTCTGCTTCAGAGTCAGGTTACTAGTTTAATAACGTAAGCTTCTGTTATTGTACGTCACACGCATCACACACATGACCAGCGTCGGCCAATAGTGAGCCTGTGACGTTGCTCTACGCTATCACACTACGTTAACTGACTAGAGGCGCATAAAGAAGCGAATAGTTAAAATAAAGTCGTTATTTTTGTTTGTTTTTGCGCACAAAAAGTGTTCTCGTCGCTTGATAAAGTTAAGATTGAGCCACTGAAGTCACTTGGACTATTTTAACGATGTCTTTAATAACTTTTCGAGGCCGGCAAGTTTCAATCCCTCAAGAAGTCTATGGACTGGTATGCAGGAGTGATCCAGCTCTCAGATTTCATCAAAAATATCTTAATTTGTGTTCCGAAAGATGAACGAAGGTCTTACAGGTTTGGAACAACATGAGGGTGAGTAAAAACTGACAGAATTTTCATTTTGGGGTGAACTAACCCTTTAAAATCCATAACTACTCCAGTGCATGCCATGAGTGAAGAGCTCACAAAGAGTTGCAAGGACAGCGGATTCTTACATTCGATTTACAGAATAGTCATTTCGGTTCCCATGGCGATGCTCTCTGCTTTATTTTATTCACATCTTTTAAAGAATGTTGCCCAAAACGCTCTTTATTTTTAGGTAAAATCCAACATTTAGCTAAAATGCATCACATACCCATCCATACGCTGCTGGACAGCCTTGAAAGTTGACGATCTAGTGCAGTGTTCAAAAATCGGATATGGTTAAATGCAGCATCGGCTGGTTAGCAACCGCACAAGTAGGCTATTCTGCTGAAGTCTCTTGAACCTTTCGAGACAACACTCATGCACATTCCTGATTGATATATTTCCATGGAAACATGCTCTACACTGTACAAACCCTGTTGCTAAGGAGTGGGCCTTGGTAAGATTTTTTTTTTTCTCTTTTTGTGGCATCTTTTTTTTTTCCCTCTCATACACTCTCTCTCGCTCTCACGGCACTGAGAACAGAGCTTTCATACCATCTTTTCCAATGCCACGGTTCTCTTCTCCATGTGTGTGGTGCTGACAGTCAGCTCTCACCCGAGCACTCGAGGAGACGCGAGAGTTTTGGGAGATGGGAAGTTAGGCATCAGGGCCTGTGGGATCGAGAAAGTGGTATTCCCCCTCAGGCAAGGAGAATTGAGTGTTTCTCGGATTGACTTGGGGGTTTAACTGAAGGGGACCAATGGATGAAACTAGCAGATCCAGGAAGAAGGTTCATTTTGGAGGTATGTTGATTTGCAGGATGTGGCAAACTCGGGAGGTTTGTGAATGATTATGGATTTGCGGACTGAATAATTATATGTTTTGCTCTGCGCTGATGTTTGCATTGTGGACAGTTGTGTAGGAATGGTAAGAAAATTTCAGTTGCACTTGTTCGTGGTTTTTGCAATACAAATGAGTCTTTTCAGTTGCGTTTTAAGGTAATTGTGCATGCCGATGACTTGTAGTAACTTTGTGTGCGTTTCAGATTTGTTGCAAACAAATAGTAGCAAAATGACTATCCAAAAGGTGGTTTTATCATCTAAATCAGTTCTCAAACATGTTTTAGCTTAACAAATCAGGTGAACTAGTTTTATTCATCAGAGACTAAGTGAGAAACTGTGGTCAAGTTGTAGTTTTAAAACTTCAGAGTGACTAGCAGAATATTATAGTGATTACTTTTTTGCAGTGGTGTGCTCTGACGCTGCTGTGAAAGTTTTGCATCCTTCAAGTCTTGCTTACTATCTTTATCAAGTGAGCCACATAGCAAGTTACCCATGGTGATTTGAAATTCGGTGTTGTAGCAACTGTCATCTGTTGCTCGCCCTTACGTCAAATAGACTTTTTTTTCCTTGTTCGGTCCACAGAGGAACAACACTCATGTCAAGTACGTGTGGCTCTGTGTGTACATGCCAGAAATCTTTTTGTTGGAAAGACGACAGCTGCTAAAGGAGAAACTGACAGGGTGTTCCATTAAGATGTGAGAAAGAGAACGAAAAAGAGATGGCACTTAACACGGTGGCCATTTTATTTGTCCTATTAATTATAACGTCAGTGTCTCTGTGTTAAATTCCTCTGCTCAGTTACAGTATATGGATATAAAATCAGGTATTGCTCAACTGCATAATGCAAAACCTGACAAAACACATCTATAAATGGTAATGTCAAGGCTCAGAGTGTGATGATTCACTTGCACACTACAAACGATTCAGTTTTGGTTTATTAATTTCACGGGATGCATCATAGCACGTCCAGTCTGAACTAAATATTATTTGATTCGTTTTTATATAAATGGCAAAAATGAAAGCCAAAAAATAAGTTGTAGAGTGCCAAAAGCTTACTTTCAGAAATTACCATGATTCGTATTTTAAAGCCGTAGTTTAATATATGCATCCTCTCTAGATGGACACATTTTGATCAAATGTCTTGATTTTTATATATTTGAAACCACTGACATATGGGGAGGACATCTTACATTAGCAGTCACAGGATAGAGCGGATGTCTCTGAAGAATTGCGCTGAACTAAACCTCCTTTTGTTTGAACATTAAACCGTTTCAGCTCAACAAAGAATTGAGCGTCTGTAACTTTAACAGCTAACCAGTGAGTAGGTTGGAAGGGGAAAGTGTTGAATCCCACGCAGCCTCCTGACTACTGATATCATCGTGTATCAACAGAACCGCAGAGGACAATACAAATGGTGCATTTTTCTGAAGCTGCAGCCTGCAGAACAAACTCGCATTAATGGATGAATGTGTATACAGTTGCTCAGGATCTTTATTATCATCAGTTGTGCCCCCTTTAATCTCTATACTTCCTCCCTAGATAGAATCTTTATAAGTGCACTTTTGGGGCCGTGCTTAACATCAAGGTGATTTGATTGAATTTGGATATTAATCGACTTTTGTGTTTGATCCAACGAGTCCTCTGCGGAAAGTTGTTTTAATGTGGTACAAACAGGATGCCATAATGCCGTGTAGACATTTAATCTCTGCGACATAAAAAAATATCTTCATTAGCTTTGTTGGCTCTTTTCCTGGTACCTTTCATAAAACGCAATCAATATTTGGCCTTCCTGAGCTCTCTCGGAGGACTAGTCTAGTTTGGCTCCATTATGGGCCCAATGGTCCCTGTCTTCCAAAGGGCTTTTTATTGGTTTGCAATTAAATGTGTAATGTGGTATAGTTAGATTAGTGCGGATTTTGAATTCACTGTTATAATTTGTGGATTTATTGTATGGCATGTGATCAAGAAATTAGATTAGTATTTTTTTTTCCGTCATGCTGGTATTGATTTTCAGTAACAGTATGCCAAGGTGAAACGGTAAGCACCTTTTGTCATTTATTTCATTCTTTTCTAGAGCACAGTTGGTGTCTTCACGTTGGCTAAACGACTAAATGTTTAAAAAATGGCACCTGGGTCTATGTGACATATGGCACACAGTAAGGCCAATTTGTGACTAGACAGCTTTTTCAGTGCAATTATGTAACCGAACCTTTACACTGAACATTTTATCACATCTGCTGTACTTTTCAAAAATGCTGGTGCTTATTTTTATATATTTTGCACGTTTTATATTCAGTGTGAAAGTAGTGATGATGTTGTGAAGTCTTCAAAGTTCGGTGGGTTAGTGATTGAACACGGTCACACTAGAATTTTGGTGGAAAGTTTTTGTTTGTGTGAAAATAATAAGTTAAAAATGAATTGTAAGGCTCTTTCTCAGTGGCACAGATTCTGACCCCTATGTAACATTGAAATATTACATAATTGGAGTTATCTAAAGTAAATATCTGTGAATATGTCTTCACAGATGCCCGGGCGAGACCGATCAGAGAGAAGGAAGCTCTTCCGACACTACACTGTGGGATCTTATGACAGTTTTGATGCATCAAGGTATGATCAAACATTTTTCTAATCCATCTGACCATTGTTTAAAGTGTGTCTGGTTCAATATATAATGGTAGTTTTAAATGAGTTCTCTATTGCACACATATTTACAGTTCAGACAAGGATAGTGATCGATTTTTTTTCAATATAGAATATTGCCGTGTCAGTATTAGTATGTTTTGCCTCGACAAGGTCAGCTAAGCTGGTGACCGGGGCCTTGAGAGGCGAGAAACTGGCTGGAATAAACATTTCAATGTTGTCGTGGTCATCAGGCCCATGCGGAATTTGCACTGACGTAATACTATAGGAATGTCACTCACAACGTTATACAGATTGTGCTAAACAGATGTTTGTTAATTAAAGAAATAGTTCACCCAAAAATGAAAATAATCCCATAATTTACTCCTTCTCAAGCCATCCTAGGATTATATATGACTTTCTTCTTTCAGCCAAACACAATCATTAGACCGTGTGTCCACCAAAGCATTTTCCACGTGCCTGACGTACGTTTTCAATTGTTTTCAATGGGAGCGGCGTGTTTTCAAACGCCATGAGCGTAACGAGGCGCTGAGCGCTTTTTTTCACGCTGAAACGCCAAGCGCCCGGTGTTTTTTACTGGTCGCCGAGAGTTGAAAAATGTTCATTTTTGGATAAAACGCAGTGCTCATCACTGTCACTTTTTACCCAGCCATCCAATCACAGTGGAGGAGGGGCGGGACTAAACCACACTGACCAACTGTTACAACATACTTTCTGTACAACGACATCAACCAACAGAGCTAACCGAACTTAATGGATGAAAAATACATTTTTAGTATGAAACAAATTATCTGCGAAATATGTTACAAGTAAACTGTGCTGCGGATATTCTGTATCATAGCAACGACACGTCTCACGGAAAAACGTTGTACTGCCAAAAGCCGCTCTCAAGCGCCCAAAGCACGCGTCTTTAGCAGAGTGTCTTTGGTGGACACACGGCCTTAATATCCTGGCTCTTCCCAGGTCTGTAATGGCATTGAATAGTGCCTGAGTTTTTGAAGCTCCAAAAAGTGCATCGCTCCATAATAAAAGTAATCCATACGACTCCAGTGGGTTAATGAAGGCCTTCTGAAGTGAAGCGATGGGTTTTTATAAGAAAATATAAATATTTAAAACTTTTTAAAGTATAATCACTGGCTTTCGGCAACAGCCGTACGTGTGTTCACATGAAAGTTACGTGATCAATTCTTACCTAATCTTACACTACGCCTGCGTCATACGAGAGTTCACACTTTCGCCAGAACTCGACTCTCTGTGAACGCACGTACAGCCATTGCTGGAAGCCAATGATTATAGCCAGTGTTGGGAAAGTTCACTTTCTACATGAACTAGTTCAAAGTTCAGTTCACACTTTTTAAAATGAACTAGTTCATTTATAGTTATTTTTTCCATATGTTGCCAGCTCTTTTTTTAATTATTATTGCCGCAGCCCATATACAACCACAGACAACAATCATTTTATTCGACGGGCATTTTACATAGAAATGTAAGATTTTTCCCATCCTCACCAACCTCGTCATAAAATCCGTTTAAATGATCATACGACACTCTCCTCGCTCGCTGCTGCGATGCAACACTACTGGCTGGTGTTGCCAGATTGGGTGTTTTTTCGCTACATATTAAAGGGTTAGTTCACCCAAAAATGAAAATTAAGTCATTAATTTCTCACCCCCATGCTGTACCAACCGTAAGACCTTCAATAATCTTCGGAACACAAATGAAGATATTTTTGACTAAATCTTAGAGCTGGATCAATCCTACATAGGCTCCTAAGGGATTGAAACTTGATGGCCCAGAAAGTCATTGAAGAAAATGTTTAAATATTCCATGTGACTACAGTGGCTCAACTATAAGTTTATCAAGCGACGAGAATACTTTTTGTGCGGGAAATCTGAATATTTTTCTTATAAGGGAGGAAAAATCCATCGATTTGCATTAAAAGGCATTTATTAACCCACTGGAGTTGTTTGGATTGCTTTTATGATGGAGGGATGCACTTTTTTGGGCTTCAAAAACACTATTCAATGCCATTACAAAGCTGGGAAGAGCCAGGAAATTATTTTAATGCATCTCCAGCTGAAAGAAGAAAGGATGGCTCCTAGGATGGCTTGAGGGTGAGGAAATTATGGGTTAATTTAAATTTTGGGTGAACTATTCCTTTAAGCAGATTGAGACTTGTGTTTAACACATTTAACAGATTTTCCACTAGAATCACAAAAAAATATGAGGAAAAATCTGCAGGTTCTGTCTGGGCCTGGTGATGGCCTAATTTTAATAGTTTGATGCTAGATTTACCTAACGCCGCTTTCACACTGGCAGTTAAAATCAGCTCCGTAAAACGCAAACCGCCCATGAACGTCATACTTCACAGTGAAAAGTGTTGGATGCGTAGAACAAAAATTGTGGATTAGAAAGTTGATTCTGTCAGTTCTATATGATGAGGCTTATAGAGATATTTATATGAAGGCTGCTGCGTGAGAAAGTTGCTCAGGACATTGAAGTCAGATCGACTAAAAATGTGCTATAGTAGTGGTATAATGGTTCAATGTCTGCCTACAATTTAATTGTATTAACTGCCCTAATAAAAAAATGACACGACAACTTAACGTTATAAAATCATTATTTATTTTATTAAAAGTTAAGAATTCAGGTTTGTTTATCAGTACCATAGCAACGCTCAACTTCCGCTGGAATTATCGGATAGGAACCGTCCGTAGATTTTCGCAAGAGTTAAATTTTTTGAATGCATCTGGATGCGGTCTGCGATCTCCATAGGAAATGAATGACTTCCGGTCGTTTCGGAGCCGCATCGGAGCTGATTTCAACTGCCAGTGTGAAGGTGGCATAAGCCTTTAAATATTGGCCTATATATATATATATATTGCATTTGATTTACTTCAAGATACTTTTCTGGATTAATAATCTACAAAGTATGATCAAAGAATAAAATAAAAAAAAGACCATTAATCAAATATTCATGGTCAGAGGTAGCCTATATAATTAATAGTTGTTCTTGTCAGAGTATCAAAGGGCAATACGAGTCATGCCATTTACCTGCGCATCCATTACACAAAAAACATAATTTCCCAAAACTTCGCCTTCATTTAACACAAAGCGCCGCACAAGCACATTGTTATTCACAGGGGGAAAATGGTTTGAAGAGTGTGAAAACTCTTTAAATGGTTGGTTATGCAAGCAACGCCTGAGCTTGGGGTCATCACTGCGTGATGCAGACACACTGATGGCATTTAAAAAAAAATCTGCCTTTTGACATTATGATGTCATAATATGTGGCTGTACATCTGCAAATTTGACATAAACTGCCTGTCTTTGACAATGTGATTTTAGCTACAAATCATTGGTTTACTGTGGAGTAATAAAATAATTTCAAATCATATTTATATTTTAAACGAAAACACTATTTTAAGCAATTGAACTCTAATAACCCTGCAATTTAACTGTAATATTATTTCTTAATATTTTTAAAAAATGTTGTTGCTTCACAATGAACTTTACACATTTGGCACAGGTGTTAAAAGACAAAAAAAGAGACAGATCCTCTCGCATCCGGCTACTCATACTCCTACCCAGCTGACACACCCTCGCTCGGAGCTGGTTGTCATGAAGACAGAGAATCCATGGCAATGCAGTGCAGGCTACTTCCTGCTGCAGGGAGCTTGAGTGACAGGCGTACAGAAGGACGTAGGTGCTTTTAGGTGAACTTGACACAGATACACGTATGATACCTGTTAAATGTGTCAGTCTATTCCAGACACACTGATTTTATTCTCCAGATATTATACATTTGCAATGGATACCGGTGTAAACTTTTCAGCAGGATAAGACTTGAATGGGTTTACGATTTAAATAGCTAATCCACATTGGCGTATAAATATTGGTCCATGATGGACAGTCTGAATGTGTTGTGTAGGAGTCAACAAAAGGTGATTGGAATGAAATCACCTCACAGGTACAAATAGAATTATGAGCAAATAATATTTCCAAGCTATTGAGCCTCTTCTAACAGGCCAGGATTTTAATGACCTTGTTGCTCTGTGACATCCCCACAGTGTCCCCTTCAAAGCAGATTATGTTTCCATGACAACCATGCATCATTCCTCAGGAGTCAGCACTCTACCTTTTGAGCTCGTAGAGCTTTCAATATTTCAGTGACACTTTATCTTATAGTTTTAAGGCAAGTCGGTCAATCTTGCGAATCAAAGCCTAAGCCCATTTTGTTAATATGCCAGCTAAAGTTTTTATGGGATTATAAACACTTCAAGACCTGTTTGGGTGCATTAATCAAACTAGAGCTGCTGATCTTTAGTGATTATTTTAGGGTCCAATTCATTCTGGACACAGTCAAGATACAAGGTTCAGTGAAATAAAATGCCATACCTGATATGAATAAAGTTCATGTGCCAGATGAGAATTGAGACTCCAGCTCTTTGTGAGAGATGTCTGTGACGTTGCAGTTTGAGCGATTCTGCACCTATTCAGCCTTGATTTCCGTCTAAAAGATGGCAAGCCCTCTTGTCCTTCAGGGAGAAGAGAGAACATTTGCTTTTCATTGCTGTCATTTTCAAACTGCTTATCTATCTCTAGATATCTCTGGTGCCTTACAACACCTTCAGTAATTGATCTTGCTGGTGCAAGGCAGGAGAAAACACTATAATATACCATCACTATAACACATACATTTCAGTCCAAAAATTGAATTAACAAGTCATATTTTATTTGAAAGATTTTTGAAAGAATTTCTTTGAGCAGACTGTTAGATTCTGCGGCTTTGTGTTAAAGGAATTGGTCATCTAAATGCACGAATCAAAGGACCAAATTTTAGATTGCATTTATACATCTCTAAAAAGTATATGAAAAGTCATTAAAAAGTCTGTGTAAACTTTTGGTTACACTTTATTATAAGTTGACATAGTTACACTGTAGGCTACTCACTCAAATAAGTACTAAGTAGCCTAATATGAATTAACTAGTATTACATGTATTTACTAGAGAGCTAGGGTTTTGGTTTAGCATCTGTAACTATGCATAATGTGCTATGTCACCTTAAAATAAAGTGTACCACACTTTTTTAAACAATTGCAATTTTAATGACTGATTATTTTATAAGTCTGTGATGTTGAAATCTGGCATTATCTTCATTTGGTGACAGACTGCTGAGGGCATTCAATGCGATTATAGTCTAAATATATATATTATTCAAAAAGTGCTATTAGATTTTGATTTACTAATATTTATTATTCAAAAAGTAGGCCACTAAAAGAATTATTGATGTAAACGTTTTAAACACCAGAAATCAGGATAGCTAAATTCTTCACAATTCCAATCTACAATGGACACATTATTTTTAGTCGCGCGTTCAGTTAAGGCCAGTGCTCGCGCACACTTGCATACATTCTTCTTCCCTCTCTCTCTCCCTGTCTCTCTCTCTCTCTGTGCGTCTCTCTCTCTCTCTCTCTCTCTCTCTCTCTCTCTCTCTCTCTCTCTCTCTCTCTCTCTCTCTCTCTCTCTCTCTCTCTCTCTCTCTCTCTCTCTGTGCGTCTCTCTCTCTCTCTCTCTCTCTCTCTCTCTCTCTCTCTCTCTCTCTCTCTCTCTCTCTCTCTCTCTCTCTCTCTCTCTCTCTCTCTCTCTCTCTCTCATACTCACTCTCTAGCTCTCTCTCATACCCATTTCTCCAAGATTACCGCTCATGTTTTCCCTCTGGTGATTTTCATCCTTCATCTGGCGGTTATGTCTCGCGCTTACGACACGCTATCTCGCCGGCGACCGGGCCCTGCCTTTCTTAACCGGTGTCACAGCTCCTTTTTCGACAGATAAAGCCGGCTGTGAGCTTCTTTCAACGGTTACAACTCTCGTCACATCGCTCTCTTCGTCGCAAAAATGATTAATTCCGCTCAGCCGACGCCTGTCAGGATGAAGCATCACTCCGCTCGCGCGGCGGTTGCGATGATGAGGATGATAGGCTGTAATAACGGTCGTTATGCGCGGAATTTTCTCCACAGCGACTGCGTTATCAACGAAAGACGGTCGTGCTGCAGAAGAAGGATAACGAGGGATTCGGGTTCGTTTTGAGAGGGGCGAAAGGTAGGAAAAGACGGACCCCTCGTCGTCTCCGCCGCCTCATCATAACTGTGTGATCACTTCATGCTTTATACCCCCGAGAATCAAACGGTGTGGGTCCTTCATTTCACACTATTTCTTATCCATCGCTCGTGTTGTCTTTTTTGTACCCCTCACTTAACGTCATTTATGTTGATTTCAAAGCGCGTCATCGTGCGCGCACATGATTTGATGTGTCTGCTTGTCTTTAGCTGCATGAATCGCATCCATGTCAAGAACTTCTGAATTAATGCATCTCTTGGTGTCAGCGTGTCCATCACTTGACTGCGACTGAATTTAAGTGGGCTTGTCAAATCTGTGAAGTGTAAACACAGACCCCCCACCCACTCCTTGCTCCATGTGCTTGGCTTGTGTTGGACTGCATTAGGACTCTCCTGACACTTTGTCTCCAGGGCTTCCTGACACTCCTCCAGCTGTTGTGGAATTATTTAATTCCTTTGCAAATCCTTCATAAAAATGTATGTAACTCCGACAAACCTTTATCTATCTGGTGCACTAACTACTTGTGCAAGAATTCATTTAGCCTACACCAAAAGTGCCCCCACCCACACCTACAATGCTTTTAGTTTCTACACATCTAGTACACTACAGATCCCTTGAAGTTGCGAGTGATGCACTGTGGCTTTTTTCTGCATCAGCTCATGCGATGCCCTCGTTCTGTCAGGCTCCAGACCAGTGCTTCTCCCCACACTGTCAGCGGTGACATCCATGCATGCATTTTCCCTGGTTATATAAACGTCCCAACTCCTGCATTCATTTTTGATTTGGTTGAATGGATGCATTGCAGCTTGCATCGTGTACTCTTCAGACCAGATGCTCTTGTTTAGCCACACTCATTATCCATTTGGGCTACTAGACATTCATTTTCATAGGAATTAATCTTTTCACATCATTCTATGTAAAAATGTTATCTTCAGCAGGTTTTAGAGTAATATCAAGCTTAATCATTGACTATTAATAAATCATATGTTTGTTTAACATCTAAAATAAATAAATGAAATCCCTCCCAGTCCTAACTATATATTTATTAGATGTTTTATCTTTATTTAAATGTAATGTAGTCCAATATTAGGTTTAATCTGGGTCCAGTAAACTAGCACAATGTCTTTTGATCTTCACAATCTCTATTCTTTGGTTGTGTCTCATCTGGCTTGGCCTGGACTTTTAGCGGATACCCCCATCGAGGAGTTTACTCCAACCCCGGCGTTCCCTGCTTTGCAGTATCTGGAGTCAGTGGATGAGGGAGGGGTGGCATGGAAAGCTGGCCTGAGGACTGGTGACTTCCTCATTGAGGTAAGAAAACGATTGCGTTTCCAGAAGCTTACAGTGTTTTGGAATGATGCGAAAGCCATTGCTTGCTGAAGGGACAGAAAGGTATCAGGGATCAGCTGGAAAGAGTGATGTCCAACCCATGCAGGGGACTTCATCTTGAGCTTGCTGCTGAATCATTCACACATTAGTGCAAACAGGAGAATGTTTATGCACAGTCTGAGCTTGTGAATATGAGGAAAGGTCATGGTTACATCTTTAATGAGACAGAGGACTTAGAGACGCAGGAGATGAGCACTCTTGGAAAAAGCTGTGAATGCATAGAGGTCTGTCCTGTGCAGAAACTCAGTTTCCTTATGTCTCCTGAGCTCTTTAGTCTGGGTTGCATTTAAAAGGCTAACCTTTGCATTGGCAATCTTGCTTATCTTTTATTTAATTCTTTATTTTAATGAATGAGGGCGTAACCTTGACACTCTGAATTCATTCGAAAGTTGAAAATGTCAGGCCGGTAATCACCCATCATTACTCTTTTTAGAAGTTGGGCTTCGAATTTGATAGTTGTATGAGAGTGATCTCGCATTCATTGGATGTTGTAAATTTTTAATGCCTCTGAGGTACTCTGGATTTGTAATCTGCCAAGTCAAAAAGCAACTAAGACAGCAAAAAAAGTGTCATGAAAAGGGCTTAAATGGACTATTTCAGTTCTTAACCACCCGGTGGTTATTACTAGATCACATTTTGTTTTGGTTTGTGAAGTGATATTATCTTATTGGTATGGCTCTATAAAACTGACTTCTTGTTGGTGGTCATAAGCAAGGATTATACCTTAATCAGGTTGGGTTTATTCTGAGAACATGTTCTTGTGATCAGAAATACCTTGATGAAATGCAATAAAAATGTATCTTGCAATAAAATGAGCTGTATGCAGTCTAATTTTTTTTTATGCTTGACAAGGCAAAATACAATAAAAAAGTTATATTGAAAATATTATTACCGGTAGTTACATTTTTTTTCTATTTTAATATATTAAAAATTAAAATTTATTCCTGTGATGGCAAAGATGCATTTTCAGCAGCCATTAAGGCCTATTCACACCAAGGGCTGTGGCTATAACAACAAATATATAGTTATAGATATAGATAACAGAACAGCATGAAAGGAATATAAAAGAACTGGAGAGTCTAGTGCACAATTATAATGATAATGGAAATATCGTTGGAATTAGAGTGAGTGATCTACGGGTAGACACGATAAACCGGTAGAAAGTTCTCAACAGGTAGAGACTATCGTCTCTATTGCGGTTACGCTCATGTGACATTCCCATGCCATGCCGTCACGAAAGCTGCTTATTTGCACGGTCTAAGAGACTGTTTTTGAGTGATGTGAGAGACGCGCGACATGAAGCTGCTACTCATTCATTATGAGCATTAATTCTGTCTTGAACGGTCAAATACACACTCATATGTGTCAAAATGCCTGCCTTTGTGAGTATCCTTGTAAATACAGTTGTTTGTCTTAAGTGAAAGTAAACAGTTGAGAAAAAAGTGCATGTGTATCAGTAGGCTATATTAGATCAGTACATTAGGTCTTTAAAGTGACAGCAGCCTAATAAACCTGCTGCTTTCGGTCATTTAATTTTAATCAGTCAGTTTCATTGCTCGTGACTGAATCGTATTTGTAACTTTAATAAATATAAATGTAGATTTAATTGACACATTGAAGACTATTCAGTTTTTTTGTACATTTGATTACTCAATACAAATTATTAGGGCTGCACGATTAGATTAATCAAATTTGAATCATGATCACGATTTTGGCTTCCCACGATCAAATTCGCGTGATATTTAAAATGCGTCATGACGTTTATAGTTATCTTTTTTGGCATCAGGCCAAAAAAGGAGTTTCACATGACCCTTCTAATTTTATGATTTGCTGTTCAAGAAACATTTATTTTATTATCACTGTTAAAACGTTTTGTGGAAACCATGATACTTTGTTCTTTGATTAATAGAACAACATTATTTGTAACATTATAAATGTATTGTCTGTCAGCTTTGATCTATTTAATGCAGAGATGGGCAACTTCAGTCCAGGAGGACCATTGTCCTACAGAGTTTAGCTTCAACCCTAATCAAACACACTTTTGACACAAGCTAATCAAGGTCTTCAGGATTACTAGAAAGTTACAGCCAGGTGATTTTTTTTCATGGTTGGAGCTAAACTCTGTAGGACACTGGCCCTCCAGGACTGACGTTGCCCATCCCTGATTTAATGCACCCTTGCTGATTAAAAGTGTATATGGATGACTAGTCGACCATCCAGTCCATCCCATTATAAATATGTAACGATGATAGAAGTTTATCTGCAAAACACCTGTCTTGCCTCCTCCGTTCTGGCTGAACTGACACTTCAGCAGAGACTGACCACGAGACATGAAAAGCATTGGGAATATCGTCCTCTTTTCTACATCAGCAAAATAAGTTCATTTGCATGCAAAATTCAAGAGAACACTCACTTTGTGTTTAAGCACAGAGAGCACATCCAAGATCTCGGCACCGCATGAAAGGGCTGAGAACGGTAGAATATGATTGGCTATCCTGAGCGGCAAAGATTTCATGAATTATTAGCTCCTTACGGTAATCTAAGTCTTAGAGTATCTGAGCCAGAATGTTTCTATGATAAAGCAATGGGAGCTGCATTTTAATGATGTCATTTTGCAGGAAGTTTAACGTGCTATGATTTTAAGTTTAATTAGTTAACTATGTTGAACTGATGACAAATTCTGTATTCACTAGGTTGGTGACGTACTGCAGTGACACATGATAAATATAGACATTTTAATCAAAATTCTTTGAAAAAATTGAGAAGTTTAACTCAACTACTATGTTGTGTATAAAATATACAACATAAGTGTATATAAATGCAATATTGCATTCTAATCACTTTAAGAGGTGACTTTCAGATCAAAATGCTCTGACACAATGTATTTGTGTAAATACGCAAAGGTTCATTTCGAGAGCAAGCGTTTGTTTTTATACATTCATTCATCGTAACATCCCCCCACCCCCGATGAGTACAGTGGAAACAATAAACACATTTTAATCGACCAGTCGATGATATTGACCGTCACTCCCTCAGGAGCCAAGCAAGCTTCACTGCCCACATCAGGTTGAGACACTGCCGTTTTGCTCTCTCACACTTTGGTGTATGGATGTGTCAGGGCCCAGGGATAAATCAAGCCTTATGGAGTAAGGAAGGGAAGCTCTTCCAAAGAAATCGACCTTGTCAACTTCACGATTTTGCGAAATTTACAAACTAATGGTATAATGGCTCACAAAATTCATGGTTCGGTTCAATACAATACACTTGTGTCACGGTTCAGTTCGGTATGGTTCGGTACAGTTTTCGATACAGCAAAAAGAAAGAAATGGCAGAGAAATTTAATTTTATTAAAACTAACATCATAAAGTATGATATTTTTAACTTTGAGCAATGATGGAGCTATACTTAGCATATAAAACAAAACAGCTCCTTGGACAAAATGAAATGTAATATTGTAGTAGTTACAAACAAAGGTTTATTTTAGTTCAGATTAACATTTGAGGGCAGCAATTGTATTCATAATGTCAAAATAAAATCGACATGATGTTACTTGAAGGCATTATAGCCTACTATTCCTGCCAAACTTACAGTTAGTAGTGTTATACAGTAAATCCGTGGTGAATGTTGCTGATCTGTGGACACTGGAAAGTTCATTCATGGCACAATGTTTGTTCTTGGTTTCCACGCCAGCGCTGTTTGATTCGTTAATAACGGAGAAATGTGAATGTTTCTCACTAGATCTCGCAAAGATGTTATTACTTCAGTGGCGAATTCAAATGTTTTCTTTACTGAATTTCGCTGTGTAGTAACAGAACTGATGATCAAGATCGGCTCGTGCTGCATCGGTCTAAACTGATAAACGGTCCGTCAACCACACAATAACGAGTAGCTTAGTTTCGTTCCGCTCACATTACATTTGCCATTTGATGCTGGGCAATGTTGTGGTCACGCCAGCGTCTTTTACATTATGAGTGTGCTTGCCATGTGCAACGTGCCTACATTTGAAATAACGAAATTTTGGTCGGCAGGAAAAATGGTGGAATGGTCCAACGAACCATTCGGTTCAAAAATGCGTAACGAAAACCAAACCGAAAGCAGTTCACGAACGATTCAGTACGAATATGTGTATCGTTACACCCCTATTAAAAACATATACTGTATGTTTTACCTTCTGTTAACTGCACAGGTTAAATAGCAAATACTCCTACATTTCCCAAAGCTTCTGAGAGTCAATGAATTCATCTTATTTCCTGAAAAGAAACTCTGTAAGAAACTGAAGCTTATGAAGAGCGCTAGTGATCGACCAGGAAGCTACAAAATAGAATGATGGATTTACTGAAAATACATCTACACCCACTTGCCCTTGGTGTGTGGGCATGAGTATCTCTCTCTTTTTACTCTCATCTGATCGCATTTGTGCACCTAACCCCTCTTTTTTCTGTATATAAGATCTAATACTGTATACCAGGGCATGAGTTATCAATTCCATAAAATAATCGATGTTTACTGACCCATAATGAATTTGCAGGGCTCATCAACTTCTATAAAAAAGGTGCTGGAATATCATGGATGTGGCGTGTAATGGCATATTTTTTACTAATTATATCTGCTCAAACAGGCTATTTTATGGATGTAGGATGTTTGTTGATACGGTTTACACATTGCATTTACATAACGCCTAATCTGACACAAAATGCGTCTCCTGCTTTAAAACTTTAAACAAGCAGCAGCACTTTAGTATTTCTGGTCCTTGTGAATATTTCGCACTGTCATGCTGACGGGGTAAAAAAAAGTATTGAATGTCACGAAAATATGTAATTGTGGTTATGTAGCTCAAAAAACTGCTAGCATTGAATGTGATGGTCGGATGATGTGTTTGTTGATGGTTGGACATCTCTCAGTCGACAGTAATGCTCTCTCTCCAGAATGTTCTCTGTGCACAGAGAGAACCAGCAGGGAGGAAGTCTGTGGACTGTAGGAGATGCCTGCAAGCATCCTCATGGCCTGATAACCATACAACCTGTCACTAAAACCTGCTCCTCACCAAGTATCACGCGGTACATAGTGTTTGCTCTGTGATACTAAATCAAAAAGTTAACTGCCGCAACGTTGCACGATTTCCATTTTTAAGCGACGTTATGTTTCACATCTTGGAATAGATCTTCCTAATTTTAATTTTCCAAAAATAACGGAAGAATCCGGTGATGTTACTGACCTTCCACATGCGTGTATGTGATGGTCCTGGTCTCATGTTGTAACACAGAGCAACGGTCGCCTAGCAACGACACCAGCATTGTGTCTGAGCACAGTGATGAAAGCTAGGTTTGAGCGTTTTTTCATCATTGGGAGTGCAGCACTGGGCCGCATGTAAACATTTATTTTCCTGTTTGTATTGATACAAAAATGCACCTCTATGATGGATTTCAATACCCGAGTGCTTGGATTTCAGTGGCGAATGGCCCTACGTGCTAGAAATTAGCGCTCATGGTTGTTTAGGCTCGCATTTAACTGCAATATGCTATATGACGGTTTCCTCCTGAGAGACTGGCTTTCGTCATTCCATCTCTTCAAGCCTGTTTTAGGAATTCCTCAGCTGTAAGATGCTGATGCTCACAGGACTGATTTCTGAAAACAATGCAGCTGTCCCTTAAAAATGTGTCTGTTTCAATTATGGTATGGAATAGTAGCATGATCAAATATCAAGTATAGTATCAAGGATCAAATTAGGAAACTTTTCTTTTGAACTATTTCATAAAAAAAAAAATAATAATTGACTTGATTTTATCTCATGCAAAATCGAAATCGCTGTCCATCATTTTATGAGCATTTGTTGATAAAGATAATTTTTGCACAATATTAATTATTATTATAAGTCAATATTACAAGTCTCAATCCCCAGTAAATTATTCACTCCAGAAAAGTTCAAGTAAAATTTTCTTAGAGTGGTGCATTTTCGATGAGAGCTGAATCTACTTTGACGTGCTGATAACTAGGGCTGTAGTCAACCAAAGAAATACTCGTCAGTCGACCAAAGTCTTGTCTTGCTCAACGATTAGTCAACTAAAAAAAAAGTGATGTTTTGATTAAACATTAAACAATTGTCATTGAGCATTTGTAAAACAACAACGAAAAAACATCACAAATAAATGAAGTCTGCTCACGTCTTTTGCGCGCTAAGTTCGATTTCAAATGCAAGCGCGCGACTTTGCGCGCTCATATGGAGTAACGCGGTCGCCTCCCTCCACAGTCTTGTCGTCTTTGATTTAAAATGCAGCCAGACAAAAGATTTTGATTTCCTGGACATTTTGTCGACTAAAGCCAAAACAAGCAGCGTTCTAACTGAATGAATACACAGCATCCCTTACCGAGTGCGAAACAGCAGCGCAGCCAGCCAGCCACAGGTGCGGTTCCCGAGTGTATTATGTATGTGCGCTAAACTGTGGCGCAGTTACAAAAATAGCCTAAATTAAAGCATTTTAAAGTTGGGGACAAAACATAGGCTAATTATTTAGAATACAGTAATAAATAACTGCTTATAAAGGAATAAATATCAAGGAGTAAATCATTGAAAAATTCTTTCTATTGGTAAAAAAAAAAAAAATGCAACTGGTCGACCAATAAGAATGTCAGTCGACCAAGACGGCATCGACCGATTAGTCGACTAAATGACTAAAGTTGACAGCTCTACTGATAACTGTGTATAAGTATGCATTTATGTTCAAATTAATACATTCATATAAACCTGATATCGTGACATTATTAAAACAAGTTAATGATGATCCACCCAAGTATAATTGTTACTATTTGATTCAAATAATATTGTGGTATGGTGTCCACAAAATATGGCATTTGTATTAGGGCTGGGTAAAAAAATATTGATTTCTCGATATTAATCGATTCTAATTTTTACTAACCAGATATCAATTCTTAAACCTCAAGAATCGATTAGTCATCCTGTTTTCGTTTGATGAATGAATGGAACATTGTAGCGCATATTCTATCCAATAAATCGTAATAACCTTTGTGCTTTGTTACTATTATTATGAAATAAAGTCTCAAATTTAGAATTAGGTCCATTTTCTTACGAAATTCAAAAACATAAATAGCGTTTTGGTGCTGTGGCGTGAGATCGCTCTGGCTCAGCTCAAGAGAAGCAGCAGCACATGATCTTCTCTTCCGCCTTAATATCAGTTACTCCACCTTAATAATACCAGTTATAGCGCCAAATAAACATGAATGAGCATCTGAAAGTGTGTTAAAAGATAGACTACAACTTATCGAAATCCGTATCGTCACATGGAATCGCTCAATCAGTGTTTCATCCATGGAAAGACGTCAGTTAAACAGCTCGTAAACAATGTCATGTAACGTCACATTTACTTCAGAAAAAACCATGTGACCATAAACTTAGCAAGTTAGTCAGCTAGAAAAATTAACTCTAGAGAGGAGAATTTGACTAAATATATGAACCATATTACATATTTATTATAATTGTAATGTTCTTCAATATTTAATGCATGTTTGAATAAATCAGGCAAGTTTTTATGACAGCCACCATTTAAATGTTTATATTTCACATAACTTTCTTATTATAAAATAAATGTGTAATTTAAGTGTTTGTATAGCTACAAATCAGTTAATTTTTATCTTCAATTTCATAGGTGAATCGAAATCGAATACGAATTGTGGTAAAACTTGCCTATTTTTAGAAGGCTTGCTCTATGGATATTACAATGCATAAATGCATCAGGAATCCATCTATTTTCTGTTTGGATAATGGGACAAGGATTATTGCAGGCACTTGTAGCAATAAGAAAATTTACATTAAACCAAATTGTGACTAAATTTTTTATTTTTGTCAGAACAAATGCTTTCTAGCCCTGAAAATATTTGACAAACTTGTATTCAGAAATGTCATGGTAATACAATCTCAATTTAATACAAGTTGTAAAGTTCCATTTAACTCAGACTCAGGACATAGCTGGCATCCAGAAATGCTGTTTACAGCATTTTTATACACGGTTTTATTATTCCGAGTGCTGTTTAGGCAGCCTCTTTATCTTTAATGAAAATTCTATAAACTCTCAGTGAGTCTTTCACACTATCTTGCGTTTAATCTCCTCAATAGAGGACTTGACCACAGAGGTCTTATCTTGTAACCTTTCTTTAAGTGCGGGGCTGAGGCCAAGCCGATAGCTGTGCTGCTATCGTAGAGCAATGCAGACAGGAAAATGGATGAGGGTTTAGTGTGCGTGTGTGTTTGAGTGTGAAGAGTACAGATCCCCTGTACTCTCCCGTTATTATCCCCACTCAAGACAAAAAAGCACCCTCCTTTCTGGAAAGTACTAAGAAGAGGGAGATTTCATTTGACGGGATGGAGCTTTATCTGGGCTGGATGATTGCCCTCTGACAATCTTCTGTAAATCTCTAAATCAGGCCAGAGGTGCAGAGATTGCAAGCTCTCTAGTTCGTATTAGAGAGTGTGATTTTGGCGCTGGGTCATGCTTAGTAATGATAGTGGATTTGACGTGGGGATTAAGAGATGGGAACCGTGTGGATTTGTTGAGTTGTATGATGTTTTATTAAGGATGTGTGATTTCCTTTTTTTTCATTAAATTATCATCAACATTGGAATGGTTTGGCTCATTTTGGGAGCACATAATGTCAGGGCTTATTTTTTTCCAATCTGAACTGTAGGCCTATATATTTTTTATATTTTTACCTTTATTTATATTTTTTATGTTTATGCTATCTTACAACAGTATTAAATGGTTATGCATATTTTTTCAACTGAACATATCTAATGCCTGCTATTGATCGAAGCATATACAATTTGGAGAATTATTTTTAATTAAAAATGTATATTAGAATAACATATTTTAAATATCATATAAACATATATTATGACGTAGATAATTAAATTTAATATATATTATCTTATATATAAGATATTATATATACAATTTAATTATGTAGTCATAATATAAGACATTTTTGGAGTATTTTCTAATTTCATGATGTTTCTGTATTAAAGGCATAGTTCACCCAAAAATGAAAATTAAGTCATTAATTACCCCCCCCCCCCATGCTGTACCAACCCTAAGACCTTTGTTCATCTTCAGAACACAAATTAATATATATATATTTTTTTAATTTGAGAGGTGGATCACTGCTACATAGGCTGCCTAAGGGATTGAAACTTGACAGCCCAGAAAGTCGTTAAAAAATTTTTGGTAACACTTTACAATAAGGTTCGTTAGTTAACATTAGTTAACTACATTAGGTAATATGAACTAATAATGAATAGCACATATACAGCATTTGTTAATCTTTGTTAATGTTATTTTCAACATTTACTAATACTTGATTAAAATCTTGTTAACATTAGTTAATGCACCGTGAACTAACATGAACAAACAATGAACAGCTGTATTTTCATGAACTAACATTAACAAAGATGAACAAATGCAGTAACAAATGTATTGCTCATGGTTAGTTCATGTTAGTAAATACATTAACTAATGTTAACTAATGAACCTTATTGTAAAGTGTTACCAAATTTTTGTTTAAATATTCCATGTGACTACAGTGGCTCAACTATAAGTTTATTAAGCGGCGAGAATACTTTTTGTGCGAAAAAAAACGAACAAAAAAAATAACTTTATTCGACTATTCCTTTTCTTCCTCCTTGTAAGCCTGAGACGAGAGTTCAAGAGATTTCCACGGCGCATGCGCGAGAACTGAACTGAAGTAGTTGAAAAAGATCGCAATTCTTGTGCATGCGTCGTGGAAATCTCTTGAACTCTCGTCTCAGGCCCACAAGGAAGAAATGGAGTATAACTTTTTTAAAATATTTTTTACCTGGGCCTAAAATTAACACTCTGCATGCACCAAATGTGAGTAAAAAATAAAAAAAAAAATCGACGTTGGCGATTGTGAGAATATGAAACCGTGATCAATCGTTTGTTGGCCGGTGACATTTTTATGAATTCTTTATGCAATCTATTGAGAACATAAATGTGAACAAATGTGAAAGAAGCATCCCTCAGACAGCATGCACGCGAATACTGAAATGAGCGTTGTTTCACGTTTTCTGAGCTTGATCAGACATTCCAGGAAACACAGTCGGTTATTGCTTGAGTAAAGTAACAGTTGAAAAAGACAACATGTATGTGTACAGTGTTCGTATATTGCATTCATGCATTTGGTCTTAAAGTGACAGCAGGCTAATATTTCTGCTTTTGTCTGTTTTTAATGTTAATCCAAAAAAAAAAAGAAATAAATCACTCACTGCTCTTGACTGAATAGCTTTTAAAACTTCAATAAAGATTAAACTATAAAGTATAAACTATAAAGTGGATACTATCAGAGACTATTTATATAGAGACATGCCACTTCCTCAATCCTTAATACAACTATATAGACCTTATGTAGCCCCGCCCCTTTTCAGCGCTGCACTCGTTGTCTTTTGACTTCCGGTCTGTATTTTCACAGCAATCTTGCATAGGTATGATTGAACTGCTCGTAAAAAATTTCCCCGGTCGACACTTGTTAAGACATCTGCTTTACAATGCTTATGATAAACATTACAATGGTCATCATTACTTTAACTCTACAATAAGTAAATCCAATTCACCAGCTAATTACTATTAGCGATGCCATAGAAATATACAGAGCGACCGCAAAAACGAAAGTTTAAAGACAATATTTTAAAGATGACGGCGCCCACGTTTCTCTGGTGCATAAGGTCTATAAGGAAAACTCGTAACACCAAAGACGGCGGTTGTATGCACATGCCCCGCCCCTCCCGCTGGAAAGCCAATTGTCTGTTTTTAACAGTCAAGCCGGGAAACATTTAAGCCTATCGTAAAATAGAAGGTATTGGATTGGGACAGGACACATGCCAGGCTTAAACTCGGGTCCCTGTGAGCCAACACCTCCAAATTGCATCCTTTTCAAAACCTACTTCAAAAACCCTCATAAATAATGTTTTCCAGTCTTCTTGTATAATATATAACATTAGTTTAGATGTTTTTTGCTGGTCTGTAGATGAGTGGTTCCTGTTTTTTTATGGTCTAAATAAAATAGTAAGAGCCTTCCCTTGTCCATGCATCCTCGATGTTCTGTTACTACTGGTTAGTGTTTCTGTCTATGTGGAGATACCTGGAGGGGGTCTCCTAGTTCACGGAGTGGCATTATGTAACCACAAGGGTGAACATGGATAGACTGTTACATAATGGCTTAGTGTGCAAGTATATATATGAATGTGTACGTGTGCATGCACGTCTTGTTTGTGTCAGTAAGTGCAAGTGTAGGAGGTGTGTGTGTGTGTGTGTGTGAGTGTGAGTGCAGTACACATCTTTATTCTTCTGGAAGTGACCAGATGTGACACAAAATCATCCTTCATGAAATATGGAGGTCCCTGTAGATTCTCTGTCACACAGACACACACACACATACACACTCAAGTTGGCTGAACAGCACGTGAACACACACACACAGAATCTCTAAGGTCCTTGAATCAACAGCAAGCATAAATTGTGTGGTGCATCTGGGGACTGCAGAGAAGCAATGAAATTAATTTGGTTTATGAGTTTTTTTTTTTAGGTGTGTATTGAGACTGTGACCAGAACGACCCTGAGCAGAACTGATCTGATTAGCCAAATGGAAGGCTTATCGTTTTATGGTTTATATCCTGTGTGCTGACTCTGTGCAGAGGATAACCGCCTGCTGAATTTCATCAGATTTTAATCAAGTGTGGAACGCTCACCACATCAACACACACATCCATCAGTCAAGATCTGTGTGTCTGTGTGTTGTTTTTTATTGCACCGTGAAATCACAAACTGTTATAATCAATGATAATTTTAGAATTGGCATTTTGTGTGTTGAGATGTGTGTGTAAAAAGAGCACCTTCCAAATTCCAGTTTTTGCATCCTAAGCTGTCGTTAACCTGATTTCAGTTTCGTGACACACAGAGACTCGGATCAGCATGTTTAACTCTTAAAGGAATATTTCACCAGAAAATGAATATTCTATCATTATTTACTCACCCTCGTGACACATATGCTGTTCTTTTTCTATGTATTTATCTATAGAACTATGACAATATAAACAATTGTAAATAAATGTGTACTATTCGTCTGCTCAAATTATTTATGGCAAGGAGGAGTTCCTTCAGTAATTCGAACATTTCTAGAAAGTGTCTATCCATCTGTTATGAATTAATTGTCCAGTTTATTTATACTCTATCTTCCTCCACCTTCTGCGTTTAACCTCAAGCTGGCTTGATAATGCAATACCAAATGGACCAAATGGATCTGAAAGTTTACTGGCTACTGACCTTTTCTTATTCTTATGCATTTTTACAGTTACATGTTAAGCTTTTTTGTAGAAATGATTTTACTCTATTTGCATATCCATTTTGATTGGTCAGTTTACACATTCTCCCCTGACATTGATGTGACAGCTTAAGCAGGAAAAATTACATAAAATAAAAAGTTCAAATAATGTATATCATTATGCAGTATATGCATTTGTTATACAAAAATATTACATTTCATTGCTTTAGTTGCTTTTTTAAGGTAGTTCAGCCTTCTTTAGCTAATTCCTGCTGAGATGGACAGTCTTCAAAATTTCTACCTCTGCATCAGGGTGAATAAATTCATGTAACTCATTCATGCTGTCCAAACCAGTATACATGCAATGATAATTTATAGACTGTCAAAAAGAAAATAAAACAAATAAAAACTATAAAAGTAATTCATATGATCAGATATGATGCTATTGGTTCATTATTACAGTTTTCCTAACTTGTACGATTCACACTGCCACTGACTCGAGCGTCAAAGAAACTCTGGCCGCTCTTTGTCAAATAGTGACGGGGAAGCTTGTTGACGCTTTGAACGCTCTGACGTTGCAGGGAGAAGTAGAAGTGTCACAACACGAAATGAAATAAACCGAAACAAACAAACAAACAAACAAACAATACATTAAAGAAACTTTTTAGAATGACAGAATTTTTATTATTGATTTTTATCATATATCAGATTTTTATTATTGTCTTGGTCACATTTGTAGGGCCCTATATTTTCTGCGATCACGGAATAAAAAGCACACTCTTTTTACAACTAAAATAACTGTAAAGGATAAACAAATGAATTCCCAAAAATTAAAACGGAAAAAACGGAATTTGCAAAAATTAAAACGGAAAAAGCGGAATTTGGGAAAAAATAAAATGGAATTTGGGAAAAAATAAAACGGATTTTATAGGGCTCTTCATTTGGTCAGGAAAAAATAGTTAGCTATTATTATTATGATTATTATTATTTGCGGTCAAATCGGGATCACCGTGAGCAAATTAATTGCATTCCCGCTTTAAAACGAGCGTTTGTAAATATTTCAAATAAAAGTTGTGCTCATGCGGTCCCTATAAGCTAACAACGTCTTGTCATAAATAATACGAAACCAGTAGGAATCACAGCAACGGCGATGATTAGCTTCTCTTCCATTTTCTCGGAACTAAATGTTTTGGTAGGAACGAAAGTATACATTGTGCATTTCTCCGGAATTAGCCAGCATGAAGGACGTCTATATTCCGATTGGTTGCTGGCGTTTTGCCGCTGGCACCACGTCACAGCTCATTACCATAAAGTTGAGCTTCTTTCAACTTTCTGATTGACGCTCAAAACGCCCAAAACGCGACGCCGATGGATTTGACGCTCCTTGCAGCTGAGAAAAGCCAGCTTCCATTGAAAATGAATGACGTACGGCCACTTCGGAAGCTCAAGTCGGCGGTGGTGTGAACGTACGGTAACAAAACTGTAAGAAGTTTCTTCAAAATTATCCTTTTTTATCTTAAGGGAAAAACAGAGCATACGGGTTTTGGAACGACATGAGGGTGAATAAATAATGACCCATATTCCATGTCCTTGTGTCAAAAACAACAAAAAAATCAGATTCCTGTGCTCAGGCTCAGCTTGGTTGGATTTAGCTCTGCTTCGGCATAATGAGATTATCAAGATGAAGTGGCCATGGTGAGATTGTGCTGTTTTGTGAGCTTTTATCTACATCTGGTCCCAGCACTTCCTAAATGAGCCCAAATCTCATTACCAGTGTGCGACATGCCGAGAGACTAGAGGTCAGTGAGAATGCTAGGAAATTTGTGCCCATCCTCCTTCAGCACTCACCAAAAACTAGAGCACTGCTCAAATCTGCACAGAGTTGCGATTACAGCTCATGATTCAAAGAGCTTCTCTCTCTCCTTCTCAATCTCTCTAAATTTACATCATCTGTCATAAGGTCAAGCTCTAAAATGTAATACCGTTATTTTGTCTTCTGGTGCCTCTGGAATGCACAGTATAAAAATCACGGTAGTTATGGAGAAAAGATAAATATTAATAACATTAAAGGCTGTTACTTTTTTTTACATTTCGGGCTCTCCATGTGGGCCTTTCACTCCTAATCCCACTTTGATTATGGCTTGCTTTCTTACTTGTGTACAGCTAATTTTATTTAATTGGAACAATGGCAATCTCTCTCGCATATGCTCACATACGTAGTCCCTTGCTCTCCATTACGCTTGCAGCATTTATGAATCACACAAACACACACGATGGAATAAAAGGAGCAGCAAAGCTCTCTTCGTCATGAAGACGACTTCGGCTCTCTCGGCTGTTTCCTAGGTTACCCAAGCTTATTCACGGAACCTTTTCTTCGGTAAAAGGCATACTCTAAGATCTCTCCCAAACCTGTCTCTCTCATTTTCTCTCTGCTGATCTGTTTCGTAGTCACGGCGTTTCTCGTTTTGCTAGAGAAATGCCATAGGAGCAGGGGTGTCTCTAATTTGCCTGCAGTGCCTTTTATGAGACAATTTATATCAAAGCATATCAACATCTTTATCGTAGTCATTAGTGCTACTTGCTAAGGCAACTGTAACCATTGCTATTTCTCTAACTTTAGGTCAGGGTTTGATAGGGAATGACAATCGTGATTGTCAAATCATGTGTCATGTAGAAGTTTGGTGTAATATTACTTTTCTACTCATTCAGATTTTTGCCTGGCAGAATTATATATTGATTTTTGAGGGTTTGCTTTGCCTCTTTTGCCTCAGGTCAGTAAGCTACCACGTAGCAACCACCCAGAACACCCTAGCAACCTTTCCGAACACCATAGCAATGCCCTTGATTACCAATAGCACAAGCAGGTGCTACTCAATTTTCTTCATAAAATAAAAAAATCTAGTTTGTTGTAAACTGTGGTATAAAGTTGTTAGCTGGTAACTTATGTCAAATAGTTTTTAGAGCCTCTTCAAATAGTTTTGGGAGCATGTGCTTTACTTTCATGCTGTACAAATTAGCGATGCAAATTATCGCTTAATTTATTATTCATTAGTTGATAAACCCGGAGGGGTCCATTATTGTTAGAATAAATACAGCTGGATTTTCAAGGTTAGCATTTTTTTTTTCCAAGTTTGTATTGGCTCTCTCACGTGAGCATCTCGTGTCATGTTCACAATGTTCAATTAGCCGACAATTCATTTAATTTAATTGAGTAAATTCTTGATCGACAATTAATCGATAATCGATTAACCGTTTGCACCCCTAGTACAAAAAAAAAAATGTTTAATGTAAATTGTTTCTCCCTGAATTTAAGTCCAGTTGGAGAATTGGAGTCATTGGACTTTACACCTCTGTTGAAAAGCGATGATGAAAAAATATCTGGTGATGAATGTTGCCCATATATCAATGATTATCACCATTGGCAAATTGTCTCTGCTGATCTAAATGCAATTGAGCTCACCAGTACCGGCTCAGGTGGCAGATTGAATGTCCAACTTAAACGTTTAAACCCCAGTTTGATTTACTACCTTTTGATGCCTTTCCAATGACAGCTCCTTCTGGAATTGAGACCATTTAAGTGAAGAAAATGTATTAGGACAAAAGGAAATTTTAAAGCATTGTGGATAAATGAATGGCTTTGTATATCAAGTTTAAATAGGGCAAGTGGGAGATAAATTATGTTTTGATAGCAAATGTAGTAAGGCTAGTGTACTTTGGTGTTGATGCTTGTTCTGTGTCAATGCCAGGAACTATTACAAACTTGCAAGATTTTATAACCCTTCGGGTGGTTGAATGCTCAAGATCAATTTACTTCACTATGATGTAGTAAGCTGGAGTTTATGCCTATTAAATTAAGATTAGAGGTTTATGGGCTTTTAGGCTGTTTGTTTGAGGCCGTATTTATTGTAGTGTACTAAAATTTGAGTAAATGAAATACGCACCTTCATGGTTCAGCTTTTGTCTTCTGAAAAAAAATTTAGCCAACATTTTTATGACAACGCCTTTTACAAAAGTACAAAAATGTTTACAATGTTTTCTAGAATGAGAATGTATCCCTCCCTTAATATGAAGCAGGCAACTAATCTTTCACTGTCTCTTCTACTCACCAAGGTTGCATGTATTTGATTTTTTTTAAATGCAGTAAAAACAATAATATCAAGAAATAAAATTTAATGGAAAAAAAAAGTTTTTCTATTTTCATGTATTTAAAAAAAAAACTCCATTCTTCAGTTTCACATTATTCTTTAGAAATTAATTTGGAGCACAAGTAACATTTCCTTTTATTATCAATGCTGAAATAAAAATGCTTTTTTGGGGGTAATATTATACAGTAAATGTCTTTACGGTCATCAATTGCATGCATTCTTTCGATATTAAAGTATTAATTTATTTATATATAAAAATAAATCTTACTAACCACAAACTTTATATATATTAAGAATGTATGCACTAAAGGTACTGTATGCTAGTATCCAATTCTGAACATATCCAGCCTAGTAAGTTGCCCAATTCGTCTTTTTTAATTTGTCAGTTTTATTCGTCTGCATAATTCATTTAATTCATAAATGAATTATGCAAATGAAGTAAATGAATTATGCACAACAGTGCCATTTTGTGACAACAGTACATTTGACACTTTATTCCTTTGTAAACATCTGAACATTAGGGCTGTGACGGTAGCAGTTCTTTACCACCGCGGTGGTAATAATGGACTACGACGGTTGCGCGGTGGTTGGGGGGTCGTTTTGAACTAAAAAATAATAATAAACTAGGCTCAAACATCCATTTCATAACAGACGGGTTTATTTGTGCAATTCCACCAAAGAAAAAACACACTAAAGCCTGTAAATCATTAAACAAATATCAGTAAATAATGGTAATCTTAAATAATATAAGAAAGTTAAAAATAAAAAAAAAGGTCTGAAGCATGAATTTTATCCACAAGGGCAAGGCATGCTTTTGCGCTGCCAGAGAAAGTAACAACAGAAATAATACTAAAATCACCCGTGCATGTGAAACGCGCTTTACAAATAAACTTGACGGCGCTTACCAAGTCAAAATGTTTAACACAAAATGTGTTAAAAAGAATTTGACATGGAAGTAAAAAAGTAGGCTATTTTCTGCTTTACCACAGTAGGATGTGAATATAATAGGCCTAATTAAAAGCGAACCAAGGAAGATCGTTTATAATCCCCTTCGAAAATGGGCTAAGATTTGGGAAAATACATTTTTCCCAAAGATTTCATGTCCAGCGGAATAACTAATTTATTGTTAAATTCGCTGATAATCAGGTGACCAGATCACAAACCAGAATACGAAGCCGACAAAGCTTAAATTCATAGGCTCACGCACAACCGTCTCATTCCTATTCATTCGATGTAACATTTAATTGCTAACCTATTTTTTATATTGTGCTTCACTCGTGGCATAATATTAATGTAAAACAGCTTTCACATTGTTGTTGTCAAGTTTACCGGCTCAGCCCTACTTAACATGCCTAGAACGCATTTTCATTGTAAAGGAAATAATTTGTAATCCACTGCTGATGCTTAATTGTTCCTCTTTTTATAGGTGAACCAGGACAATGTTGTCAAAGTGGGCCACAAACAAGTGGTCAACATGATTCGTCACGGCGGCAACCACTTAATCATCAAAGTGGTGACGGTCAGTCGAAATCTAGACCCTGATGACACGGCTCTGAAAGAAAGGTAAACGTCTTGATTTGTTCAGGGTTTCCAGACTGACTGGAACATATTTAGTCATAAGCTAACAAAACTCCTTTCATGTGATTCTAACCATTGCTTTTCCATAATGCTAATGTTAGTTTTACTAATCACTGATTTTAATAACACTATTAATTTGTGTTTAAGTTCTTCTTTTGCATTCATTATTTAAAATGTGAATCGGCAAACCTTGAATGCATGAGTTGTTTTTGTATACAATGCCTCCCCATGGGAATGCTACAGCCCATGGCTAAAGCGTCTACTGTACCTGCTCTATTTTTTTATTTTTTTTTGGTTTGCTGCTATAGCACCACCACCACCACGGAGGGCTCCCTCCACAGCCTTGTCCCATGCGTTCAAAATCTATGACCTCAGAGCTAGAAGACCTAGGTAAGCCCAGTCTCAGCCAAGCAGAAGCATCCCATTTAATGTCTAGTTTCTCTTCATACTTTTTAACAAGATAAGGGACCATTCACACAGGTTACAGCTGCATTGTGTTGTGTTTTTGGTGTCTCATGACGTGAGAGCTGCATTTTTAAGACGACATGTCAAGTTAAAAGGTTCAGATCCATTTTGTTCTGTTACGTCTAGTTTTTAAGCGCAAAATTGTTTTGTGAATGCATTCTAACCTGTGGCACTTTTTGTTGTTCTACAGCTACCGTTCATTATGAAATGAACTTTGATGTTGTTTTGTTTTCCTGCATGCTGACCTAAAAGTGGATAAAGGTATTACACAATTATTTTAAATATTTTTTGACAAATTGTATGTACAAATTGTACTGCTGTGCTTTCCTGGCATGCATGTGACTTTGTTATATGTATTTTTTTGCAACAGAGATTTTTTATTATATGGACATTGTGTCCATACACAGTTATTGTGTAGTCCCACTAAAGAAAACAAAAGTACTGCCTTCACATTAATTGTAAACACATTACGCATTTCACCTGAGCGGATCGTTGTTGGATTGTGAAGGATTTATTCTGGTGACCACAGCTAATTCTAGGGTTTAATGGGTCATGCGGTCTTAATTATTAGTAATTAAACAATGGCAAAAATGGTAAGCAGTATTACATGCCTATTAAATCCTCATTTATATTGTGTAATCGGGAATGAATTGTCTTTTTCGTCACTTTGTTATATTGGATACTAATCTACTTGTCTTGTGTAGTGTTGAAAAATTAACTGCATGGATTTGTTGTTGCTTTCCGTCTAAAATGGCATTACATTATGCACAGGTCAATGCCATGTGGAGGAATACTGTGTATTCCATACGTTGGTTCTCCTAGTCATGTTTTCTGGAAATTATCTCTGAATTTTAATACTTGAATAAAGCTGAATTGTTCTTTTATGTTAAAGCCACTTTGAGGAAAAGAAGGGTGAGTTTTCCCTCAGCACTCTTTAAATATTTTGTCACCTCAGCGTAGCAACAGTAATTCTTTTTCAAGCACAACTTGGATATCATTCAGTGAAAAAAAAGTGCAAATAATTTGTATTCTCTCTCCAATAATCAAAATGTACCAGTTGAATGGAAGACTGCTTACTGTGAAAACAGACCAAATGTGTTTACACTGCAAAATGCTCCATAAGCCTTTAGCTTCACTTATTGACCCCCTAGATCTTCAAAAGTGCAATGTAAGAATATATTATTCAAGAGCCTGACTTCTATTATAAAAAGGATGCGCTTAGAAAACAAGAGCCACGAATTTCCCATGCCAAAACTGGCTTCAGATACACGTCCTTCTTCCTACTGATATAATGGATCCTGCCGACATTCCTCTCCTCAAAGAGAAGATAAACATTTTAAGATCATTTCTTCCTTTAAAGAACTAAATTTTAACTATTTCTCATACGAGGGACCACTCCAGCTTTAAATTCTCTAAAACAAGATGTTGCCATGGAAATAATGCTGCATATGTTTAATATAGAAACATTCCACCTGCAAAATGTAATGCCATGCTTTCATTGTAAAGCTATCACCACTGTTATCAATGATCAGGAATATGATGACCTGTGACTGATGCACAGATATGATACTACATCTTTAGGCTGTTGAGTGGACTTATTTGTCTTCTTGATATTTTCTGAACCGTTGTAAGCATTAGTTTTATGTTTACATAATATGACTGGCTGCATAGTACTCCTGCTGTGTCCTTAAAACAGCCTTGTACGTATTGAGTTCATCAAAGAGAGTCATTTTAAATCCATATCTAGATATTATCAAGATATATAGATATTACCTTGTTTATAAAAAAACACAAAACAAATGCATACTCTTTCTGCAGACAGATATTCTTTCTGTAATGAATATTAACTAGACAGATTCTTCTGAATGGGCAGTTTTGGTAGTATTCTTTTTGAAATAAGCTTTCGCCTCAGGGTTATGATGGGATTTTAAATTTAAAATCTGAGTGTATATATCCATATAATGTCGAATGAAGAGGCCCCCTTTAGTCCTGGTATTAACAAGCATTTCCGGATATGTATGGTTTGCACTTGACCACATAAATAGCACCCATGTGTAAAACGTATTGTAACTGAACTACTGAAACCTTGTTTTGAGGTGGTCAGGCACACATTCTGACCACATTCGATAAAGTTGTAAATGATAATGCGCATTTCAATATCTGCTTAGAAATGCAGATGGTGAAGTTATAATGATAATGCAGCACTACAATAATTGTCTGACACAAATGATATTGCAGTCATGCGCTTGGGTCACCTGGTTTAATTAACAAATCTGTCAACATCTCTTCTGATTTTTAATCTTGGGTGCTTTAAAGTTTATTTGTTCTAATCCTTATTAGCATATTTTACTGTGGGAATGTTTAGAATTTAGGGAAACAAAACCTTAATTTTGTCTGTCAACTTGACAGAAATCGTTTTAAGTTGTCATCACTGATTTTAAAGTTTAATAAATGATGAATTAAAGAATAATTAAATCCAATTAAAGAATATCCAGATACGAAACATTTTAATGTTGGGTGTACAGGGGGTTTTGTGTGTGCGTGTGTGTTTAATTTACTAGATTCAGTCTTTCACTTTTATGCTAGGAAATCAGAATCTGAATTTCCCTTTCCTCCATTTCTGTGTAGATGATCTGCTTTCAGATAATGAGGGTCTGAAGAAGAGGATTGTGTTTCAAGTCACACTAAGTAATCATCCCATGCATGGGAGCTGTCAAAAAAAAAAAAAAAAAATGCTAGCATGTTGCGCAGTGGCCGTTGAAAGAAGTGCTATGATTTCTCTAATGGAACCAGGAAGCGCTTGCACGAGCTTTGACCTTGACCATTGTCGCTGTATCTATTTCTGTCGCCTTTTTGCTCGGTTTCGGATCCTTGCTTGGTTTCGGATCCTTGCTTTTGAGGATCATGTTAAAGGAAATTAGCAATATTTGATACTGAGTTTATTTTAAATGTAGCTTCCTGCATTCTAATTTAAGATGCTGTTGTCTTACAGATAAAGTGGATGAGGTCGTACCCCCCAGAAACCAATGTGGGACAACTCAAACACAGATTTGAGGGTGGCGGCAGTCAAACCACGCCCAACTAGCAAATGTTTTGCTGTCAGCCCTGAAATGAATGTAAGCGTGCCTTGTCTAATGTCTCATTGCATTGTAGCCTAACTGAAGTAAACAGTTTTACAAGTCTGTTGCCCATGCATGCCCTAAATTAGAGTGTAGTTATGTAAAGGCTTGTGAGTATGCTTCCCTGCTTGATATTTTTATTTCTTAGTTTTAGTCTCTTTTAATGAAATCATTTCAACATATTATGTGAAGCCTAGTTCTGAAAAGATGCTTTGCAAAAGTGCTGCATTCTGCTTGTCCTTATTATCATGTCAGCCTTATTCTGTCTTTTGTAGTCTCTCTGCAATAGTCAGGATGCAGCAGTAGACTCACCACAACAGCCAGGGAGTCCTAGAGGCCCCTTCCTGGGTATACCAAGGGGAACCATACGGCGGCAAACATCTATAGGTGTGTGGTTGTTCAATTTTGTTTTGTTGCTAAAGTTCTTTGTAAAATTATACAGATATTTGGGTTACACTCAGTGGTCAGCCCACTCTTGTTATGTGTTTTTTCACGAGAGGTGACATATTTTCAAGAAGTTGCTTTGTTGTTTCATATTTATTGTTTCTGGATGGTGATTGCACCCCCAGGCTTGTTGATTTTTCCTATTTTTAATCCTTTACAGGAGTAACCGAAGAAGAGAAGCAGTTCCTTACTCCTCCAATGTTGAAATTTACAAGAAGCCTTTCAATGCCTGACACATCAGAGGATATTCCACCCCCACCAGCCATCTCCCCTCCATCTCCACCTCATAATAATGCTCCCGTCCCAGCTGGTCGAGGATATCGGCACCATCAGACCGGGCTTTACTTCACAGAGTCCTAATGCAAACAGTACAGCCCCAGACAGAGGTGAAGGTGCTGGGTGGAGAGATCAGGGCATGTTTTACAGAGACAGTCCTGAGCAGTATGAATCCGAGGGGTACAATCATAGCCCCACAGCCCAACAGAGTCTTCATATGCGCCGTGCCCTAATCCCCGAGAACCCTTACTCGGATGTGGGCAAGATGGGTCATGCTGGACTGTTTGTGCCCAACAAGCCTGCCAGAAGGAAGGGAATGCTTGTCAAACAACCCAATGTAGAAGACAGTCCTGAGAAAACCTGCTCAATTCCAATTCCTACAATAATAATCAAAGAGCCCTCCACCAGCAGCAGTGGTAAGAGCAGTCAAGGGAGTAGCATGGAAATTGAAACGACCACACCGGATCACCCAGGGCAACTGCGTCCTGAAGATGGCTTAAATGCAGGCAGTCCCTTTGCAGCTGCCATTGCCGGTGCAGTCAGAGACAGGGAAAAGAGGCTTGATTCTCATCGCAACTCTCCATCTTTTAAGTCCACAGATGCGGGTGATGAGGATGTGGCACCTAGACCGGCTCCACGTCTCAGACACTCCAAATCTATAGACGAGGGCATGTTTAGCAGCGATGAGCGGCTGCGTAGGCTTATGGCACCTCCCTCATCACTACTTAGCATCCCTAGAGGTGGAGGCAATGTGACAGACTTCAATAGCCCTGAGCCCACCATGGTAAGGGAACTGTTGAGCACTCGTACAGGACACAGCCCGATCAGTCTACCTGCTCATAAGACCTACAGCTCAGGAAGTGGGAATTACGTTCACCCTGGTAACAGGCAAACCACTTGACCCCAATTCACCATTAGCTTTAGCGTTAGCAGCCAGAGACCGAGCCATGAGGGAGCAATCACAGCCTCTTCCACTAAAGAGTGACCTATCCAAACTTGATCTTAATAAACCGCTTTTCATCGACACCAAACTTAGATCAAATGTGGAGGTTGGCTTCTCAAGTACCGCTACCATGGGCCGTCCCCGTGGGGGTCTGCGGAGGCAGATGACAGAGTCCAAACATGAGACCGAATCCAAGTATCAGCTCGATCTGGGCAAGCCTGAGAAGAGGCCTGAGGAGAAGAAGAACATGCTGATTGACATTGTGGACACTTCTCAGCAAAAGTCAGCTGGTCTGCTGATGGTACACACCACAGATGGGGCAAAATCAGAGGATAACAGCTTGTCAGAGGGCGACAGGGACGAGGCAGTGAGTCCCGACAACACCCCTGGGGAGCTTCGCGACCCCAACCAGCCAGCTCCCACCAACCCCCCAGCTCCCAAGGCGCTATCAGCTGCTCCACATGGCAAGACCATCATAACTGTTAGCTCAGTGGATGAGCCTGTCAAGTTGCCCTTCGGCATCCCTCCACCTCCCTTGGCCTCTGTCGACATTGATGAAGAGTTTGTGTTTGCTGAACCCCTCCCACCCCCTCTCGAGTTTGCCAACAGTTTTGACATTCCTGGAGACCAGGCGGGGACTATAGCTGAACTGCTCAAACAGAAAGCAAATGGTACAAAAGGGCCTTCTCTTGCTCCCTACTATCCCCCATTAGGTGGTGGAATTTCTGAAATCAAAAGACCAACGGTCCTTACAAACTGCACACCTCCTAGCTTCCCTCCTGGGCCACTAGAGCCCTACGAACAAATCACTGACTCGGGCATCGAGGTTGACAGCCGGAGCAGCTGTGACCCCCAACTGGAGACCACCAGCAACATCTCTACTGTGTCCAGCATCTCCACCTTGTCTTCTGAAGGAGGTGAGACCCTGGACACGTGCACCGTCTATGCAGATGGACAAGCCTTTCTGGTGGACAGGTCTCAGATCCTGTCCAAACCAAAACCTAAACCTGCCATCAAGAGCAATGCACTTTACAAGGATGCTTTGCCAGAGGAGAACGTGAGCTCTTTCAGAATGCCCTCCTCTGTCCCACCTCCGCCCCCTGGATCTATTCCACCAGAACCCTTGAAAACCCCAACTCAACGAACCTCAAAGTTGTGGGTGACCCTCCGGAGATGAAAGGCCCCCATGGTCCAGAAGCCAATTCACTTCTGCAGCATGTTAATAAGGACAAAGCACCAAAGTCAGGGGAAACATTAGACTCTCCAATGGGATCCAGGACTCACTTCGGAACAAGGTATGCCCTCTTTCCTTCCTGTATCATAGGCTTACATTTAGGCTCTCAGATTAGTGTGTGTGCTCTGCTGGAGAACGAAAGAGTTGCCTAGCAACCCAATAATGAGAACAGCCTTGAGGACGAGATCAGCAACGTCAGTGTGATGATGAACACAGACTGTACCACAGAGGAAGGAGGCATGTGCGTGTTGTTACAGCATGGACCATTTGTTACTTAGTTGTCCCATCACAAATCTCCAATAACAAATCTCTAGATTCTCTTATACAATTTCTTAAAGGCTTTTATATTTCATTTAAAAAAAAAACGTATAGGGTTATAAGGAGTTCCAACTTTCAGAAAACCTACTGAGCTGCCTTCCTGTGTGCTGCCAACATAGGCAGCTTTTTTATGGCTGCATCGTAACTAAAATGGAACCTCATAAGTGTTATTTGGAATATCGACTCCCCACTGATTTCAATCCAAGTTTATTATCCAAGTTTTGGATAAAATTTAAACATTAAACAATTTGAACATTTCCTTTTAGTATTTAGTATTGTATAAAGAGTTTAACAATATTTAGCTGATGTCTTTCGCCATTTTCAGTTTTCTTTTTTACTGATGATTCCTACATAGAAGGCTCATTCAATTTTGAATCTTATGTGTCATTTATTTTGCGAAACATCAGCAATTGTCTTGATTTGCATTTGCAAAGGTTGAGTACACCAATGGCTGCCACATTACACAGGCAGTGGCTTGTCATCGACATTGACAGTTTCAAGTCTCATTCATAATTTAATGATGTTATTATTTACAGACCAGAGAACTGACCTTAAAATGCACTTGTAGCCCAGGCAGAGCACTATGTTTAGCACACAGAGCAAAGATGTGTGTTTATTTCTTCACTATGAATAGAAATATATTTTTTAGTTCAGTAGATTAGAATGTTTGAATGTATCATTGATTTAAGGGTTAATCTTAAAGGGATAGTTCACTTTGAAATAAATTTTTTATATGCTTTAGCTTACCTCAAGGGCATCCAAGATGTAAGTGTCTTTGTTTCCACAGTATTTTCAATTTTGATATTTTTCGATCAAACCATTTTTGTCTATCAGTCATATAATGGAGGTTTAGGGGGTCCTCCCTCGGTTCACCTCAAAGAGCATGCACAGAGAAGTCCAAATTAAACATGATTTAATGACTCGAAAATGTAAGTACACATTGATGGCCTAAGAAAAGAAACAAGCGTTTTTTGTGAAAAAAACAAACTGAAGGCACGGGTGCTTCGATCTGCACAAGCGCCGGAAGTGATCTCTTGCGCGGTTGCAGAAAAAAAATCTGGAGGGCATTCTGAAAAAATGTTTAAATCTCTGTGTAAACAATGAGTGTCGTACACGCGCGAGAGATCACTTCCGGCGCTTGCGCTGAGAGAAGTGCCCGCGCCCTCAAAGTACTTGGACGTGACTGTGATTACAAGAGGTAAAAACGATATAAATACTGTTTGTTTTCTCCCACAAACCACTCGTTTCATGTCTTAGGCATCAATGTGTACTTACATTTTCAAGTCATTAAATCATGTTTAATTTGGACTTCTCTGTGCATGCTCTTTGAGGTGGACCCCTAAACCTGCATTATATGACTGACAGACAAGAATCGATTAACCGAAACATTTAAAAATGAAAAATACTATGGAAACAAAGACACCTACATCTTGGATGCACTTGAGGTAGTTTAAAACATATCAAAAATTAATTTCAAGTGTACGCAAGTTACACGTCCAGCATATCGCTTAAAGGGATACCCTTTAAGCGATATGCTGGACGTGTAACTTGCATACTGTACAGAATATTGTTCATAGTTCAAGAACTCTTTACTTGAATCAGTTTTTGGTTGTATTTGCTGTGCTACCTCAGATGCAAATGTAAAAGTTAACTTTAACAAATGTAGGCCAACGCACCTTGGGTATTAGAAGAAACCTGGGGCAAGGACATTGCATTGCTTAAGAGCATCACATTCACTGCCTCCTTAAAACTAAACCACCCAATATAGTATTACATTCTCCCTCAAGTGTAATATGTTTTCCATCTCAATACACATTCACTTTTATCCTTCTGTCTTTGCAGAAATCAGGATGGTGTATCCCTCATCTCAGGTACACAGCAGAACACCACCGTTACCTTCACTGCCCAGCCTGGCCCCAACGTGCCTGCCCCGTCACCGTGCCGACAGCCCGACAGCCTGCCTTCCCACCACCACACCCCGAGCCCTATCATGTCTCCGCCAGACTCTGGTCTCAGCTGTGCCTCTTCCCTCCCGACCTCGGTCACTTCCCCCACCATGAACGGATGTCTTTGGCCTGCCCACACCACCCCTCAGCCTAGGCACGGGGCTGTAGCCGCTCCCCTTCCCCGCTCACCCTCATCCAGGCAGCGTCGAACAAGCCCTTCGCCTCCAAACCCGTCCTCATGTGGAGCAAGCAGGATGTGGCTGACTGGCTTGAGAGCCTGAACCTGGGCGAGCACAGGGACGCCTTTATGGACAACGATATCGAGGGCAGCCACCTGCCCAACCTGCAAAAGGAGGATCTGATCGATTTGGGCGTGACCCGTGTGGGTCACCGAATGAACATCGAGCGGGCGCTGAAAGTCCTCTTAGACAGATGAGACTGGGCGAGACGTCCTCATCAGGACTCCGCGCATCTTGTTCATAAGCTTCGTTTTCCCTCCACCCTTATTTCAGTTCACTAATTTGAACACTTTGTTGTCCTATCATGCTTTTTGGTGGATTTTAGGAACTGACACATCCTGAAGAAACTCGAGCATTCAAAATATCCACGTAAGCACAAACGGTTCCTGCGTTTCCGTTCCAGAGCACCGGCGCCATAGAGGACATTGAAGCCAACACACTGTATGGAAACTACAAACATGAGCTGACTAACCTTTGGCTTTTAAGGACTTTGGCCTCCTTTGAATGCACTGAAACCAGCAGAGCTGGGGATCCATTTTCTATATTTGCTAAGACAATTCTACAGAGAATATTCTTTCAGGAAAAAAGGGAACCTTTGTCTATGTATCAGCTGCCTATGAAATAAATATCTTGCTTTTTTTTCCCTCCTTAACCTCTGACCAAGAGGAACACGAATCTCTGAAATGTGATCGGCGGGCATTTAGATGTCCCTCAGTTCATTTGCAGACAGTCCTAGAAGGGCCGTGGTCACTTGAAAACAGAGTTCAAATCTCCCTACGTGCGAATAAACGCAACCGTAGCAAGCAGCAGGTCTCTCCACCATCTTGAATCTTCGAGTCTTGTAATATGCTAACATTGGATGTTTGTCTGAATGATCAACAATTCTCTTTGGTCTTTCTGAATTGTGGTTTACTATTAGGTGTCTTCCATGCAGTAAGGAAGTCTGCGGCATTCCCACCAACATTTTATTTGCACCTTCAGTCGACTCTAGGGTGCGCTGTTTCTTGTCAGTATTCATTTCCAGCAAGTTTTATTTGAAATAATGGATCTTCACAGGAACACACAAGGTCTGTACATTGAAATACCTAAATTAAGTTTCATGGATGAATGGAAATTAACCAAATTAAAGTAGAATTTGATTTGACGATGAATTAGTCAAATTTGACAGCTTTGAGTTGAACACCGACACAATCATTCTGAAAGGGCCAGTATGTATCTTTCACTTTAAGTGGTGAATTTTTCAGTTATTTATTTATTTTTGAGTGTAATGAGAATCATTTGATTGTTGGGTGGTAAAAAGGAACGTCCACAAAACTACAGGAAACCTCCTTAATCTATACATATCAATGTCGTCAATTGTAATTGATACAGGACTTCATATCGATAAATTGATATATTTATTGAAGTTTTAGATATTTTTTTTTGCAGCTAAACCTACAACCATCTACAAAAAATTTTAAGGTGTAAATTCTCATTGTCCTGTTTAAACAAAATATGTCCTTTTCATTTTATGTCCTGCAATCCTTTTGCTTTGCTCAACACCTGGGAGAAGTTATGATTTGTTTATGTTATTTATTTGAACATGTAACTGCAATGTGTGCCTATCTGTGTTACAATTTGACACACCACAACATCTCTAGATTAGCTAAGATTTAGTTGTGATCTTCCCATTGTTAGAGTCTCGTTTCTCAGAGATGAATCCATTTTATCTGACTTAAAACGCCATAAAACCCCACAGGTATGACATCAGAATGGAGATAATGTTCATATTTGAGATTAAAACGCCACACAGACACGAAGGGACAGCCAGCATTATCACACATTTCACCTTCAAAGCACTGTGGGTAACGTCAGAACTGAGGGAAAGGCAACAGATTTTGAGAGTGGCTGTGAATGAAATAAATTTATGATGAACTTTTAAGTATGCAGTGAAGAGATTCAGAAATAAATTATATATATGTTTGCTTATCTCTCAACCTTAGAGGAGTTAGAGTAATCATCTCTATATATCTTATTTTAGGAAACAGCACAGTATTTTAAAGATTTATAGAAATATTTATGAAATTTTTATGACATTTAACTCTGATATGTGGTGTGCCAAAAATCTATGTGGTATCAGTTAAGAAGCAATACACAAATTTAAAGAACACTGTTTGGTCTTTCTTTGCCAGTATTCCACAGTACAGTATATACTATTATGAAATGAAATTTACATATACATAGGTCTCAGTGAATTAGAAGAAAAATAACGAGATAATGGCTGTCACCTGCTTCTTTTAGACAATGTAATTAAAGACAGAAGTAAAAATGTAGATTTGTGTGGTGTGTATACTTGACGAAAAACAAACCGAGCACTCACGGTTACCATTGATCCGCGAAATATTGCGCGAATTAGTGCTTCATACATTGCTACTGAGGAATTTTGCTGTAATATCGACATGTGACCGCACAATCACACTTTACGATTTCCGAAAAAGACACTTTATATTTATGGCAGCAAAAATGACAGCACTGAATCGTTGTCTACGCAGAATTCAATTTTAAAAACGCATTTTATATGATGACGCAGCCTAATTACAACTGAATACGAGTTCGGTTTCTTCATATTTCTCTCACACTTGTGAGGAATGCATTCACTTGATCTATGTTGCTGTAATTTTGTGCTAAACTAGAATTCCTGGTTAAAATCAAAGAGATTTTTTGTGTGACTGCACTTTCCTCGAAAATCCCTCGACACTCATGTATTTGAACCAACCAAAATTTACAGGGACGAATAAATATGATTGCACAAGCTGTTGTCAATCTGTCTCACGTAGCCATGTGTTTTGTTTACATAGTTTGTCTCGGGAGGCTTTATATAAATTTGTTACATCCATTTCAGGGCTTGTTTTGCTTGAAATAAAATCTTCCCATTATCAGCATGCTGTTCTACGCTTTGTCATGACCATACACGCTGTCTTTTTATGTTTCAATCATGTGTTAATGAATAGAATGGTCTCTTTAAAGCGATAGTTCACTTGGAAATTAATTTTTGACAAGTTTTTGCTTACCTCAAGTCAAGGGCATCCAAGATGTAGGTGTCTTTGTTTCCACAGTATTTTCAATTTTGATATTTTTCGGTCAAACCGGTGTTGTCTGTCAGAGGGGGTCCACCTCAAAAGAGAATCCACAGAGAAGTCAAAATTAAACATGAATTAATGACTCGTGAATGTAAGTTAATGGCCTAAGACACGAAAAGAGCGGTTTGTGTGAGAAAACGAACGGTATTTATATTTGTTTTTACCTCTTGTTAACAGACATGTCGAAGTGTTCTGAATCAGATGTCCAACTGAACCGAAATGAAATGTGTCCAACGTTACGCGGGAAGTGATCTCTCGCGCGTCTACTCACGCGTTGTTTACACGAAGATTTCGGAAGTTTTACCTTTCACTAAACATATTTAGATATACAAATCGCAATGGAAGACGATTTCGATATATCTAAATGTTTAGTGAAAGGTAAAACTTCCAAAATGAGTCAGACAACTGATTCCAAACATATCGTAAATTTCAAAGTGCTAAGCACCCTACTTTTTAATTTTTTTGTAAGGAACTCAAATCCTACCTGGATACTCTCAGTAAATCCAGCAACTCCAAAGCTCATAAAACTTTCTCATTGTGTCAGTTGCATGTTACTCTCCTGGCTTTATAACATGTATTTGTACTATTAATTGCATTTACCCCATGGCATTAATTTTGTATGTTCATTGAAATGCAAAAAAAAAATTCAGATAATTCGACATGTCTGTTAACAAGAGGTAAAACTATATAAAAACTGTTCTTTTTCTCACTCAAACCGCTCGTTTCGTGTCTTAGGCCATCAATGTGTACTTACATTTACGAGTCATTAAATCATGTTTAATTTGGACTTCTCTATGTATGCTCTTTGACATGGACCCCCATATCTGCATTATATGACTGACAGACAACAATGATTTGACTGAAAAATGTCAAAATTGAAAATACTGTGGAAACAAAGACACCTACATCTTGGCTGCACTTGAGGTAAGCTAAAACATATCAAAAAATAATTTCAAAGTGAACTATCCCTTTAAATATTTTTCACACAAACCCTGCCCTCTGGTGTTCATAGAGTTTTTCCCCCACATTGTGCTAGTTATGGAACGACAATGTTTTAATGTGTTTATTATTAATAGAATTGTCCATCACAACAGGTTTCATGCAAAGAAACAAATAACAGCTGCAAAAATATATTTTCCCAAAACGTGATCCAAAAAGGCAATATTTTATCAGTTTAGTTAATGGTGAGCACATCGCTTTGAATTTCATGACTAAGCTGAGTCTGCAGATCACTCAGTTTCTTCTTAAGGACAGCAAAAGCCAGACATGACGATGGTCTCTGGCCGAAGCGAACCGCAGGACTCAACATTGTAATAGAACCTTAATAGGGAAAAATAATTATTTGTATTGACATGCTTTTTTTATTAACTATTTCACAATGTTTTGCAATTTGCAAGCACATGATGCAAATACAATGTCAATTAAATAACAGATATGATTTTGAATAAAAGCAAATTGTATATGATGAGGATTTTAATGTGTTGCCTTTAATATTTATGTATATAAAATTAATAAAAATATCAAATCACAATATCGCTTGGAGGCAACAAACACATTTTAGCAATTCCTCATAATATAAAACAGAATACTGCAGTTATTTAGTCTTTTTGTGCATTATTAACTTTCAAAATATGTGCAACGGGAAAATAATTCCATTGCATATATCCTTGTGCAAGTATGTATGAGTTTAAACTCCCTTACCTTTCTGGCTTGCCATTAGGATCATATGGAGCTTGAACTCCATCCTCTTCAATTTCTGAATATTCACTTTTAGGCCTGAGAATCAAGGAAAGGTACAGAATTATGCATCACATTTTTTGATAGTAACTTTTTTGCTCTCCATCCATGTGGCAAGTTGTTTTCCAAAGTTACTAGCCACTCAGCATTTCACTGCCCATAATTTTGACAGCAATACAATGGTGGAACACTACCATATACACTACGGGTCAAAAGTTTAGGGTCGGTAAGATTTTTTATGTTTTTAAAAGAAGTCTCTTCTGCTCACCAAGGCTGCATTTTTTTGATAAAAAATACACAAAAAACACAGTAATATTGTGAAATATTATGACAATTTAAAATGACTTTTATGTTAATATATATTAAAATGAAATTTATTCTTTTGAAAAAAAGCTGAATTTTCAGCATCATTACTCCAGTCTTCAGTGTCACATGATCCTTCAAAAATCACTCTAATATGATGATTTTATGCTCCAAAAACATGTATGATTATTATCCATGTTGAAAACAGATTTTTACATTTTTATTTCAGGATTATTTGATGAATAGAAAGTTCAAAAGAACAGCTTTTATCTGAAATGGAAAGCTTTTGTTACATTAAACACTACCCTTTTAAAAAGTTTGGGGTCAGTAAGAATTTGTATTTTATTTTTGGGGAAATAAATAAGAAATCAATACTTCTATTCATCAAGGATGAGTTACATTGATCAAAAGTTACAGTAAAGACATTGTATAATGTTAGAAAAAAAGTTCTTTGAACTTTCTATTCATCAAAGAATCCTGAAATAAAAATGTAAAAAACTGTTTTCAACATGGATAATAATCATACATGTTTTGGAGCATAAAATCATCATATTAGAGTGATTTGTGAAGGATCATGTGACACTGAAGACTGGAGTAATGATGCTGAAAATTCAGCTTTTTTTCAGAGCAATAAATTACATTTAAATTTATATTAACATAAAAAAAGTCATTTTAAATTGTCATAATTTTTCACAATATTACTGTGTTTTTTGTGTATTTTTTATCAAAAAAATTGCAGCCTTGGTGAGCAGAAGAGACTTCTTTTAAAAACATAAAAATCTTACTCGACCTAAACATTTGACCGGTAGTGTATATGTTTAATATTATCATAATTTGGATTATCAACATTAATTTTGCTGTCACTTTAAGGCCCGACACACGGGTCTATTATACTGTTACACGTGCGTTTTCTCTCTAACTGTTTGTGTTCTGTGCCTCTAACTCAAACAATGGAAAGTGAAATCTAACTATTAGCCAATGGCTAACGCTGAGACGCTAGTCGACTAGCATGAAGATTTACTCGCATTTTATAGGCTTGCATAAGAACCATACCATTCCTGTGGAAAGTGGGTACACCGTGTGTCTCAGCGCATTGTCTGGGTCATACTCAAACGGCCACCCCTGCCGGTGGGATTCCACTTGGCGTGTTCCTTGGCAAACCCCTTTTCAGCGTACGCTCTTGAGACGCAGCTCCTGACCCTTCCGCAGCTTCACCAACAAGATGTCTGTGGAAAACTCAAATGAGAATGCAAATATATCCAAGTGATTATACAGAAAATTATACAGAGGAAATGGACCCACCATCCTGCTCTACGGTAATCATTGGGATCATTGTCTTGACTTCTGGAATGTTACCTGAAGAACAAGATCCGTCAGAAAACGCAGTGCCTGTATTTGAGTTTGTTAGGAGAATATATACATACAGGGATGAGCCCGGGGGTTATTGGACAGGAGATCTCGGTGAGGTCACGTGTCACGTCTGATCTTCTGTACATCTCTACGTCAAGCGTGAGCTCAACCGAACACTCCGGACAGAAATCATCACATGTGCAGTCCTAATGGGACACCAAAGAAAGCCAAATGTTACATTCCACTTCTCTAAAATTAATGAGATGATTCATACTAATGCATTTAAGCGTTTAATACTTACTCGTGAGTACTGCATCTTGTCAACAATGTCATCACTTGTGAGTGGAATTAACCCTATACAAGAGGAGCATGATAACTTTGAGAGGCCGCACTTTGCATTAAAAAGAAGGATGAAAAATGAAAGATTTGGAAAGATTTTATACAAACGCACCCACTCTGTGTGCAATAAACTCATCATGGAGCACAGAGGAGTTGGCATCGAATCTGAAACCCAATCGATAGCTGGCAAACAAGCACATTACATCAGATTAACAGATTTAAAAGTCAAAGTGCATCATTGAATCATGTAAACACATTATTACATGACCTTATCTGAATAAAAACTATCTAGATGGGATAGAAATAAAAACATCTTCGAAGACTGAGATGGTTTGATCCTTACCGATGGTTGGAACTTCTGACATGAACACGCGACGAATAGAGTTCGCCACCCTGGATAAAAAAACAAAATAAAGACATATTAAAAAACATATAATAGTAACAGGTACTTTCTATGAACATGGTACGAATACAGTTAATATTTGTGAAAAGGGTCAATGAAAGATGCATAAAATGTTGATCATTGGCCTCAGCAGGTCAAACACAGTTTAATCCTTGCTTTTGGTGATTTTGCAATTTTTTTTTTGCATTAAACATGAACATAAAAGGTAATTATTATTATACTTCATTTAAAAAAGTTTTAAATAACTAAAATTATCTTTATGATTTTAATTTGCAATATATATTATTAATATATGTTATATTCAATATTTTATCTTTATGGTTTTAGTTTGTCATATATATGGATATTTTAACACTTATTTAATTATTTATAAAAATATATTAAATAATAGTTATACAAATATTTATCATATTGAAATGCAAATACAAAGAGTGTGTGGATATATATATATATATACATACATACACACACACACACACACACACACACACACACACACACACATATATACATACATATATATACATACATATATATATATATATATATATATATATATATATATATATACATACATATACACATATATATATATATTTTTCAATTGAATTCAAATTGCTTTATTGGCATGACTGTACATATTACAATATTGCCAAAGCTTGTAACACATATTTTAACAGTGAAGACCTCAATAATAACAAAGTATTATAACAACTTAAATTTAAATGTAAAAATGTAATTAATTGCACAAATTAACAGTGTAATATATTATAATTTCTGAGAACGTTTGATACCACAGTGTTTTAACACATATATATACACACACATACATACATACATTACTGAGGGTCACTGTGGTGGACATTAGGAAAACACACTGGGTCACACACACGTACACACGCACGCACGCACACGCGCGCGCGCGCGCGCGCGCACACACACACACACACACACACACACACACATATATATATTTATGCTAACAAATCATGTGCTATGGTAGTTACCGTGGTAAAGTGTTGATATCAATCAGTATTATATTATTATGTATTTAAAAATATTATATTTTTGTTTGTAATGACACATTAAACACATATTTCAGTGTCATTAATACAAGACACTTGCGTAAATCGCTAAATGATGATTTCACTCACGCGAGATCCGTGTTCTCGATCACAAACTTCACATTCTCGTTCCGACAGCTCCGTGATCTTCACTGTGGGCTGGTTGGCATACGGCATAGTGAAAATTTAACTCAAGATCTAAGACGATAATAAATAAACGAACTAGAAGTGTGGTCTGTGTTTCATTCCCTCCAGCATCGAGCGCTTCTTCAGCACAATAACAAACGACAGCAACTCATTGGTCACTGGCCGCCATCGTTCCGTTAGCATCCGGATCACTGTAGTACCACTTCCGGTTAGACATACTAAAGGTCCCCAGAATGCGTTATGCGTCAACCTAGAATAAAAGTCATTTATGTCTTTTTGTGGACTCGGAACAATACATTACTAAAACTGTTAAACCCACCAACTAATTAAGTCACTGTGTATATTCTTAAAATAGCATGTTCACAACAGTTATTGTTATTACTGTAAAATAATAATGTGATTATATGGAATTTTGAACATCAAATACAACAGACAGACACTGTTCTGTAAATAGGTTACCCTTTATTTATTTATTTATTCTTTGCCAATGAGTCTGACACAAACTGTATGCACATATGGACTCCCAAAAACAATTTACACTCATATTCTTTCTTTTTCTTTTACAACGCAGAGAGTGTGGCAGCAAGACTACAATGCCTGAAAAGAAAACTGGCTCCTCATTGGGCTTGAGTTATGATACAAACATAACAGTAAGTATTATGGCACAGCTGACCCATTTAAAAGTGCTACGGGTGTAATTATCGACCCTGTATCATAGCACAAACACTTTCTTTTTGATCATGTTATCATGTTTAGTTGGGTGAGTGAGCTGTCAGACATTTGCGCTGCTCGGTCGAGTAGAAGACAAGACAAAACAAAAGGCAGGAACATCAGAAGAAACTCATCGTCTCTGATTCATCCCTGTTAGGTTCTTCAGCTGTAAGAAAAGAAAGCTTACCTATTAAAACTGAAATAAAATTAATAAATAAAATATTATGGCTTTAGTAATTTTGTCATTTTGTAGCATTAAACATGTAATAACATCAAAATATCTGTAATATTTAAATAAATATCAACCAAATTAAAATTCAAACCATTTTCAATTAAAAACTTTCAGTTAAACGGCAACAGCGTTTCGGGGGCCTAAAAAAAACCCAAACTTTTTTAAACGGATTTAAAAATGTACGTTTTTAAAAACTTATAACATTTCTGTCTCTGTTTAAACTACACAAATGCGAATTTGTGAAACAGTGACGTTACGCATGTGTGTGTTACGTTACGTGTTCAGTTCTAGGCATTTAGTGATTCTTTAAAAGGTGACATCGCCAACTACTGGCCTGGCAGCAGAATACAGCGTTTTAGTCTTCTCTCACAGATCGTGTGAATCGGAGAAAGTTTTAACTTTTTGAAAAAAAGTTGCCAACCACCACCAGCAATTTTATGACCAAACACCTCCACTGTTTTCAGTTACTCAGAAGCAGTGTAACTTGGACGGTGACACAAAATAAAACGTGAAGCGTGTTTTTTTTTTTTAAAGCGCGTTTTATTTTGTGTTACCGCCCTATGTCGAGTTACACTACTCGAGTAACTGTATTTAAATAGGGAAAACGTGGAGGTGTTTGGTCGCTTCTCTACCTTGCCCATATTAAATGAACTGGGCTAGTTAAGTGCGATCAAAGTGTCTTGCACGATGAGTGAACGGACTGTGACGACAGAGGTATGCATCAAGTCATCTTAGTTAAGGGAATAACATAGTTTAATATGAAAAAACGGTGGAGTATCCCTTTAAGCATGTTTTTTGTTGTTGTTTTGTTTTTTAAATTTAATCACTAAAATACCAACAACTTGAAATAGCAGACTTGGTATTAGGGCTAACATATTTCTATCTGGAAATTGTATTTTAGCATGGTTACCGTAATTGCGGCTCCCATGAGTCCCTGCACCACGGCTTCTCCTGTGGCTTGCACCTAAAACAAACAAAGATTACCCAGTGTATTAGTGATAATATTTGCTGATCACATTTTGGCAGTGAAATAGCACAAAACAAATTGTCAGTCTTTCATCAGTTAACCTGTTTAGCCGTGTTCGCCATGTGAACTACATCCTTTATGTCGATTGTCGAGAAAGGCCCATGTCTCTTCAAAATCAGGAGACGAGTCCTGCACCATCACCAGCTCTGTGGTGTTATAGATCCCCGTCAGTGCCGCCCGCCGCGTGTACCAGTTCAGCTAAGACAGAAGAAATACAGGTGGATGAGCAGACCAAAGAAAGGAGGACGGTAGCGAGTGAGATCAGAGAAGCCACTCACGTCTGTCGAGCGATCGCCTGCGTAGTACCAGATGTCATCCACCATCGTGGACAGGTGCTTCAGGCTGTCGGGGATGTTGTGTGGCAGTAGTAGGATGCTCATGGCCTGCAAAAGCAGAGGACACATTTCTTTTTCCATATTTTTTATCAATTATTGCCTATTAAAGATGGAGCATTTGAAGTTTATGTTTTGAGAGGAGTCTCCATACCTGAGACCATGTGTCTATATAAGGAACCAACATCCGCAGTCTCATCTCTACTGCGTCTCTCAGAAACTCTGCCGTTTCCTTTGATCTAACATACAAAAATACACATAGGTTTTAATTACAACACCTAAACAATTAAATTCACAACTGATTAAATGCATAAATATTTATCCACAACATAATATATTAAAATAACCATTCTAGCTTGTTTAGTTCCTGTAATTTCAACAAAACAACTGAAACCAGTGATATCATTTACCCAAAATAATTATAATTACATAAATAAATCCACTTTAATCTAATACATATGAGATAAATAACTCAACAATAATATAATGTAATATAATATTATGTATTTTTAACTTTTTTACATAAACAGATATTACTATTTTACTCAAAATAATCATAATTAAACCACTTACTCAAAATAATTATAAATAAATCCACAATAATATAATATGTAGCTATTATATGTACAAATGTACATAACTTAAATCCACAACAATATAATATAATGTTGAATGTTACATAAAATTAAAAGAAATCTATATATAAAATTTCTAAATAAACACATCTATTAAAAAATTCAGCACAAGCACATTTAAGTCACTTTAGACTAGAGTCATTGGAAAGTCGTAACGGGCTGCATGATGAAATCCCTGTCTCACGTCCTTAAAATTTTCCATTAAAAAATCTATATAAAATGCAGTTTTTAGGGGTGGCTTCTTAGCTGATCAAAGATTTTGAAGGCCGATACCGATACAAATATTTTGGGGTATTAAAATCCGATATTTCCGATATATCGGCCGATATATATTTTTTTTCAGAAACGCGAACAAAACATTAGCAGATTTCCCTAACATTAGTTATTTGTAGTTATTTATGAGTTTTAACAAAGATAATATGCTAATGCATTTTAAAATCAAACTTGTTTCTTTTATTGTCACAACAGAACAGACTGATGATAGTGGCATTAGCTAGCTTTGTGATTAAATAGTCTATGATGAACCATAATTTAGCAATGGATAACAACATCATACTGAAAATTGTACATTGTACAGTTTCAATATAACAGGCCAAGGAGGGATAATTAGTCTCATTGCTGTAACCGTCACACGCTATTAAAGAAATACTTCAGTCACATTGTCAAAAGTTAAAAGGACAGTCAGTCAACTACACTGTAACAACGCAACGTGAACTATTACTAGCTAATTCCGCTTTACTCTGTAATGCTTATTTGAGTTTAGAGAACTGATGAGTATGATCTTTTATTTGCTATTCAAGCAATGTATGTTTCGTGAACAACTCAACGAGTGTTGCCAAAAAGGACGGTGTAGAGTGCCCTCTGGTGGACAAACTATACAACTCCAAACTCTCATGACATATGGTTCAAGCGTGTTTCGTCCGTTTTCATTTTATTTTTGAAATATTCATTCATCGGCCATTATAACTGCCGATACCAATAGTTTGGAAATTGCCTAATATCGGCCGCTAATATTGGCCTGCCGATATATCGGTATGGCCCTAATGGTTTCACACCCTAACAATGACACAAATCTTGTTTCTCAAGTATACTAGCATATTAAATAATGAATTATATTAAACTCACTCCGCCTGGCCAAGCTGGACCAGGTTATGTTGCTCAGCCAATGTCTCGGCAAGTTGAGCGTTACACTGTGCAACGAAATGCAGGACCAAGTCTCCGGCCCCGTTGTTGAACATCCCAGCGGACGCTGATGACAGGCCAAGAGTCTGAAATCACAAAGCATATAATTACTGTTATATTGTCTAATAATATTTACAAGACTTGAGGTTTTCTTTAGCTTTAAGAAACAAACCTCTGCTCCCGCAGCGATGGCCTCCACAGTCCAGCCGTGCTCCGGAACGAACTCCAGAGCCGAGGTCAGGATGCGAGCCTGGAGCTGCTCTTCCGTCTCATAGTCTTCGCCGTGCTCGCCACTTTGATCTTGATAACTGAGAAGCCAAATGGACAAGGTTAGATTAAATGACAGCAGGGGCGATCCATGCATGACGAATTTAACTCAATTCTTATATTCCATCAGGTCTGGAGGATTGGGGCTCTAACCTGGTGTTTGGCTGGCCATCTTCTGAAGGCTCTGAAGAAAATGAGCTCTCTCCAGCTGTGGGAACCTCATGGAAGGATGGAGGTGGTACCGACGTGCCACTTTTAGAGTCATCGGCCAGTCGTAACAGGGTGGCATGATGGAATCCACGTCTCACATTTCTGCACTGGGGACTGACTGTGCCATGAACTGTGACTGGAATAGTGCATAACATCAAAAAATTTACCGTGCAACAAAACACTCCATAACTATATCATAAAACATGCTCTATTGTAATAAAAGCATTGCAATAAAACATTTTTTTTTATCTGTAATGCTGAAGCTTTTAGTTTCTTTATTTAAATAATAGTTCAGATTCATAAAAGTGAAACAATCTTAAACAAGAATTAATTAGCATTCAGTTGTGTTCCCTGCTTTGCGACTGAAAAACATTTGGAAAAGCTTTGCACACGTTTCAGTTGATGTTCAACATTATTTCAATATGAATTTGACATCACCCTGAATTACACAATCTTCAATGTTATGGATTGTCATGTGCAATATTTTGTTTGCACGCGCAATACTGCCCTTCATGGTCACCTTCTCTAGGCGCCCAGCTGACTTAACATTTGCCTTACTTGGAAGCAGGCAGATACTATTTACAAGATACACCCTCGGCATGTCATGTGTAACCACTGTCAACTTCACAAACATAACGATTGTGTACTGAAACCACTAATGCCCGAAGCCCTGTCACTGTACCCTGCTTACTGCTGCCGAGTCCCGCAAGGCCCTTCCAGCTCTCAGTCCTCTAAAACAGCGCCGCCATATCCAACCACAGCGGACTGCGCATGCATGCTATATGATTACAAATGCATAGACTGTAAAACATTTCTGTAAAAACATGTCGCCATTAACTGCTGCTAACATTATCTTCCTCTAGGGGTCTTGGTGGCCCAAATAGGACAATTCGCCGTTGATTCGCATTCAAACCTTAATACAATTTTCATTGTATTTCACATTATACAATTATAAAAACCTATTAATTAAAATTTAATACAATTTTACACACACAATTTTTTTTTATCTGCCTAAGTATCGTCTTTGTAAATGAAATCCACAGATAAGCCACAAACCACGATGATTGGCCAACTGTAGTCAGCGCGGAGAAAAACAACAACTATCACGTCACAAAGCCGTCAACCTGAGCGATGATTAATACCTCAATAATATGTTTAATTTTTTTTTTCAAATTGAAACTCATATATATTTTGAGTCTCTTAAACGGGTTAAAAATAAGAAAGCTATGTCAGCAACTGAATTATGCTCTAAAATGTTCAAGTGAAAATTAGAAAAATATTTATCTTTTTATAGATAACGAAGTTTGTAAGTCTGTCTATTTAAGCTATGTATTATTATTTTTATTTTTTTAATTTTATTTATTCATTATTTTTTCAATAAATTCTATTCTGATGTTTATTTATCTTTCTGCTGTATAATATTTGTTTACGAACTGATGCGCTTGTATGTTTGCAACTTGCATTCTCAATAAAAAAGTGGAAAGATGTAAAAAAAATACAAATAATTAATACCTCAATAATGACACTATTAAATTTCATAATGCACAGTAAATAGTTGAGATGTGAAAACCATTCACTATCTCTACTGATTAACAATGAAAAGAACGTTTATGGGCCAAGACGTAGATTGCCGATCTACTGGTTTGGTTCATTTCTAACAACAGATGTCATCATCCACGCGCGACGCTTACATAACAACTTGCGACGTCCATCGTGACCGGTGTTGGAAAAACATTTTTTGACGCGATAAACAGGTGGGACAGCTGTTTATTATTGTTCTGAAAACTTGTCTTTGTAAAACATTCTGTTGTGTGGATGGATTTTCTGATATTTGGCTAAACTGAATGGTACGTTAAAGCTGTTTTGTTACATTGGCAAGGTAATCTTACTGTCTCAGTCAGATGCACAATGGTGTCTGTTTACGTTGTGTTGTAACTTGTGGTTGTAACATCGTCATCATGATGCAGCCGATCTTACTGTAAATGGTCATTTGTAATGTTTAGTGTATCTAGGACAGAATTGGGCAGAGATATATATGCATCTGATTATGAACTAGTCTGCGAAAGAACACTAGTACATTATATATATATATATATATATATATATATATATATATGTATATATATAGTATATATATGTGTATATATGTGTATATATATATATGTGTGTATATATGTGTGTATATATGTGTATATATATATATATGTGTATATATTTTAAATTGTAATAATATTTCCCAATATTACTGTATTTTCGATCAAATAAATCCAGGCTTGATGATCATAAGATAGTTCTGTCAAAAGCATTAAAACAGTAATGTTTAAATATGTATTACCAGTAACAGGTGATGGCAGACCTTGGACTGAAAGAGGGGAACAGGGTTCTGCTGATATGGACTCAGCCATCATCTCCCTCTGCACTCAAGGAGTTTGCTGAAACTATTGGCTCTATTGTTGGTAACCAGAGTCTAGTGTCTTTGGAGAACCTGGAGAGACTACAACTTTGTAAGTACACAGACTGAGACTTGCAAGTAATAAACTCTCATTCCTTTAGTCAAAGAATTAAAGGAATCATTCTCCCTAAAATGTTAACATACCTCCTATCTGTCTGTTTTAGCTTCAAATGCAGCTTCAAGTTATGACTGGGTTCTCTCAGGCCTTCTGGCTGACAGCTCACCAGTCCACAGTTCTGAAACACTGGCTGAGATCGCCAGACTGATGAAACCTGGAGGGCAACTTGTGCTAGAAGAGCCAGTAACAGGTATCGAATGTAGAACGCCACAGTCTGTACAACATCCTCAAGTGGATTGAATCAGTGCTGACGGTACCGCCTCGTAACGTTTCTTCTCAGGTTCTGAAGACAGTAGTGTGAGGACTGCTGGGAAACTGATGTCAGCTCTTAAACTGTCTGGATTAATGTCTGTCACAGAGGTCAGCATTCAGTGATTTTCAATTTTCAAACATTTTTGAGATTACCATTTATTATTCAACTAATAATAATACTTGTTATTAGAAGTAGACGTAGTACTAATAATAGTCATGCTTATTATTATTGTAATAAAACTATTTAAAAAAGTATCACATAAGTAGTTTTGAACTGGCCTACTGAGACTTTTTGTAAAATACAATGAGCAAATAAAAAGTGCATTCAATTCAGATAAGTCTGCATGTCAGCTAAACAAAAGTGTGTTTCATTTTCACAGGTGAAGATGGAGCCGCTGAGCACAGAAGCAGCCGCAGGTCTGAGAGAGCGCACAGGGTTCCAGGGAAACACACTTTCAAGGGTGCGAATGTCAGCATCTAAACCTAACTTTGAGGTCGGATCCTCAACGCAACTGAAACTTTCCTTTGGCAAGAAAACCACTACGACAGGTCTGTGGTTTAAGCACTTCCACATTAAATGCAACACAAGGTCAAAATTGACCCTATGGACCCTCTGGTCAAATTGTGCATAACATTAATCAAAGATAGATTGATTTTGCAATTTAACTCTTTCCCTGCCAGTTTTTTTTTTTTTTGATCATTTCCACAAAAATCTACACTTAAAGGGATACTCCACTTTTTTGAAAATAGGCTAATTTTACCACTCTCAGAGTTAAACAGTTGGGTTTTACCGTTTTCTGAATGTATTCAGATCAATTTTCTGATATTTAGAGGAATATCAATAACCAGACAGTTTCTGGTCTCATTGACTTCCATAGTAGGAAAAAAAATATACTATGGAAGTCAATGAGACCAGAAACTGTCTTGTTAACTGATATTCTTCTAAATATCAGAAAATCAGCTGAATGGATTTCGAAAATGGTAAAACCCAACTGTTTAACTCTGGGGGAGTGGTAAAATGAGCCTATTTCCCAAAAAAAGTGGAGTATCCCTTTAAGTGAATGGTCAATGGTGGGGATGCATTGTTATAATTCTGGAAAATTCAGTCAGTTTTCCTTTTACACGGTTTTGAGTGATATCTCATGTTGATGTATCAATCAATTAAAAATGGCCAAATCAATGCATTCACAACACTTGATTTCTGCAGAGAAACCCGCTCTTGATCCAAGCACTGCGCAAAAGTGGACTCTATCAGCCAATGATATTGATGACGATGATGTGGTATGTAATGATCTATTCAGTCTTGTGCCTTTTGTGAAGTACACATACCCAGCACGTTGTTTTGCTCTCTAGGATTTGGTGGATTCAGATGCACTTTTAGATGCTGACGATCTGAAGAAGCCTGACCCGTCCCTCCCTCAAGGCTTCCTGTGGAGATGACTCTAAAAGAAGAAAAAAGCCTGCAAAAACTGGTGATTAGCTCAAATTAAACAACATATAAAGCTGTAAACATTGTATCCATCTACTAACAGGACTGTTCTTGGTCTATAGCACTTGTGGTCTTGCTGATGAATTGGAACAGGAGAGTAAAGCCGCTCAGAAAGCCAGCCAGCCCAAATCAGCCTGTGGAAGTGTATGTATCTCTATCATTAATAACATCATTTCTTTATACTTGGCAGTTTTGTATATATTAGGACTTCTTTTTCCTCTCTAGTGTTATCTGGGCGATGCCTTCCGATGTGCCAGCTGTCCATATCTAGGCATGCCTGCCTTCAAACCTGGAGAGAAGGTTCTACTGGCCAACACTGATATAGCTGATGCATAGACATTAGAAAGATAGAGACATTATTACATTCCGTTATGATTCTGCAACATCAAGACTCATATTAAACTTCCATCTGTGTAATCAACAGGGACACCGTTCACAGAGTGAATGGTTCGGTTGTAAACATCTCTCACCATCAGATTTGTAGTATTTAAATATGTCAAATAGTATTTGCATATGGATTTTTGCTCATTTTCATGTATAAGCAAAAATAGTCTGTTTTGAGTAAAATTTGTTTTATTTGAAAATCCAAAGCAGTTTGCCTTCTGTATAGTGTAATGTGATTATTTTAAGCTCAAATGAAATGCTTAATAAAATTTGTTAAATTAACACATGGAATTTTGCCTTATATATTCACAAACACTAATAAGCCAGAGTATATGAACAAATTTCGGTAACGCTTCCTTTTACAGTCCAGTTACCCATGTAAATACTGTGTACTTATTTTAGTAACTACAATTTAGGGATGCACCGATATGACAACTTTGGCCAATAATCGATAACCGATAATTCTCTATATTTAAAAGCCGATAACCGATATTTTGACTCGATAAATCTAAATCCAAATTTTTTAGACAATTTTTTAATTTCCTCATTTAAAGCCAAGATACACACACGATTATGATGTTCTTATTTTAATGTTTTGTAGCCGATATGACAGACTTGCGCTGCACATTTTGCACTTTAATTGGATTTTCCTTTTTTTAAAGTGATTTCAATCGTATTTCAAGCAATTTAAAAGCATCATGTTGAACAGTGCATATCTAAAGTGCCTCAGTTCAAGGAAATAATGCATTATTTATCGGCTTTTAGATATCGGCTAAATGTTCTTGTTGGGCCGATAACGATTACATTAAAAATATCATATATCGGCCGATACCGATAATGTGGCCAATATATCGTGCATCCCTACTACAATTACTGGGTAATAACTAGTACTAACCCTGAATCTACCCCTGTTCCATGTACTTACCTTATATTAGCCAGTACTTTCTAGGTAAGTGCACTGTAAGTACTGTACTGTAAAAGGAAGCGTTGCCCAAATTTAGTTGATCTCCTAACAAGGCCACATATTAGGTCTAGGTAGATTAGATGGAAAGCAAACAATCAGTTTTCATAATCAGTAACGAATGCAGTGAAGAGATATGGGATGAGTTATATATTTTAGATACAATGCAACGTTCACCAAGCAAAGATGTTCCACTAATGATTACCCATTGGCATGTTCTTTACAAGGAAAGGAATGTTTCAACTGATGCAAATGTAACACTGAAGTATGTACGGGGGATAGTTTCTTACTGTGGAAAGTGTAAGCATGAGGTATACATTCTATTTTACACATAAGCAATGTTTTGCTTCTGTATATAAGCTCAATATCAATTTACAGCTGGCATGATGGGATGTGGGGATCGAGAAATGGGGAATGAAGACCACTTCACCTATAGCCTTATTCTGATATGCCTGTTTCTCTCATATCTTATACATGTATATAAATTATAAATCTCTTAGCAAAACTAACTGGTGTTCGCTTCCGTGATTCAATAATAATGGGGAAAAGCATGATTTTCAAATCTAAAAGCATCATGGGACTTGTGTAGTGCCGTACAGTTTGAACTGTTACCATATAGTATGAATCTGCAAATGACACAAAGCAACATCTCTGATCTGATGTATTAAAAAGCATTAATACACATCAGATTGTCTAGATAAGTTACAAAATCTTCACTAACTGTAAATCTAGAAGTTCACAGTCATTAAAACTCTTTGGATAAGCAATGTCTTGGAAAAACGTTAACAAATGATGACCTAGTTAATTTGAGTCTTGAATATTGTCATTGGTTAAGGTTCGGTGACAGAAGTCCATTTTAATGTCACCAGTTTGAGGTTCAAAGGTTAAATTGTAGGAAAGATCTTCACTTCCATTTCCAGAAATTTCCCTCACAGATCTGAAGAAGAACACTCCTTGTTTCCGGTGTGGGTTCCATACACAAGCTCCCTGTTAAATGAGGAAAAAATAACATTAAGGTGAATAGGTCAGGAGAGTGACACCTGATTATTACAGTCTTATTTGAATTTCTATTTCAATTTCATTGAAGAATATTTACTAAGACTGACATTTCATCTGAACACAGATATTGTTTGTACAATAAACAAGATAAGTTTAGCACATACCTCTTCACTGACTGGCTTGGTTAGGCCCAAGCTTACGGTGATGTCCTCAGTCAGCTGATACTCCATCCAGAGAACAACACCATGACAGCGTCCTCTCCTGAAACATCAGTTTCACTCAAGAGCACTGCTGTTGTAGCTAGCATCACATATCCAATATCTATCAGGGGTGTCATTTTATAATTATATATATATATATATATATATATATATATATATATATATATATATATATATATATATATATATATATATATATATATATTTAATTTAAATTACTAATTGCTCCAAAGATCGGAAGTTAGCAGAAGTGACTTCTTTCAACAAAATAATCGTATCAACCCCAACTTTTGAACAGTAATGTATTTCAATAATGATCTATATTATTTTATACAGTAATATAAACATTATTTGTATTAACATATATAACATTACAGCAAGATTCATTAGAATTTTAGCACTTAAAATTCATGCTAAACACAATTGTTTACATTTATGTCTGTTATAAATAAATGCATAATAATTTAAAATCATAATTCTGTTATAAATATACATATTTTTATAAACGTATATACTAATTATAATATGTACACTCACCTAAAGGATTATTAGGAACACAATACTAATACTGTGTTTGACCCCCTTTCGCCTTTAAAACTGTCTTAATTCTACGTGGCATTGATTCAACAAGGTGCTGAAAGCATTCTTTAGAAATGTTGGCCAATATTGATAGAATAGCATCTAGAAGTTTTTTTTTAGATTTGTGGGATGCACATCCAGGGCACGAAGCTCCCGTTCCACCACATCCCAAAGATGATCTATAGGGTTGAGATCTGGTGACTGTGGGGCCATTTTAGTACAGTGAATTTATTGTCATGTTCAAGAAACCAATTTGAAATGATTTCGAGCTTTGTAACATGGTGCATTATTCTGCTGGAAGTAGCCATCAGAGGATGGGTACATGAAGGGATGGACATGGTCAGAAACAATGCTCAGGTCGGCCATGGCATTTAAACTATGCCTAATTGCCAGTAAGGGGCCTAAAGTGTGCCAAGAAAACATCCCCACACCATTACATCACCACCACCAGCCTGCACAGTGGTAACAAGGCATGATGGATCCATGTTCTCATTCTGTTTACGCCTCTTTTCCTATTTGTAGTGGAGATGAGTGGTACCCGGTGGGGTCTTCTGCTGTTGTAGCTCATCCGCCTCAAGGTTGTGCGTGTTGTGGCTTCACAAATGCTTTGCTGCATACCTCAGTTGTAACGAGTGGTTATTTCAGTCAAAGTTGCTCTTCTATCAGCTTGAATCAGTCGGCCCATTCTCCTCTGACCTCTATACAAGGCATTTCCACCCACAGGACTGCCGCATACTGGATGTTTTTCCCTTCTCACACCATTCTTTGTAAACCCTAGAAATGGTTGTGCGTGAAAATTCCAGTAACTGAGCAGATTGTGAAAACTCAGATCGGCCCGTCTGGCACCAACAACCATGCCACACTCCAAATTGCTTAAATCACCTTTCTTTCCCATTCTGACATTCAGTTTGGAGTTCAGGAGATTGTCTTGACCAGGACCACACCCCTAAATGCATTGAAGCAACTGCCTATGTGACTGGTCTGATTGGATAATTGCATTAATGAGTAATTGAAAAGGTGTTCCTAATAATCCTTTAGGTGAGTTTATAATGCACTATAATAATAGTTGTAATATGTTCGCTTTACCCTGTGAATGGCACCGTTCCCTCACTGTTGATTGGTTGCTCAGGAACACATTGTGTGAAGTCAAACGTCATGACTGGACGTGGTTTTGTTAGGGCACGACAAGGGTATTCCCAAAGTGGGTGTGGCTCTGCCTCCCAGGATTCACGGAAATCCAAAGATCGCTATGTTTTGAGTTAATCGCAAAAGCATGTTAATCAACAACATTCGAATTTCATGTTAATTGTTAAATTCAAGGCTGAGTTCAGACCAAAAACCTGTAACTAGTACTTACCTGAATCATCTCATCCATAGGACTGACGTCAAAGCCCTCGCAAGTACCGCAGGGAGCTCGGATTCGCCACAGATCCTGATTCAAAATTTAAAAAAAAAGTATAATGTCATTTAGTCTGCAAATGTATAATACAGAAGTTAGTATATCCGACATGTATCCAAAATAAATAACTGACCTGAAATTCAACAGCGGTTATGTAAAGTGTGGCAGCCCGAGGCAAGATGGAAGCGTTGGGCAGAAGCAGCTGGGCAACCGCGGTGCGACAATACCAGAAGAACAGAGAGTGCCACGGAAGAAGACTGGTGCTGAAGTACGGCTCTCCCATTAATACGGAAATCTGAAGGGAGATTTCAAGCTGCATTTAATTGATCAAAAACAGTAATATTGTGGAAATTGTATTACAAATTTAAAATAACGTTTCCATTTTGATATATTTTAAAATAGAATTAATTCCTGTGATGGAAAGATGAATTTTCAGCATCATTACTCCAGTCTTCAGTGTCACATGATCCTTCAGAAATCATTCAAATATGTTGATTTGCTACTCAAGAAACATTTCTTCCTATTATCACTTTAGGAACATTATAAATGCCTTTACCGTCACAATTGAATGTATCCTAGCTAAAATATGTGAAAAAGTCAGATTCTGCAGAGCCTTCAAATCAACAAATCAAGTCAACAAATGCATGTAAAGTACATTTATAGTGGGTATATTGGTGTATAGAGCTGGTAAGTCCCGCCCCTTCAGCTAACCCCGCTGGACCTCTAGATTGAAAAATCGTCAGTGCAAGTGAATGAGAGAAAATAATTATTTTCTAATCCCATTTGAATTTTGCAATGAATGTAACATATGTTGTCTGTGAATTTTTAATATAATGTTTTGTGTAAAGAATGCTACAATTTAGTGGGTATGATTTTCATACGGTTAGACTTTGTGTGAGAGCACTTTGTGGACTACAACTCTTTCTACGTGTTTGATATACATCACCACCACTAGCACACGGATCCCGCTAAACATGCCTGTGTCTTTGTTGCACTTCATCACCTTCTATCAGGGAGAGGACAAACTAGTTGAGCGTGGTAAAAACCGTGATTTGTGGAGGGCAAATGTGTTATGCGGCGACGTCACATATGCGACGTGTAGTCTTTCTCGTTATGTCTGTTCCACAACTGCTAGCCAAAGAATCATACAATATACTGTCAAACTCGTTACATGAGAAATTATATAAAAAATTCACAGACAACATATGTCACATTCATGGCACAATTGAAACGGGATCAGAAAATAATTATTTTCTCTCATTCACTTGCATTGACGCTTTTTCAACCTAGAGGTCCACTTGGAGTTTTACGGATGGGCGGGACTTACCAGCTCATACACAGATTCATTTAGTTCGCACCTGATTTCCTTCTAGATCAGCTAATGAGAGGTGCTCTGGTCGTATTCCAAGCAGCTGTACACCATGCTTCAGTGAGTTAGTTTGTAGCATCTGTAAGCAGGAGATTAAATGTTTCAGTCCCAATCCAGTCTGAACTCATGTAGGCACTTTTTTATCTTCAAAATCTCACCTGTTCAATCACTTGCTTTGCCATTCCAGAGTTTTCCAAACTGAACACCTGAAAAGACAGAAAGTAAAAGATTCATATACAGTAAGTTCTGTTTCAAAACTTAGTAAGCTGACCAAGACAGTATTTTAAGGCATCATAGGGATGCCTTCAGTGCTAAATTAAGACAGCACTATTTATCCTTCACAGAACACACAAACCCAGAATACAGAGATTATTTCTGAAGTTAGCTTAGCAACATGCTAACATCAAACTGTAGTGCATAGTTGCACTTTAATTTACTTAAATGTATAATTTACTTGTTTTATATAGTTTACTTTCACTTAAAACAGATAACAAATATTGTATTGTTAGCTTAGCAACAAGCTAAGATCATACTCTATTGGTCAATTCAATTAAAAATTGTGAAGTTGCTTATAATTTTCTAAAATTTATAACAAACTCAATAAAAATAGTTCAGTTTGACTCAGAAAATTATTTACCTAATATTGCATCATTATCTTGGCAACATGCTAACATTCAACTCTACTGAAATAACAAATATTGCATTGTTAGCTTAGCAACAAGCTAAAATCAAACTGTATTGGTCAATTCAATTAAAAATCGTGTAGTTGCTTATACTTTACTTAAAATGTATAAAATACTCAAAAATAGTTCAGTTTGACTCAGAAATGATTTACCTAATATTGCATCATTAGCAACATGCTAACATCCAACTCTACTGAAATCAACTGAGTCATGTAGTGCATTGAGCTGCTTATTGTATATGAAAATTAATAATTTAGGCTACTCTCTATAAATCTAAAATAGTCAATTTTCATTTAAAACTGATTATTTACCCAATATTGAATTGTGTTAGCTTACTATCAAGCTATCATTAAACACAGTTGGTCAATTGCAAGGCATGTGGTGTATTGCTTATAATTTCATTTAATTATGAGTTCCCATGATGCTGCCTCAGAAGTGTAGGAGAAGGCAGATCACCAGGTTTTGAAGCAGACCTAAATCTGTAAATCTTAAGACTAAGCAAAACTCACCTTTTTAGATCCAAGCAGATGAGCAAAAATAGGTAACAGGCTCCCATCACTGACAGATAAACACACACTGTCCGGTTTCAGAATCTGCAAGCAAACACACTAAATCATGAGTCATCGCCAGAAAGCAGCACTTCAAGCTCACATGGAAATCAACAGTGAATGTAAAAGCTATAACTTACACTGCGTAATGCATTCACATAACTCTCAGTCCTCTGTTCGTCGTTTAGCTCTCCGAAGCGAGGCCTCGTCCAAACCAGGTGTGCCTGACAGGTGCAGCATGGTCGAAACTGCGCCACTTTGGCAACATTTTGTTCACTAAAAGACAGAATGTCAAAAATATAATACTGTTTTCCTCATAGAGAGTTCCATTTAAAACCGAGGGCATTTTATATACCTAAAACACTGATTAAAAGCATTTTACCTGTTGGTTAGGTTCGTACCACAGACTATAGTCATCATGGGAGACGATTAAGCTCAGCTCTTCTCCTTCTGAAACATTCTTCTCTGCAGGGAGGAAGTAGACACTCTGCATCCAGTGATCCCTCCACTGTACATCACATGATGCAAGATATTATCAAACATATTATACCAAGTCAAAGTAATACAGTGTTCGTATTAGAAGGGCCTCTTCCAAAGACATTCCACCCCAAATGTTTATATTATTGTAAATTAATACTGTAATTTTTAGCATTGTGACGTTAAAAAACTAATTATGATTCTTGACATTTGCTAATTAATATAAGCAGCTAAGCACCAGTACTTACAGGGTAAGTTTGAGGCTCTGAATAGGTCCAACTAGGGGCCATAGTGCACACAATGTTGCCATCAGGGTCCATGTCGATGTCCCACCAGGATAAGACTACCTGTGCTCTCCCGCTGGTCTGGGCCTTGAACTGTGCCGAGTAGGACTGAGCAGCACTGCTAACCGGCTTGCTGAAATCAACACTAGAGTGGAAAAATACATCAGTTAATTATGCAAAAAAGGCCCATTATAATTTAGAGAGCAGAACTACCATCCAAACTTATACCTGAACATGGTGCAGATGGGCCCGAGGGGAGTGAAAGACTCTGGAGACACCTGGCTAAGCTGGATGTCACAGACAGAGGGCGCTCCTGCACACTCCACTACAGCAGAAGAGGGCAGCAGTTTGTTCCCATCCACCTCTATGGGTTGGATCTGTGACCATTTCCACAGCATATCCGACTCCACCAGCTGGGAGTAGATTGTGGCACGGTGTGGCACAGCTTCACAACCTGCCTGTGCCAGTGAGAGGAGCAGCATTAAACACTTAAAAGACACAGCAACACACATAACTGCAATTTTCAACTGTATTTACCTTGACAAGGTGTGTGTGTGCATGTTCATAGCTGGGCAACGCGCTTCTCCGATCAGCTCTGTATCAAACAGCTCCGTGACAAGGATGTTTGCTCGTTCTTGCATGTCTCCGTCTGCAGGTACAAGCTCAATTATATTTGCAAGGCATTCAAGGCGAAACAAATAAGGTTGTCCATCACAACATTTACACTATGACATTTACGCGAATGTCAAATCGCTTATGTATGTTAAACACATGTATGCATGCATGTATTCTTATGCACGCACACACACACACACACACACACACACACACACACACACATATATATATATATATATATATATATATATATATATGTCAGGCTGTCAAACGATTAATCAACGATCAATCGCATCCAAAATAAAAGTTTGTGTTTACATAATATATGTGGGTGCACTGTGTATAATTATTTTATATATATATATAAATACACACACATGCTTGTATATTTAAGAAATATTTTAATGTATAAGCTGTATATAGATTTATATACAATTTATATTATATATAAATATAAATATTTTAAAATAATAATATTTTAATAATATTTAATATTTTTCTTAAATATACATGCGTGTGTGTATATATATATATATATATATATATATATATATATATATATATATATATATATATATATATATATATACACACAAAATAATTATACACAGTATATATATATTTTTTAATTAATTTTTAAATATTTAAATATAATCTTAATATTTCATAATGTAAAATATAATATAATATATATATATATATATATATATATATATATATATATATAAACTTATATAAAATATAATAACATTTATTTAACACATATATAAAATATAACAAATATTACAATCATATAAATACATAATAAAATATTATTTATGGAAAGTATTTAATATACAAAATTACAGAGCCCCGCACGTGACATGGGGGAAAAAGAATGTATTTCGCGTACATATATATTTGTCCGCATGTCATGAGCTGGGCTCAGTACAAAATATGTATTAAAAAATGTACAATATATACAATTTACAAATGATAGGTATAACATTTTCATAAAATATTTATCATAGAAAAATATTATACTTTAATGTCCTATATTTTAATACTTCTTGAATGCTGCAAGACTGTAATTATCAGTTTTATAATCACTACTATAGAACACTATTGCACAGTTGGATCCACCTGGATAATAAATATAATGATTGTTATCAAACCTGGTCCAACTGTAACTTCTGTGGAGTGTTTGTTGATGATCTTGATTTTGTCAGAGAAGCCGTTCCTCTCCGTGATGGAAGTGGCAGCCTGTGCCATGGGCTTAAACACCTGTGCGGTATTCACATTTTTGTCTTCAGCCAAATTCAATCTTACTAATCGACATTCAATACATCAGCATTAGTAAGTACCTCTATGGCATAACAGTAGTCGGCTCCAGCCGTCACAGCCATCATGGATAGCAGACCTGTCCCGGTGCCGATGTCCAGGACCACCACCCGTTCACCGCGGGCCTTCACTCTGCTCACCGCTGCCCGAATGCCTTGGTAGTACTTCTCATTCTTAGAAACACAAGGCAGAATGATTCAAATTGATCAAAGTTTCTCTAAACCAGATCATTATCAGTCCATATGCTTTTGGAAAATGTCAAATGCTAATCTTGATTGTTCACCCAAAAAATTAAAAATAAATAAAAAATAAAATAGAACCATTATTTTGATTTACAGTATTTCTTTATGTAATTGTATTATGTGTATGTATGTGTACAACAACAACAACACTCACTCTGTCTTTATCATGGAGCATATCTGCATAGCAGGACCTAAGCAGGAGACACACAAACCAGTATCAAGCGATTACCAAATAATTTAACCCCAGTCCCATGACAGGATCATAGCACTAGCACATGACTACAATAAGATTAAGTGTAATGGATATTCTGGCACAGTTACCAACACGTCCACGTGTTAGAACAACAATAGCAACAAGTCACTGTCTAGAGTTTTCACGTCATTTTGTTAAGTTTACTTTTTGGGAAAATATCATAAATTACCTTTACATAAAGAGGCAAATATAATTTGTTGTATAAGTATGGTTATGTTACATGAGATGGATTACACACCTCGCAATCTCCTGATGGTAATCATACTCCTCGCTTTCCTCAACCCAGTCCAGCGCTCCGGTTGTTGGATTTGCACGACCGCAAAAGGTCTTCATTGTAATTTCTGTGTTTATTTTTTCTTAAATAAACTCACTAAAGTATGGATGCTTTTGTACCATAAATGTCTAGTTCGTTCACAAATAGATTAACACAACATGATCTCTCCGGGCGCGGCCATGTTTTTTTTTTTTTTCAAGAAGTCACGCCCCTAAGATCACGTGACCATATGAAGCTTTTAATATTGAACCGTTGACAAAATTAAAGCTTTTAGGTTTATTTGCTTGGTTTCTTAATAAATTTTTTTTTTAAAAAAAGCTTTTAGGTTTGTCATTTTGATGTTTTGTGTTTAATAACGAAGAAACAGCTCACATAAATTAGTCAAAGTTGCGAATCAATTTTAAATCAAGGTAAGTGATTGGCTGCCCTTGTCTTTGAAATGTTGGGTCCAAAAAGCTCTTTAAAGCTCTCTCTTGTCTTGTTGTTGAACATTATTTATCAGTTTTGTAGTGTTGAGCAATAGATTGAGTGCAAACAAAGAGGTTAATACCTCTAAACATATTCATCGAAAATAATCCCTTGATACATGATTTTATTATTATTATAATTATTATTATTTATCTTTTTTTGTAGCCTGCATGTCTCAAAGATAATCCTCTAAATGAACAATAATATCTACAAATACTAGCATGGCTAAAATAATGTCTAACCTAATAATGTGTCATGGTACAGTGTTATCAGATTGTTAATGGTACACTATTCCTCATGTGCCATTGTTTACATTGTTAGTTGTTAGCAGTAATAACCTTGAAACTATTTTAAATAAATGTTGTTTTAAAATTCATTACTTTATTGACAGTCAACCACAATATACATAGTGAACACAATATACAAGTTTTAAAGTAACTGATTTAATATCTTTGGGAACGATATGTTTGGTAATGTTAACATTTTTATAAAATTACATTAAAAATGATCACCCCCAAATAATTAAAAATGCAATGAGCCAGATTGTGCAGTGCTTTCTATTGTATCTACCATACATGTTTAATTTTGTTTTTTAAATGTCTTATACATTTTGTTTTTGCACTTTTTTGTAAGTAAGCATTCGGTGAGATCATAAATGTAAGTATTTGTGGGCACATTATGATTTACTAATATAACAGTGGATTGTTCAGACAAGACAAAGCAGAAAACGAATAGACAAGTCTTTTTCAATATTGATTAATTAAAAATTAATTTCCTATTCGCTAGGCTGGATAGGTAGTTTATCTTGCTTAAGATAAGTGCTTTTCAAGTACACTTTGCCCTAGGCAGACAAAAATGCATGCTGGAAGAGGGCACAAGGATTTCTGTGAATATAGGGCGGTATCCTGGTGGTAAAGGTGGGGTGCTCTGCTCCAGAAAATCTAGCATTGACTTCCGCACATCTTTGGGCACATCCCCTCTTACATCCAACAGGGCGGAGACATGCTCCTCACTGAAGTGAAAATACACACTTTGTAAGTTCATATAATCTCTGTATTAGAATTGATTTTAGAATATTAAGATCTATTGGGTATGCTTGGTTTGAAATCTCACTTAATATCAGGGTACTTGGCTACCAGTCCAGAAATCTCCAGTATTAGCATGCCTGGGTCTTTCACATTGATTATGTCAGCCAGTGTAAGTATCAAAGCTGTGGGATTCACCTCGCCTATTGTTCCATCAATCTCCTTTAAATATAAAAACAGCATTACAGCAGTGAAATAGCCAAAGTCATATCATTTCCACAGTATAACACATTCTTGTATTTTCCTAGAGATCTGCTACCTGACCAGAGTCTGATGAGATCCAATGAATTGTCAAGTTAAGGTCAGTTTCTAATGAAGATTCGGGTTTGATTCAGGTTTGCAATTAATGGGTTATGTTTTAAATAATGCGACTTTTTGTAAGCATTTATGTTTCATCTTTGAGTCAAAGCTGAATCTGTGTGTCTGGGTCTGCTTGCTAATAAATATAAACGGGAGATATATTCACAATTTAAAATAGTTATTCCTGGACCATTCTAGACCCCAGGTAAGCAGGATCCTGGGTATTCATAAACTGAAATTTCACACTGTAGGCCTACATTCCTAAACCCTGGGTTAACGTTCTTTTTTGCCTATAGATTGGACAAATATCGCATATGACCAGTTTACATAAATGCCCCATCATTGCATGTTCTCATATTATATTCTCACGTGAAAATAAGCTAATTTGGGTCAGGTTCGGACAAATTTGCCAATACTTGTTGGCTTGGGGCAGATCAGTTCATACAGTCCTAATTACAAGGTTGAGTTTAAAACCATTGCAGACTTCTAAATGCTCCTAAAGCATAAAAATACCCAAACAAATGTAAATGGGCTTTCACCATGCTTTGAAGGTGGTCCCTCAGCTGCTGAGCATCCTGTGACATTCGCTGGGCCAATTGATTTCGCTCATCATCATTTTTGCAGACTAGTCTCTTCTGCATCAGTGCTCGGACATACTCAACAACAGTTAGCCATTGACATTCCTCCTTTAGCCTCTGTAGATGATGAATGACCACAAAATGTTAATTGGGAAAAATTTACACTCATTTTATTGTGTGGTCTGATCTATGTAATTTCTGATGCCTGGTGTAAACACTAACCTGGCGACAAGGTTGCCGCACTCTGTTGTAGAGTTCACAGTGACGTTCTCAGAACCCCACACATATTTGAGGTTACATCTCCCTGGTCCAGCCAGGCACGAGACAGGAGCTCTTGTAGATGAGGTTGCAGCTCAAACAAGAGATGGTCCATGACTAAGCGGCATGCCTTTCTTACAGCACGGTCCAGGGCAGCCAGAGGTCCAAGTGGAATGCGAGAATATCGGTTTGAAGGGAAGGAGCACAACTGCTGTTGCAGACTTTCTGTGGAGGTTCTAGATATAAAATATTTAAATATACAGTTTAAGCACCTCTAACACACACAGAACTATTTAAAACACACACATTTTCAAACAAACATCACACAAATACAGACATACTGTAAAAAGATACTTGTACATCATCTCACTTGAGGATGATGCAGTTGCTGATGCAGGCCAGTAGATAATGGAGGTAGAACTTGTTACTGTTTATGGTTTGATCCCTGCGATGCTCCTTCCCAAAGTTTATGATTGCATCTCGAAATCTGTGACAATAGAGTGAGAAGAAAGTGCAAAAATATTAATTATCAGTTAGAATTATGATACCAGTATTGCTAAACATACACACCGGCTGAGGAGATTCTCCATCTCATAAAGACCCATTTGGATTGTCTGGTCCCGCAGAGCTTCACTTATCATCAATGCCACCCGTGCATTTTCTTCTAGCATCTAATAACCCAGACGTCAGAGCAGTTCATATATATCAGTGCTGAGATCAGATCAAATCTTTCTCATTAGCTAAGTTTCCATCCACCTATTTTATGCACATTTTGAGAAATTGCAAAAAAAAAGCTGGGTGGAAACGCCAAGATGCGCTTACATTTAAAGCACAAGTTAAATTCACAACTTTGGATGGCATGATTGCTTCTGTAGATCTAGCCATTGCTGTAGTACCTGAGCGATGATGGTTGGAAGGCTGGTGTGATAGCAGCCCTCATGGTCAATATCTGGCTCCTGATCTCTCTGCCAGTCTGTCAGCTCTACCTCTAGAGCCTTGTGCATCCACTCTGAGACACTTTTCTGCAAACACAGTAAAACTTCTCAAGAACATGTGGCCTGTTAATCCAGACAGGACAAGGTAAATTATAAAAGTTTAGAGACTAAAACCTTACCCGAACTTTTTGGACATATTTGTTCTGCAGCTGCTCAAGACCTTCCTGAGATATGAGAGGTCCCATATCCTCAATCTCTAGCTCAGCTACAAGGGCTGGCTCACCCATCATCTCTGAGCTTAAAGAACACATTCTAATATGTACAACTTTTCGGTTACTAATGGACCAAATTCACATATAATCGAAAGCTTTACCCACCTGTTGTATATGTGCAGAACCCAGTTGAGAACAGCAAAGATTTCCCCCACCCTCTAGCTCCCATCCACTAACCAGTCCAAGATGGGTCTGCAAGAACTGGTGGCAGGAGCGCAGGTAAGCTCTTGTTAAATGATAGTGAGTTGGAACACACTGTTCCAGAAAATGCCGCACTGTTGAAAGATCTCCCATGATGCAGTGCTGTAGTGCAGACAAGTGACTTGCAAGCCCTGGTCCTTGAGTGTGCAAGTAGGACACGCTACGGAAACGTGCTGACACTGCCTCCTCTATCACCTAAACAAATAGTTTGAACATGTGCATATTAAGTAAATGTAAATCTCAAGCCTTTTTTACACTTTAAATTTAGTCGCACCATCATACAAACAACTTTATCCATTACTTCTACCAATAGGAAACTTATCATCAAACCTTGAAGAAGCGGTCCCTCCAACAACGTGGTCTCCCAGGCGGCATGGGCGTGTTGTGTCCCAATGTTGACCTCCGTTCCTCCAGAAAGATCTGATCTAGTGCTTCTTCACGCTCCACTATCCGTACAGCTGACACAAAAGGTGTGGGGTTCTGATGAGAAAGCGTCAACCCACTCCCCACTACTGCCCAGAGCTCCTTGGCAAGGGCATCCACCAGGCATCCAACACCTGAGAAATAGTTCCGCACCAACTCCTCATCCTCAGATGTTAATGCTGTTCCAGATGATCCCCTGGGTCCCTGTAGCTGCAGCAGTACCTCATCCTGCCAGCGCTCTAGTTCCATTAGCCGAGCATGAGCTTCCAATAGTCTTCGAGACTCCACTAGCCTCTCTGTCTCCAGCACCATACTCCGCACTGACATGAAAGAGGAGACAGCAAATCTTGTATTACTTTGGCATTAACAAATCCTAGTACTTAAAGGTGCCATCTGGAACTAAAAATCAAAACATATTCTATAACAGATAGGGGCAGTATACCTCCAGAAAGTGAGTTGTGCCGTGGCCGCGCGCACTCTCACTTCTTCAAACAACACAAGCGAGCGCTGTTTTGCTCTGTCTTTCTCGCGCATATTATTAAAATCATTTGACACGATAGTAAAAGGTTGGAAGACCGCAGTTTCACGTGGAGCATTTGGAGAATTTTAGAGATCAAAGACTCAATGAACAACATCAACACTAAATGATGAAGACCGTCTCATAGACGCCTGTCTCAAAAACAAGCTGGTGCATTTCGACGATATGGGAAAATAAAAGCCTGGGCAATTATTTTATTATGCAATTCAAACAAATAATACCGTTTTGGCGCTTGTACATGTTACACCACAGACCCCTAGCGCATGTGAACCGATCATCTACTAGCTAATGGAAAAAGAACATGAACACTGTTGAAAGATACAGTATGCAGAGAGGTGTCTCATGACATGCATAAGGTCAACTTGGAGTCTGCATAATGTCGACCAATCTTTTTTTTTTTTAACTCTTCCCTGAACTGAAATGTAGTAGTGGGCTATATTTCCACACGACTGACATCAGGTTCAAGTACACACGCAAGCTGCGCGAGTTACTCGTCTATTGCAGTTTGGCTGGTGGTGATGTTGCCCGTCCGCATACTGCCTCCTATGGCCGAAACTGGTATTACGACACCTGCCGGGCCGGGGCCTGTAATTTAGCATGCTAATTTAGGTTTATATCTCGGCAGCACTATAACTTGTCATTTTTTTTAATTACATCATTGCACTTATTTCTTCTCATTCTTTTGATGAGTGTAGCTCATTTTTTGGATATTGTTACCTCAATTATTACATATGGCACCTTTAAGTCGGTGATAGATCTGTGTTGTTATTTAGATTGCTATAGACTTGTCAACTTTAATAGTGACTTTCTTGCTCTGCCTTAACAGTAGTGGACCTAAAAACTGGAGACCAAGACATTTTACAGTATACCCTCTATAGTGTCTGCAATTCAGTCTGTCCTTCAGTGACGAATAAAAGCAAATTTGCTTGGCTAGAATTGCTTGCTTTCACATATTTGATATATTTGAGAATATTTGACTTCTAGGCAAGTTGTCCAATCCTACTCCTGGAGGCCCACTGTCTTGAAGAGTTTAGCTCCAACCACAATTAAGGTAATCAAGACCTTCAGGATTCCTGGAAACTTCCAGGCAGTTACGTTGTAGAATCTTCTAGACCAGGATTGGACACCCTTGCTCTGACATTCAATACTTAACCAAAATATCCATAGACGGCATGCAAAATAAAAAAGGACATGCAGTTCATTGAAAATGGCAGGGAATCACTAACCTTTATAGAGGCGTGGAAGGTTGCTAACTGCAGCAAAGAGCTGGCGGTGATTGACAGAAACCTCCCGAAGTGTCTCCAGTGTAGTTACTACTTCAGAATTTTTCCTGGACTCCAAGTTGACCTTGTGCATGTCATGAGACACCTCTCTGAGCTCAGCTCGTGCTTCTCGCAATTGACCGAGACCCCAGTCAACACCTTCCAGGTAGGACTGTACAACTGACTTAAAAATGCAAATGAGCAGATTACTTTTCTTGCAGATATTTTTAGATCATTTAGATTAAGATCAGGTTTTAAGAATCGTTCTAATTGAATGTATAACTACTTACCTTTAACCTTGAACTAATCGACGCAGTTCGTTGACTCTCTCTTTCCTGTATTGTCCAAGTCTCTCCAGATGCTCTGGACGACAAAAGACACCTGAGGCCCATTTCAGCGCAGCGCCCGAGCCAAACACTCGGCTCTCTCCAGCTCTGGCCACACCTCAACTGGGACAAGGGCATCTTTCAGTCAAAATGGGGAAAAAAATACTTAGCTCATGTGATATAGAACCGAAATAACTATGCCCACAGCAGATAAAATCCAATGTTAATTGTACAGTTGTTCAGCTTCAATGTTATGAAGTTATTGCTGATTGTGTAAGAGAATTCATACTTTTTTTAAAGCCTTGTTTGACTTATGTTTATGAGACAGATTATTTAAACCAGCATAATGCTACATCTGTAAGAGACTTTTGAGCAAACTTTGAAACTTCTGCAGATGAATTGATCTCTTCTCCTAAGAATGACTTAGCTCTGACGCAGCAATTTCCATTTTGTAAGCCTCAATCCCATGGGTGCTCAAGAGCTGAAACACCCACGGGAAAGTATAAAGAATACTATTACTGAACATTTTCAGTTCAGAAACTGCGTTTTTTCCCTCTTCATGCTAAACGGCAGAATCATGCAAAACAGAGGTTCATAATTCAGTGACCAGTTGAAAGTGCTTGCCAGTTTACAGCTGTACAACTGACCATACACTTTTTCTCCGGCCTTTAGGCAGGTGACGTATCTTTTATTCACAACATTTACAGTTTGATTTAAAGTTTAATTTGGAGCAAAAAGGCATTTGAAAATTAGAAATAAAGATGCATTTGTAAGACTTTGTAATCCTTTATTAGAAAATGAATAACCCATAAAGCACTAAATATTATGTAATCTATTCAGCCATGATTTAGTTATTTCATTAAGCTGTGTTGCGGTGCTGTCATTCACATTACCATGGTTACACCGACTACTCTTAATTGGTGTCCCTTTCTTCAGGATTGTGGATAATGTATTACTTCACCAGGACTTTGGCCAAAACCACGATTCATGACTTGTACAAGAATCACTTAAAGACCTCGGAGGTTGTTGTAGGTATGTACTGAATGTTTTATACATTACTACTAAAACTAATTATGGAGAACACATCCTTGCTATTGTGTTTTATTTGGATATAAACTCTGTGTTTATTAGCATTTTTGCACGGCACAATGTTAGATTTCGTATATGTTGAGTACATTTTGCAATATGAATGGGTCTTGTTGCTGAAATGCATTCATGTGACCCATATATATGGCAAAAAGTCAAGCAGACTATTATGGCTGGACGTTATGGGGGTGGGTGGAACCCAACATAATTCCCCTGGCAGAAACATATGCTGCTTATATTTGATTTTATCCTCTTTTATATTGATATACACTCTAGATGTCTCTACAAATGCAACATTATGACTTTATAAACAAACGCTTGCATAATACATATCATCATTGCAAACAAACAGAAAGGATGTGTACCTTCATGATTGTCTCGGCCATTTGTGTCTCCGTCTGACATTTAGGCTTGTTGTTCCACCGTCCACCGTTCTGCCACTAAGAGACTGCCCTGCCCAGAGGGCCTGCTTAGAGTCGCCAGATAGAGCAATCAGCAGAGGCGCAGAGAGTAACAGGGGGAAGAAGAGAGCAATCAGCAGAGACGCAGAGAGTAACGAGGGGGAAGAAGAGAGAGGGTACATACCCACTTCACCGCCAGCCTTGCTCTCTCACACTCCCAGACACATCCTCTGCTCAGAGGCCGGCAGGAAGGGAAGGGAGGAAGGGAGAGAGCGCAAGAGGGACAGAGGGAAAGCGGGCACTCCGCCCTCTAAATGATCCAGATGGTGAGTGTGGGGGTGGCCTTCATGTGCAACAGTGCCTCTCTGTGTCTGAGGTAGTTATAATCCAATATGTTTCAGAGGAAGTGCTTGGGATAATCGAACAAAGGTTGTATGTGGTTTGACATTATCATCTGCGATCATTTGTATTGTTCCTTAAAGTTCTTACCAGTGTCTTGTGATCGCTCACAGCTGCTGGTCCTAAAGCAAACATGAGAGGAATCTAAGTTCAGAGGCCCTTTAATGAATGTGTTTATTTTGTTAAGTGTCGTGGCCTGTGACTTACCCGCTGACTGTGTTTACATCTCTCTCAGGCTCTACCAAACACAAACCCACACAAATGACACTAAGTATACTTAAGTGTTAGTACACACAACTGTTGATGAAGATGTGTTGAAATGGATTTTGATGTAAGTTTATTCAAAAATAGATTATAATTACTCAGCTCTCTGGAATGCTTTATTTTAACTGGCTAATTGTGGCTCTTTGCACTCCAAATTGTAAATTGACTGTAGTCCAAGGTAAACTGTTTCCTACACAACTATAGTTTAACCCTCTGATAACCCTCTTCCTTTAGGAGTCACGTCCTGGGCCTTTCCGGTCAGAAGTGACCAGAGGCCTAAAAATGAAACTTCTTCCACCCCAGTAAAACCAATGCAATTTATTTTTGTTCTATAATATTTATTCTTTTTAATTTAGTATTCTGAGACAATTTGCTTGAATTTATTAATATTTATGCAATATTTATGGTCTATTTTGTCAATATATATATATATATATATATATATTTCTATATGTATATATATATTTTTTTAATTATTAATGGAGTATTTTTGTTTAATATAGAGTCTAGGCCTTCAGAAAAAAAAAATATTTTCAAAAAAAATTTTTTTTAATTTCCCATTCATTTCCTATGGGGGTCATTTTTGACCAAAGACCAAAATCGTGACTAATTTTTACGACCACTTAGCATGCTCGGATCATGACCTCAATTTTTTTTTTGTTTTCACATACCTAATGCCAGAAATGTCACCAAGTTTCGTAACATTCAGATGAAGCTGTGATTTTTAAAATTCAAAACAGAAAATGATTCAATGTCAGAAGTGGCCGAGGACCATCAGAGGGTTAAAAGAATTGCTGACTTGAAAATGATAATTCTGTCATCATCTACTCTGTTTCAAACCTGTATGAATTTCTTTCTTCTGCTACTACTCCCATAGTATTTTTTTCAATGGGGTATTGTAGTCAATGGGGTACTTCAACTGTTTGGTTACCAACATTCTTCATAATATCTTCCTTTGTGTTCAGCAAAAGAAAGAAATTCATACAGGTTTGAAACAACTTGAGGGTGAGTAAATGCCTGAATTTTCATTTTTAAGTGAACTATTCCTCTAATGTCTACCAGCTTTTCACTCCGTAGTCTCTTTCTCTTTTAACCCCATTTTAATGTCCATTTCTATTCATTTATTTGGTTTGCTGCCATATAATAAGCATTGTGTCATATAAGCTGATCATTACTGCTAAATAAACCCTTTCAGAGAGCCTTAATCACCATGTTTCTGTTTATTTCGCTATAATGACTGACTATTCAGTACTTTTTGGATCTAGCCGATTCATATTGTTCTGTGCTTTTTGATAGTTTGCAAGCCTTCTAATGCGAGATTACAAGTCTACGTCTTTTTATCGTTCTTCCTTAGCAGCAGTATGTGCTAAAAATAGAAGTGACTAGACTTTGTTGTCTTTGCAGAGCACCAATAACCAAAGGACCGAGACAGACTAACAGAGCTTTTCCGCTGAGGCTAATTTGGACTAAATGTAGCTTCTTGTAGAAGATTGGAGATGCATCCCTTATAACTACAGAGCAAATATACTGTATAGGCTATACAGAAGGGTCACCTCTGGCAGTTTATCTACTTTGCCACCCCCTTTTATTTACCAATATATTATCAGCTAAGGGCAATGCAGCTGTGCATTTTGTGGTCACCCTCCCCTATCACCACCTTAAAATAAAAACACCACCCTACCGATCGCAGGGAATAGGAAGTCTATTTCAGAAGTAGTCATATAAACACAAGGAGGACTTCCTGTCTGACATTCCTGACCTGGGCTGACTTCCTGCTTCTCTCTCGTCTCTCCCAGACATGGACAGACAAATATCTTAATTTCAGTCTTATTATTTTTTTTAATTAGCGCAAGGTTGAGTTGTTCAATCTAATCAATATAGCAAGTTTGAGAGGCGTGCAGCTGCATTAAAAAACAAGGGATTTTATTTGTAAATTGTGGCCTAAGGGCATTTGAAAATGTCTACAAGAACAATCAACAATGTTCGACGCACATCCACTGCTTTGAAGCAAATGACTTGCATTCCAGCATAGCAAAATCTGTGATGTGGTCAGTGTTGGGGTGGTGACGAATGGCCATGGTTAGGATTTTGTCTTAGCATGGGGTTAGTTTTGGGAAGCAAATTTTGGGGAGCATTTAAGAATATTCACGTAATGACACTTTGGCTTAAAGCTGCATTCCGTAACTTTTTGGGGGTTAAAAATTATCCAAAATTTTTGAGCATGTACATAAGATGTCTCGGCTAGTTGGCTATATTGCGTGTGAGGATGTTGGAGGTGGAGATTTATAGCCTTTTCTCACAGCACTTGATATAATTAAACATCAGTTTGATGGATCCAGAAAGGTTCAAATGACAATCACCAGTGACAACTGGAGATTCACCCGCTGTAAAACGCTAAAGACTTTGTTGGGACTTTGGAGTGACTACAGGAAAAAAGAGACCACAACCCATGCTAAAACAAGGGTCTGAAGGGCATGCATTGCTACTTAAATGTAGTCACGCATTGCTGATGTTGAAACATTAACAATTTGAGAACAAAGTTGTTTGTTCATTGGATTGGATTCATCCGTGCTGTGCCGTGCCACAACCCACGTAAAGTTGATAATTCCGTGAATAACTGCAATACGCTGATTTCACGCAGCCGTCATTTTGAAATGGCTCCGGTGGGAAGAAAACTGGAAGTGTCGCCTTTAATCATAGGAGAGTCGCGAATGCGATGGTATATTGTTCTGTTTAATGTAGAAATTAGTTATCCTAAAAATGTACATGCATTTCTTTCATACTTTAGACTATATACATATTAATTTATAAATAAAATATTTTTTTATATATAATTCAGAACGTTAAAAAAGCAGCAGGAATGAACTATATACATATACCATATTGGATATTAACACCCAATGAGAGGGTATGCGCGTGACGCGTCACCGTCGGCCGGAGTGCCTGCAGTTTCTCACAGTGAGTGGCAAAAAGACTGAGCGGCTGTATTTGTTTTCAGCGTGAATGCCGCGAAAACGAACATAATGTATATGTTTTTTAATAAACACTGAACAAAAAAAAACTATAAAGTTTTAGGGCTGGACTATATAGGCTATATATAAGTGATCACCCGGATTTAGACCTATATTGTATTCATTTAAAGCGTTCACAGGCAAATTTGCTTTATGTTTAGGTCTATATTGCTTTTATTTCCCCAGATGTCGAAATTAGGCAAACATAAATGTCAGGCAACACGATTCCTGGCTGCATGTCATTATCCATGGATCACTGGATCTTTAGTGAGTTGTAAGGAACACTATATTGAGTCCAACATTTAGTTTAAATTGATAAAATTGTTCGTTTTAGTCGCATTTCGCAGTTTCCCCTATTAAATCCAGTCACGCAGCAGAATCTTTTGCCACTCAGTCAGGCTGAGGGGGGTTGTTGACGGAAACTTAAGTGATGTCAATGCATTCCCTCTATAATGTAAATCGCGGCAGAAGCTTTAGGCTGGTAGTCCAAGGCATTGTTATATATCTGTACTTCCAGGGTTCTTCCCACCAGAGCTTCGCTTTCGATTTCAAAATGGCGGCTGCGTGAAATCAGCGTATTGCAGATTACGAACAGAGATGGCGACAAAGAGGAAAACTACGGACTGCAGCTTTAAGATTTGACAAACAAAGGAAAGTCTTAATCTATCCAGCAGACTTTGGATTAAACATGAACAACAAATGGATTCTTAAAAATATATCACAAACTTCTTAACGAGGAAGTTAATATTCCTTTTAGAATGCTTGATTAAGTTTTAATGTTTAGTGAAACATTTTAGACAATTAATAGAGTGCAAATAAAAGGAGGAAGAGATCAAACTTTATTAAAGAGAAAAAATCTTTAATAGAAGCCAACAAAACTTCTACCATATGAATACAAGTTATTGTTTCTCTTTTTCTTGTTTTGTGAATTGTGTGTCCGCCAAACAAAAATACCAGTGCTATTCGTATTTTTGCTCTGTCTGTTGAGTAAAGAAGGAAATACTATGTGCATGCAAGGGTCAATAGCAACAACAATAATAATAATAATAATAAATAATGTATAAGGAAGAAACATTTTTTTCCAAAATGTCAGTTGTGTTTTAAATGTTTTAAAAGTTATAATCAATTTATTAATTAATGTTTGTTTGCTAAATCCACGATTTTCATATTTTACTTTTTAAACGTTTTAACTTACCCCACATTTCTGGCCCATTATAGCGTTTATGTACTTGTTTAAGGAACAAGTTTATAAAAAAAAAAATTAAAAAGTGCAACAATTAGTCCTAGACTACTTAATTTTAGAAGGAAATCCAGAAAGCCAATAAAAACTAAAAATTGAATATTTGTTGTGGGAATTCTTACAATTCGGTTTTAATTACAGTTCTATATGGTCTTAAATGTTTAACATGACATAATAAGCTTGTCTGAATTATTCAGTGCTGTGGTTGACACCCAAAGCTATGATGGCTTCTGTGAACAAACCTCAGCTTTCAAAGTCCAGGCTTTGATTGGCCCATTTAAAGTTGGGAACACATTTGACTGCCAACAGCAAGCGTTGCCATATTTTAATGTCATTCAAGGGTGTTAGAATGAGCAGGAGATTAGATGGGGGCCCCTAATTATTTTGGCTTTAGTTCTGGATTAACCCTCTGTTCTGTCGACTTCAATTCACACTCGCCGTTTGATGAAATGTGAACTGACATAAATTCCGCGGCTCACTTTCAATCCGATTATGCAGTTAAATCACCGCAGTTCGAACCCAAGCAAGAGACTCTGGCGGGTCCCTATTCTCCGGGTCCTCCGAAACCCTGACAGCTCCTCCCAGAAACACAGGGACCCACGCTACCTCCTCACAGGACCCACGCTACACTCTTAACCCCACATGAATAGAGCCTATTCAGCGAGGTAACGCTCAAGCACAACCTGAAATATTGTTTTTATGAGCCGCAAATAGGTGGCACCTCCAAAATAAAGCTCGTTTCTTGAATTCCCATCGTTCTTGGTCTTTTTGAGGGAGGAATTGCGCCATGTCACAATGACCGGGCTTGTGTTGTTGGCCACATTTGGAACAAGAGGAACACAAGAAGCCGACAAACCGTTAAAAAACGTTTAAATGCATAGCGTTAATTCGCCTAAGGTCGCGGAACACAATCAATTTTAAAACGGTGCAATAGAGCTAAAATGACATGGTGTTTAGCTATTTTCTCAAGGGAACAGCTTTGTTTTGCCAGCGCAAGAGAGACAATTTCTTTACAAAGCAGACTCTCTAGCGCCTTCACGCAGTTTAAATCTTAATATTTATGTGGGTAAATTAGAAGGTAGAACGGTTTTGAATCATATATGCCAAGTTTGTAGTGATGTAATCTATTTAGGTTTGTTTCAGTATCTTTAAAGACGCCTTTTCCCTCCCGCACACACACACACACACAAACTTAATCAGGATTAGGCTACAACATAAACAAAATATTTATGTTTTATTTATTTGAATGAAAAACCATATTTTTCCTGGACTTGTTTGAAGAGGAGACACACTCGCACATACTATATGTGTGTAGGCCTATTGCAATTTATTGAACTCATTTGAACACAAAAAGAAACAATTAAAATTATTTTAATTGATAGTTTTAGCATGAACCAAATTTTTTTCTAAATAGGCTAAAACTTACTATTTAAAAACATTGGCTACATTTGTGTGCAATTTATTTAACTATTTGAAGTCGTTTGGCCATTAAGAATAAACAATTAGAAACCTTTTTTAAAATATACCTTAAAATATAAAACAATCCCCATCGAGTCTTAACACGGGAATACACTTCATATCCTTATTTTGGGCTGATTTGAAAACTTGCGCGTGATACAAACACAATTGTATTTTGTTAGGCCACCAGCAGAGGGCGATGTCAGCGCAGATCCTGCAGAGAAAGTGTTTTGAATTGATAATTCTAAAGCCATCTAAGACTATTTAAGTATGGTTTCCCATGAATTTGCAATGTATTTCCACACCAATTACGATCACACGGTTCTGAATAATAAATACTTTATTATCTCTCACAGCTGATATTTGACAGGCCTACTGACATGTAAATGATTTGTCATGGATATGGACTAAATCATGGACTATGATATATATATATATATCAGTAGTGTGATTGCACGCACGTGCATATGCTTATTATTTTATTCCAGTGGGTACTTTCAACCTGAATGTCACACAAACTCATGGAGACTCTCTGACTCCTCATTTATGAACACAGATTATAAATCATACTAAGTGATGTTTTTGAAAAAGTAAAAATGCAGAAAGTTTTCTCTGATGGGTAGGTTTAGGGGTTGGGTTAGTGTAAGGGGAGAGATATACAGTTTGTACAGTATAAAAACCATTACGTCTATGGAGAGTCACCACAAAGATAGAGGGCTAAACCAGGCAAGTGTGTGTGTGTATGAAGAAGTGTTTATGTGAAATATGTATGTAAAAGTGATAATGTGACTAGTATTATCTACACTGTAAAAAATATTTTCATGATTTGTAATCACAACATTTTTTCTTTTGTCAAATCAACTTAAATTATTTATGTGGTTCAGATAACATAATATTTTGAGTTTCTAATGATTAAATCAATCTCCATTCATAGTATTCACTCAATTTTTCCATTTCAATGAACTTAACAACTTAAGGCAGCCAGGTTACTTCATTTTTTAAGTTAAACCAACAATATTTTTTTACAATGTACAATAGTTCTAATTCATACTTAAAATATATATATACTTTATAGTAATCCTATATAATATATATATATATATATATATATATACATATATACACACACATATATATATATATATATATATATATATATATCATATATATATCATATATATATATATATATATATACATATATATATACATTTGTATATATATATACATACATACATACATATATATATACATATATATTGTGCTTAAATTACTGTATATATATATATATATACATAATCTATATTATATAAATATTTTATATATGAATAACACATTTTCTTAAATATATACATGCATGTGTGTTTATTTATATATACAAATTCATTATATATAGCACACACAAATATATTATGTATAACACAGACTTTTATTTTGGATGCGATTAATCACAATTAATTTTTGCACAGCCATAATATATATATATTTATTATTATTATCTGCAACATAAAAAGTTTTTGTTGACTGGCAGACTAATTTAAATAAGGCTAAACGGTCTAGTAAATTTTATCAATGCTTTGTTTAAACCTTTGGTGAAATATTTTTTTTTCAACAAATACTTGTGTACAATTGTAACTATTATGGTTCAATTAAGAGTGAGTACTCTTGAAGAAAGATTTGCTGGTCAGTGATCTGCTCAGTAATTTCCCTGAACTTTCCAACCCATGACAAGCAAACATTGGACTATTGTTCTGTCCAGGCGAAGGAAGTTACTAGTGAGCAAATTGATTTTACTTGAGTTCTTGCAGTACATGTGGTTTTATTGTCTTACATTGATTGGCTCACATGGTCCTGACAACTGTTGATCCAGACAGGGAAATCTGACTGTAGTTGAGGAGGTTTAGAGAAATAATAAAATGGTGTATAATATGAAGCATTAGTTTGGTTTCAGCTCTAGATACAATTTACTCTAAAACTATAGTGAGTTTCACTTTGTTGCACATAAACGGAATGGAATGTTTTGCCGAATCTCTCATAATGTTCTCGAGTTGTTCTCTTTAACACTTTTGTCCTCTTCCAACAAGTCCAGTGATTTTCCCAGGAGTTAGAAAGAAAGCATTGAAATCTCCAAATTGGTATGGATCTCACCAACTCGCCAAAGCCTCTTTGGCAAATCTCTGTTTGATTTGACACTCTTGTTTGCCATTGCAAAATCTTTCTTTTGTAGTGTCTGGCTAAGCTTAATGACTTCTTTAACTTGCAAGCGCCTTCCAAAGCAAGGAAACATAAGAAAGATACTTTCACAGAAGAACTGGTATTGCATCTAGAGGAAAAAGCATCAAATCTATGCAATTGAATTCATCTTAGTGAATTTTTCCAGGCATGTTATCATGCTACTGTGTTCAGAGACCAGAAAAAGACATGAAAAGTACACAGTGTGGACCCACCACAGCACGATTCAGTGCAAACATGGCCACAAACGCCTGTATCTGAGGGATCAATCAGGGTTTGAATGGACCAGCATTAACTGGTTTACTAACACCTGTAATAACTATCAAACAAGTGGTAATCTCATAAGCCCCCACAGCATTTACATATTCCCCATTAGCTTGTTCAAACCTGAAGGATGCACTTTCTCTCTGTCGGCGGTCTCAACTCCTGCACTCTGACTGCTTGGGTGGCTCGGTGGCTAAGTGACCGGTCTGAATGTGATATGTATATGTATGTAAGGGATTATCTGTATTAGCATTGGCAGCATTTACCGATGCGGCCATATTCTTAACATGGCTCTGTATAATTGGAATGGGAGGGGAAGATGCCTGATCCATTCGTTCATTCTGTTTGCTTCAGTGGATGGGTCGCCCGTTCTTCAATTTCACCAGCTGGGAAACGTTTTTGTGGAAAGGGTACGTACGTGTGCACGAGGACTTCTTGATGCTTACTAAACCTAAGCAGATTCCACGACAAAGCAAATGCCTTGAAGTCTTAGCACTGGCTCGCACATAGCATCGGGAGTTAGACCAAATACTGTGGATTTTTCAAGTGACTCTTGAGGGAGTGACCCAATCAGACCACACAATCTGTGCTCAACAAGAGAGATATTTTGAAATTTATAAACACCTTGAAAAGCCCCATTCTTGCGCCGATAATGCTGTGCTTTCAAAGCTCGCCATCAAATGTGCTCGAAAACTAACTTCAAAGAAAATTGAAATGTAACAAATTCTTTTAGGGATAGAAAGGATTATTGTAAGGCTCTAAATGGGAGCTCATTTTGCCTGCATTGTGTTTTTTCTTTCTTTTTGGTTTGGTTGGTTGGTTTTCTTGAACAGCTGACTGAACATCTGTACTGGAATTCGATTGCATCAATTTAATCTATACAGTCTGGTTCATTTTGAATATGTATTTTTAAAATATTTTGAATAATAGAATATAATTGCATATATTATAATGTTTATTACCACAGAAGCAGAAGAAAAAAGAAAATCACACTGTAAAAAAAGTTGCTGACTTAAATTTAGTACTATAACAAGAAACTCATTTCAACTTAAATGATATTAAACAGACTTTATAAATTATACAAGACTCCAAAAGTTGATAAGTTACAGCAATATAAAAAATATATGTTGTCAGCTTATTTATCATATATTTTTTGATAGTAGTGCATGTAAAAATATGAACAAAAATATGTGTAAAATATTTATAAATATTTTAGTAACATTCTATTTAAATATTATAATTGTATTTATGCATGTATGTATTGCATTAATTTTGAATCTATATAATATTTATATTATATATATGTGTTTATATAATACTTAGTGCATTGTATAAATATTAATATTATATTAATATAATACAATATTTAATATATTATATATAATAATGTTCACCCTTGAAGGAGAAGAATAGCCAAAAAAAGAAAACGAGAAATATATAACAAAATATGCATTAAATATTTATAAATATTATGTAAATAAATCTTTAATATTTCAGATTTTCAAATAAAATATATATGTAAAGATATTTTTTATATTTATTTTGAATGTATTCATATTTAAATGTTTATATATATATATTATGAAGTATATTTTTTTATACTTATTTTTAATTATTGTATAAATATAACATTATTACATTACATTATGCACATATATATATATATATATATATATATATATATATATTATATATATATATATATATTACTATTGTCATATTTTAGCATAATAGAATTAATATCAGTTACCCCTGGTAAATATGATATAAATATGGCTGTAAAAATATATCTGCATCGTTTATCCTTTTTGATCTTTTATTCAAAAAATTGGCAAAATCCTAACCTTTCGTTTCAGTAAAAGAATTGTAAGTGGGGGGAAATCACACTATAAAATAAATTGTTTTTCTCCAAAACATGTTGGCCACAATTATTCATACCCTTTTATTAACTACCTTTTTGCAATCTCCGTTTGGCAAGATAACTGCTCTGAGTCTTCTCCCATAATGCCTGATGAGTTTGGAGAACACCTGACAAGAGATCAGAGACCATTCCTCCATACAGACTCTCCAGATTCCAGATCCATGTTGGTGGTGCTTCTTTTCAGTTCAGACCACTCATTTTCTATATGGTTCAGGTCAGGGTCTGGGACGGTCATGACAGAAGCTTCATTTTGTGCTCCCTAACACATTTTTGTGTTGATTTTGATGTTTGTTTTGGATCGTTGTCCAGATGGAAGATCCAACCACGGCCCATTATAAGATTTCTATCAGAAGCCGTCAGGTTTTGATTTTTCATCTGTTGATATTTGATAGAATCCACAATGCTTCTGAATAAGAAGTCCAGGACCTCCTGCAGAAAAATAGGCACCCAACATTAAAGATTCAATGGTATATCAAATTGTACACATGGGGTACTTTTTATCCTCATGTCCACCAAACCCATCTAGTGTGTTTGCTGCCAAAAAGCTCTCTTTTTTTAGTTTCATCTGACCACAGAACCCTGTGCCACTTGAAGATCCAGTTGTGTACTGAATATGCTGGAGTTTTTTGTTTTTGGAGGAGCGAGGAGCATTTTTCTTGAAACCCTCTCAAACAACATGTGGGGATGTAGGGGTTGTTTGATAATTTTTTTTAGCCTTTCTATCCCCAAGACTCAACTAATCTCTGCAATTCTCCATCTGGGATCCTTGAAGAGTCTTTGGCCACTCCATTTCATCCTCACCATCCATTAAGAAAATATAGACACACATCCACTTCCTGGCAGAATCATAACATCTTTAGTTGATTATAACTTCTTACTTATTGCCCTGATGGTCAAAATGGGAATTTTCAATTCATTAGCTATTTTTCTTACATCCACTTTCTATTTTGTGAAGCTCAACAATCTTTTGATGCACATCAGAACCATGTTCTTTGGTTTTACTCATTGTGATGGATGATTCAGGAAATTTGGCCTTTGTGCTTCCTCATATTTAAACTCCTGTGAAACAAGAAGTCATGACTGGACAATTTCATGTTCCTAGTCACCCTGGTGTGCTAAAAAAGGTAAATATTAATGGGAATATACTTCATAGACATTTTATACATAAAACTTTCTCGGGGTATGAATAATTGTGGCCAACATGTTTGGAGAAAACATTTATTTTATAATGTGATTTCCCCCCACTTTCAATTCTTTTACTGAAACGAAAGGTTAGAATTTTGCCAATTTTTTTTAATAAAAGATCAAAAGGAAAAGCACGCAGACATTATTTTTACAGCCATTTTATATCATATTTACCAGGGGTATGATTAATTCTGGTCCTGACTGTATTGAAACAATAGCTGGTATTTATTTTATAAGTTGTGTTTAACATAATTTAATATACCATAATATTAATTCTATATCCAAAAAAAATAAATTGTGAAATTGCGAAAAATAATGGCTAAATTGTTCTAATATGAAAGTGTTTTATACATTATAAATGTACAATTTCTTTAAAGCATACACTCTAAAAAATGCTGGGTTGTTTGAACCCAATTTCAGGTCAAAATATGGACCTAACCCAAATGTTGGGTTAAAAATGTTATTAAAAAAATTTCCATTGAAAGTGAAAGTTGAAGTTGGGTAAACATTTAAAATATCATTTTAAACCCAACATTTGGGTTTGTCCATATTTGACCCAAATGTGGGATGAAACCTATTTTTTAGAGTGTAGTAATGTCTAATTTTCCCCATAATATTTCTCCAAATGACACCAAGTTAAATAGCTCTATAACTAGTCTTCCTAACCGAACTGCTCTCTGTGTTGTCATAGTCTAAATATCTGCATTGTTTTGATCGCTTCATCTCCCCAGGATTTTGGCCCAGTTAACCCGTCCAGGATCTTCTCTTTAGCCGTACAGGGATGGAAGCCTCTGGCTTCTGGTCGTGACAGGCAGCTCAACCAGTGAAGAATGGTCCAGGCAGCTGGTGTGACTAAGCCATGCCTTGTAAGGACGGGGCGGAGTGGCGGAGACTGAAGGCAGGGAGGGAGGTGAGGCAGATGGGGAGGGGGGGACCATCAGAGCTCTTCCGCAGAAACACTGTCTTTTACATCAGCACCAACTGTTCACATTTTCAACGCCGACCCCTTTTTTTATCCTTCCTGCCAGAGCTTTGTTAACAAAACAGTTTACTAAGTGCTGGGTAAGACATGTGGTTAATAAAGTGCAGAGGGTGCCGTCAAAGACCTATGCCGTCCATATGGACCACGCATCCGTATTGTCCTCCTGTCATTCCACTACTTAACAAGACCTAACTGCATTAGATCAATAGAAAATAACAGCACAAGCTCAACCTGAGTGCTCCTGTTGCTAGAATGCCATAGACCCCCAAAAGCCAAAACTTTACAGTAATAGTCGTTTTACAGTTAGGCAGTAGTTATTTTTGTACTTTCCAAACTTTTGAGGCATTTTCAGCATCACAAGAATCTACATTTCCAACTTAATCTTAGCTAATATTTGCTGAGTGTCAAAATGGCCAATCACCCAACAATGAAAATTGTGTCGTCTGACTTAAACCTGTATGAGTTTCTTTACTCCGCAGAAAACGAAAGAAGATAATCTGAAGAATGACTTTGGACCCCATTGCTTTTCATTGTGCAGAAAAAAAAACGGCATTTGTTATACTTCCTACTGTGGAACACAAAAAAGTCATACACTTTTTAACAACACGAAGGTGAGTAAAGCGAGAGACTCTGTTTGCCGGCAAAGTGTTCTGCTCTACTTCTGATGATATGGCTAGTGATATAATGACTTTAACTAGATCATCTTCTCCTTATTCACACAGTAAGATACCCTGGGGAGCTGACAATGGATCCTTTGAGAGAGGAAGGGAGGTCTGCACTGGCCAAAGGTTAAACAGGGCTTTTGGCTGGTGATCAATCACTATTAAATGAGGCCTGCATTGCGCATTGTCGTTGCTCACTTTCAAACCCATTACCTTCTGGTTGTAAAGCTGACACAGCTAATGAACTGACTGCTTTGAACTGGGGCCACAATATTGACTGGTTGCTTGGGGCAGATGTCTCAAGTCAAGCGACTAGTAAATGTACATTTGATTAAGAAAGACTCTTCGGGTCTTAGGGGGTGGAAGATATTCTGAGGGGGTGAGGCTGCTTGGATAGCAGGGGGCTAGTCTACACTAAATGAAAACACTTGAGGAAGTTCATATTAAAACAATTGGGCCGACTGAATCAGGCTGATGAAAGAGTGTAAGGCATGCTGTTTGATTTTGCCAAAAGACAAAAGACTGCTAATGATATAGCCGAGACGTGGTCAGCTCACTTCCTATGGTGCTGATGCTGGTTTTGACTGGGTTGATTGACATTTGTGAAAAGTGAAAGAAGTATCTGTTGTGACATATACACTAATATTAAGCTTAATTTAATCCAAATTACTTTTTTTAATTTATTGTTTTATAAAAAAGCTTTTGTCTCAAAAAATTGACAGAGATTTAAAATCCGTTTATGTCTAAAGGTAGCATAAAGTGGCAATAAAAGTAATTAATATAGGTTATTGCTAATTTTCACTATTCACAATAAATGAATTTTCCACCTCTATAGCAGATTTCAGCTTATAGTGATCTTTCACAGCTGAACCCAGTTGGAGGAAATGCCCTAAAAGAAGCATGACTAACCGTTATCTTGTGTTGCCGGTGAAGGATGGAAAGCTGACGCAGTGTTGAGATGCGCTGATTAGCATATAATTGGTCCTTTTGTATTAAACACAAGGAATTAGCCTCCTGTTCAGCGTGCTGTTAGCAGCCTGGTTTCCCATTCATTTCAAGAGAGAGCGAACACACGGCCTGCTGGGAACGGCATCTGACAGAAATGGAAAATCACAGAAATGTAAAAAACATCCATCCATCTATATGATCTAAATCCATCTATTATCTAATCTATCTATCTACCATCTATCTAATCTAAATCTATCTAATCTAAATCAATCTATCTTTCTATCTAAATACAACTATATATGAATATGATCTAAATCCATCCATCAATCTAATCTAAATCTATATCTCTATCTATCTATCTATCTATCTATCTATCTATCTATATCTATCTATCTATCTATCTATCTATCTATCTATCTATCTATCTATCTATCTATCTATCTATCTATCTATCTCATCTATCCATCCATCTATCTATCCATCCATCCATCCATCCATCCATCCATCCATCCATCCATCTATCTATCTATCTAAATACAACTACATATAAATATTATCTAAATCCATCCATCTATCAATCTAATCTATATCTATTATGTCTATTATTTAAAACAATCTATCTATATTATCTACAATCTCTTTATATAATCCAGATCTATCTATCTGTCTATCTATCTAATCTAAATCTATCTATCTATCAACTCTTTATCTAAATACAATCTATAAATATTATGTCAATCATCCATCTATCAATCTAAGCTAAATCTCTTCATCTATCATCTCTATTCTATTATACATCTCTATCTAAAACAATCTATCTATATTATCTAAAATCTATGTCTATATAATCCAGATCTATCTATCTATCTATCTATCTATCTATCTATCTATCTATCTATCTATCTATCTATCTATCTATTTATCTATCTATCTATCTATCTATCTATCTATCTATCTATCTATCTATCTATCTATTATCTATCTATCTATCTATCTATCTATCTACTATCTATCTATCTATCTGATGTTTTTCTTCATTTATTCTTTGCCCAGTAAATGATCTCCGATCACTAAAGCTAAACATGTAATCTAGTTATTTCACACTTGTCCCGTTATCCACAGTTACACCATTAGTCATCATATTGACCCAGACATTTTCATGGTGCGCCCGTTGTAAATTTGTTGTAACATGGTGTGTCTGCCACGGTCCCCGCAGCATATTTGTTTGGGTCGCTCGCATGAGTGTGTGTTTGTGTGAGAGTGTGTACAATGCTTATGCAGGGGAGTGTGTAGAGCCTGCCAAGCTGCCCCCCACCCCTATCTCTGATAAATGGACTGTGGTCAGTCTGGGGGTGGTGGGGGGTTCACGAGGCCCCACGGGGCCAACGCTGCTCTCGGATGCAAGGATGAGGTGGACCCACGCCAATTATGGTCTTTTGTGTGTCCTAACTTTGTGATTGACATCGGCTCTACCCTCTCCCCATGGACCCCATTTACACATACTGGCCAGTAACTGACCTGCACAGTGGAGGCAGTGCATTTACCGAACTCTCAACTGGCTTGGCCTTCGGTCGCTTGCTGAGTTTTTAAGCAGAGATTAACTTATGACTTCAGGTGAGACGTTTGTAGTTTTCTTATAATTACAGCCACTTTGTTGGGTTAGCGAAGCAAGCTTAAAAAAGACACATTTGCGAAGCAAGCTCAAGTGTGTCGGGTAAAAGTCTTTGCTACTGAAAGATCGGGCATCACTTAGGGGTCATTAAGGCATCATCTGTAAATCCCACACATTCCTGCTCATGAAGACACAAGCGTCAGCAGTGAAATCATCTCATTGTGACTTTCTCTTTAATTTTCAATCAATTTATAAGGGTTTGCCTTTTCCTGCCTCTATCAATGAGCTCTTTCTCTGTCTTTTATTTTCTCCCTAAAGACAGCTGAATGAGCATGCAAGAAGATGTGAGCATAATGACCCCGGCAATGGTGACAAAGCCTAATTGGTCACGGAGGCCAGTGGCTAATGAGCTGAAAAAATGAGCCCATGGGTGTGTAATAACTGTATTTTCCTCCATTTCTTCTCCTTTCGTCACAGTCCTGTGTGGCATTTTTAACCAACTAAAATGGCACCAGATACCACAGGGCTCAGACATTTTGACTTGAATTGGGAAACCATATGTTCAGATAAGTCATGGTTTCCCTTTTCCCACAGGCAGGGGCCAGTGCATCTGTGAGGAAAAGCACTGGTGGCCAGGAAGCCTTGCTTTACGACTTTACACAAGAGCTTACTGGACTTGGACAGCATTACTTAAGCATAAGGGTTTTTGCTTAAAAAAAACAAAGGGAGAGAAACGAGGATGTAATGGGGAATGATTGAGATGTGATTCGTTTGGCCTTACTCAAAAGGAAAAAGCCTTAAAATGGACAGTAATTAAGTTTACAATAAAACAAGTTTACTTAGTTCATCCGAATATGAAATTTGTGTCATCATTTTCTAAATAGCTTTTTAAAACCAAACTTTTTTTGTGGAGTTAAAGAAGAACCTCTAAGCTGCTCTTTTCTATACAAAGCACAATTGAATCTTTACATCACACAAAGCTATCATATGGCTTCAGAAGACTTTAAATATAGCACACAGGATATATGGACCACTTTTATGATGTTTTTTTCTTCCTTTTTGGAGCTTGACAGCCCCAGTCCCCTTCTACTTTTTTTAAATGAATATCTCTTTTTGTGTTTTTGAGTAAATGATGACAGAACCCATGTTTGAGTTAATTATACTTTACAAAAAAAAATCTATTTATAAAATTAACAATAAGTATTTTTTTTACATAAAATTCTAAGGTAACACTTTACAATACAGGTGCACTAATATGCATTAATTCATGCTTAACTAATGCACAGAAAATCATGAGTTAATGTATAACTAATGAAGAACTAAACCATTAATTAATCATTACTGCATCAGCAACTAATAAAGTGTCTATATGATTAATAGAATAAGTAATACATGAATTGCTATTAATTCAATGTGTCATTGTGTGTTAATTCCTTAATAACATATTTTATTAACTAATATTGTAAATTAATGTGTTAATTACCACAATTAGTCAAAGCTATGCACTTAAACTTCCAGTTGTCTGCTTTAATTAATCATTAGCTAATGATGTATCATTATGTTATGACTTTACTTGTTGAGGCACATCATTATTAACTATTCATTTAGTAATTGTAGTGATTTGCTCATGAATTTGCACTAACAATGAAGTAATTAATCATGTATTAATGCATATTAGTGTCCCTGCCATATCTGGAAGTTGCAATACAAGGCCTTGGCTCATTCTGGTAATTAACATATTAATTAACACTATTAGTTAAAAAAAATAGTCATTATGGAATTAATCCACAATTACATGTTTAATTAAAAATAATTCATGAATGAACTAATACATTAACCTTATAGACTCTTAATTAGTTCCTAATGTGGTAATCCTTAATGAATAGCTTAGATAATCATTAGTTACACATTAATTCAGTATTTTCTGTGCATTAGTTAAGCATGAATTAATGCTTATTCAGTGCACCCATATTGTAAAGTGTTACCAATTCTAAAATATATAAATATTTTAAATTAGTGAGCATATTTCTGCTCGTTTGGTTAATGTGCTGTGGAAAAACCTTAAACACAGGCTTTATTTCACCACCTCACTTCAGATTCTCCGTGACTTCAGTCAAGTGAAGTTACTACCTCTCTCTTTTTTTAATATACTGCACTTCTTGCCCTTATGAACCTGTTGAGAGCCTCTGAAAGGGACCTGAGGAGTGCTACTGGTCCCTGAAAATAGTGCTGACTGTTGGGCCGAAAGGGGGAGAGTCTGCTTTTATTCAGTGCCTAAGATAACAGCATACAGAATGATAGACTTCTCTGAATTGTTTGTTCCTTCTCGCTTATTGTTCTTCCCTCCATTCATCGAGTCTCTTAGCCGCACTTGAGGGGGCCGTCACAGGTAGGAAGGCAACCGAGCTTATTCCCAGCACATGCTTGATTGCCTCCTTATAGACTCTCACTCTCAAGGCTCTGAAAGGCCTTGGCGGCCTGGTGAATAAACTACTGCTCGCTTCCATAAACTTTTTCTCCTCCCGAATTTTCCGAGGATGTGAGCAGGAGCTCAGAGCCAGGCTCGGGGAAGCGTCTGAATGGGAGTCTGTTTGAGAATCAAAGCCCACTGGGTCCACCCTCCCTGCACACGCACAAAGAACGGGGTGCAACAGACCCTGCCCACCGAAGAGCAAACTTCTTATTTTCACCAGTGCAGGTACGGCCTGTTAAGCCACGTAGCGAAACTACTTTTCTTTAATGAACAAAATATCTAAACGTGCTTCATTTCTTGAAGACATATTGGTTGCCAACCATAAGCTTCCGTTATCTGATAGTGAATGAAGATCAATTCAGCTCATAGTAGCTGTACAGTGAGTGATTGTTTGTTGAAATCAGTCTGACTGTCTTGTCTCCTTCCTGTGGATTGTTCTTCTTTTGTTAATGAGGATGGGCTGAAAGTGGAACATGCTGGGCTTTGGTACCAGATCTTTAACTACTTTAAAGACATGTTAACTATTACCACCAACGTCAAAGGCTGTTAAGCCAACGAGACAATGCGAATGCCGACAAACGCGCTTTTACAGATCACAAGAAAAGGGATTGAGTCATGTCATGCCAAAGAGTTAGACAAAGAAATCACAACAGATCTTATGTAAAAAGAACAACGCTTGCATAATAGTAGTTTTGGACCCTAAACTGATTGATTTAACAAAAGAGATCAGAGATAAAACAATTCTCCATTTTTTGACTAAGAACATAGAATGACATCTCTTTGAAATCAGAAAATATTGTTGCCATTCAGACTTGGCGCTTTCATTGCTTTCTGGACTAAACTGAGCTTTTTTGGCTTAAACGCATAATGAATGAAATCTTAGTGTTTGAGAGACCAAAAGCAGTAGTTCGAGGAGCTTTTTTAATGTCTCCACATAGAGCATACTGCTTTCTGACACTTGCATGTTCTCCACCTGTTTAAAGAATGTTGTAAAGATGTCCGTTAGAAAAGTGGGTTTGATTGACATTGTCTTTGAGAGGGAATAGAGTCTGATTAAACATTGTCATTATATGCTGTGTTCAGCTGTTGGACTGAGACCTCTCCATCTGTTCAGGATAATCTGCCTATTATTTGGACACTAACTGACTTTGTTATTACTAGCTTGACATTTAAAGTGCAACATGCAGGTTGAATATTTCTGAATTAATACTTTAAATTGTATGCAGAGGTCTTTTAAAAACACGTATGTAAAAATTTCTAATGTAGAGATTTTGATGAAAATGCGCTAGGCTCTGGAATACGCCTTTCCCGCAAGCAACGCGTCATATGACGTCGCCCGAGGAAAACAAATAAGCTCGCGGTCCGCTTTCTCATTGTTGGCTGTTGATGTAGTTAGAGCAGTAGTGAGAGACAGAAAGTTTTAGATCGAGTTTTAGAGAAGCCATAATGGTAAATTATTGTGTTTGTGCTTGTTGCATGAATTCCAGCCTGTCAGGACATCATATCCATAATTTTCCTTCTAGGAAAAACAAGGCTTTTTGGTCTTGGATGCGTTATGTGCAGGTGAATAGAGCAGACTTCACTGCCGCGTCTGTTACCACACACACTCAGTCGTTTGTGGCGCACATTTCACTGCAGTTGAAAAGCATTATTTATTTGTTGTTATGGCATGGTCATTATGTAGATAGTGCTAACCAGCTTGGATGGACTGCATAATCACTGTCAGCGTAGAATATGAGAAGACAAAATGTTGCTGGCTTACATTAAGACAATCTAAATGGATGTTTAATCAAGAACAAAGTTGAATGTATGTTTGCTTAAGCAGATTTATTACAAAACACCAAGGTACTAGCCATACAGTAGATGAACCAGCGTTAGCCACGGTGCTAACTTACATGAACTCACTTGCCCTATTCGCCACTGGTTTTCTCGACACCACAACTCTAACGTTACTTCTCTCCTCTGCCCATTGTTCGTCCACCGATCTTCCCCTGACTTCTATCTCACCTTGGAGGCTCATAATTATATGCCTGTGGGTCATCATAGGCATATTCGTCAACATCGCAGAACGCGGTTTCGTCGTTCGCATCCATTGTAACCTGAGCCTGAACTTGAACAGACTCCCTCGGCGATCGTCACTTCCGGTTCAGTGCGTCGTAGACACGGGAGTTATTTTATCACAATTTTTCTCAAAATCGTTAATGGCTAAATATATATTACTCCAGTTTAGAAAATCTAGTTGTTTTATCATCAACATACACTATGCTATATAGGGTGTCCAACCTGCATGTTGCTCTTTAATAAATGTTGAGAAGCTGTACTTGTTTCTGATTTGAATAATCAACACTATCCTGTATAATTGTCTAGATTACAGCTAGATTATATAAAGAGATAGATAAACAAATGTCACACACACACACACACATATATATATGTCACGGGTCGCCAGAAAGCCGAGGAAGTGATATCTCTGCGCATGTATGTCACTGATTGTTTACACAGAGATTTCGGAAGTTTTACCTTTCACTGTGAAGATCTAAACATATTTAGATATACAGGAAATCGCAATGGAAGACGACTTCGATATTTAGACGATATTTCTGGCGCATGCGCAAACAGAAGTGCCCACTCCCTCAGAGTACATGGACGTGACTGTGGTTACAAGAGGTAAAAACTATGTAAATACTGTTCGTTTTCTCTCACAAACCGCTCGTTTTGTGTCTTAGGCCATCAATGTGTACTTACATTTACGAGTCATTAAATCATGTTTAATTTGGACTTCTCTGTGCATGCTCTTGGAGGAAGACCCAATAAACCTCCATTATATGACTGATAGACAAGAACGGTTTGACCTAAAAAAAATCTAAATTGAAAATACTGTGGAAACAAAGACACCTACATCTTGGATGTCCTTGAGGTAAGCTAAAACATATCACAAATTAATTTCAAAGTTATCCCTTTAAAGGAATATCTCCTCGTTAAAGCATTTCCTTTATGATTCATCGCTAAATGACACCGAAGGCCACACCGGACCATGGTGTACAATGACTGACAGCCTGAGGAGTGACATCATGAACCTGGACACCCCAAGCAGTGGCCAAATCCCCTCAAGATCACAGGATATTCTCTGCTTTAAAGCCACTGTTTATAATCTGACTTATCACTGAGTCACTCAGGGTTGATGCAGAAGATTAGAAACAATCTCAAAGAAATATGAGAGAACAGCTTTTCGTGGCTTTTGTTGCCGGCCTTGACCCCATGTGTCTTCCCAGTCGAGAGAAACTATAAGCTTAGATCAAGGAAAACATTAAAGGGAGAGAGAAAGAATAAGAAGTAAATGTATTCATAAAATCAGTAGGCCCCTGGGAATGGGATTTATGTAGAGCGAGCTGTTACCGTTCATATGGGAACCTGTTTAAGTTGTCTAACTGAGAGAAACACTGACTCAATTTTGACAGAAATGTTTTTGTACGCATAAAGTAACGCATAAAACGCAAAAAGAGAAGTTTCTTTCCTGTCCCATCTGGAGCGACGCTTAATGGATAGCAGATCCCCCACATACACCCCCGAACCCCATCTTATTCAAGTGAAGTTGTCCATTAATTAATCTCTGTTTTTCTCTCCAAACACTTCTTCTGTTGCTCCTCTCTCCTTTCATGGTCGTTTTACACACACACTCGTGAGCAGCACTATGGGAAAGAAAGCCCTATAGTCAGCCACAAGTGTCTTAATTAAGGCAGAGAATTGCAAGCAGGCTCAGCTTATTTGAGATTCCTTTCTTGCATGCCGAAAGAAGCCAGGGAGAAGTGTGAAGTTGCACTTTAAGTTCAGCTTGTTTGCCGCTGCCAGTATAAGGTCTTAATAGACACAATGACTTGGAGAGGTTTTCAAATTAAAACTGGCAAGACCCCTCCACTGCCCATGCCATTCACTCTCATTATTTCCAATATGAGGAGCTGAAAGGGAGAAGAATACAGCATCTTCAAAGTCCCCCTTCAAATAACCCTTGTTGGTAATTAACAGCGATAGGTATCGTCTTAGTTTGTCATGGAGAGACGAGGGTGAAGGTTCTGGGTGTCTGAGTCTCTCATTTCAATTGCCGTGAATTAAATACTGTTTCATTTCTCAAGGAAGCTTTCCAGAAATGTGACGATTGTTGTGGAATTAATGAGCAGATCTCTGGGAGACTGCCTCTGAATATGCTTAGAGTCTTAATCTTATTGCTCACGAGATCTGAAATCGTCTTTATTTTGGTGTATTTTAAATGGTTAGTTCACCTAAAGATTCATTATGTCATTATTCACTTGTGTCGTTCCAAACTTGTTAGACTTTAAGACCAAATGAAGATATGTGAATGAAATCTGAGAGCTTTCTGTCTCTCCATTCACAGCGCTTACACTTTTTACCATAGCACTTGTTTTGCTTCATAAAGTTGAGGTGGAGTCACATGGATTAATTTCATGATGTCTTTAACATTATGGGGTTTAAAAGTAGTAGTGTATCTCCCAATGGAAGGACAGAAAGCTCTCAGATTTCATTAAAAATCTTAATTTGTGCTCCAAAGATGAAAAAATGCCGTACGGGTTTGGAACGACATGAGGGTGAGAGTGAACACTTTAAAGATATTCAAGTATATTCCTCTGTAGATTAAAAACAGGTACACATTAGACATTTTTGAGAATAGAGTACACAATACAATTATTGTGAATGTCAAATCTTGGAAGAGTTTGACGAGAAATTTTTGAATTCATGAAAATGTTTCGACTAGTTTAAGGTTTGTTATCTTTGTGAATCTGAGCACAGTTTAAGATGTTGATGAAATCTGTATTAAAACTCTGGAGAAGTCACATGTGAGAATGGGTTAGGGTGAGAAAATCCTGAGAAACAGGAGACCTCATATAGTAATTTATTTTAATATAATATATTTATTTTATGTACTCTTAATTTAATCTAATTGTTGTCTAAAAAAATGTCTTGACCATGGTTGATATGTTTATATTCAGTATACTGCCGGTCAAAAGTTTGGAATAATTATGATTTTTTTAATGTTTTAGAAAGAAGACTCTTATGTTGCATTTTAGTTGATCAAAATACAGCAAAAACCATAATGTTGTGAAATATCATTACAGTTTAAAAAGAAAAAAAATCTATTTAAATATGTTTAAAGTAATCTACTGTGAATTTCCAGTTTTCAGTGTCACATGATCCTTCAGAAATCATTCTAATATGCTATTTTTTTCTTAAACCATAAAAAAATCCAAACTTTTGATCAGTATAATTAATTTATATAGTTATTTGTAATATATAATTATTTATTATATGACCTCAGTTCTTTCAACCAGAATCTGTTTAATATTGCGTGCTACTTGAAGATTTGACAGTTTCTCTAAAAGCAGTCCAATAGTCTTGTGGCCAAGTCCTTGGACGTGACTTGGCTCAATGTCTACTAAGAATACTGTTCTCTTTGAGACGACGGCCCTGAATTCATCCTCATTTTCACTCATCTTTTCAAACTGCCCCTTTTGTTCAAATCAAGAGATGGGAGAAACCATCAGTATGTAAATTGCATGCTCATATGAGACTTGCTCATGTTGCTCTATCTATTGAGCCACCCTTTCTATTCCCAGTTTTATCCCTAAAAAAAGAGAAACAATTATTTGGATGACAAAAGAGTGGGGGTAACGACTCGTAACGCACGCAAGAGAAATCACATTGGTGGGGGAATTACAGAATAATTACACATATGCCCGGATTGCCAGCATTCATGGGCTCGGACAATATTTTAAGGATTAGAGATGTTAGTGGCGCGGCCCTCTGCTAGAGAAGGAGCTCGCAGATGCATTCAAATGCAAAAGCATACCGTTAGGAGGGGGTAATGCCGTCTGTCTGTACCGCACGATACACTTTTGTGAAGGGCGTCCCATCCAACAGATTCGGCCACTTGATGCCCAGATCTGCTCTCAGGGAAGAAGTAGTTAACAAAGACGAACAGCCTCTTTAGGATAAAAGTAATTATCTTGAAGCTGATAAAAGTACTGCTTGACTGAAGCCTTCTGAAAACTATAACAGATATATTTTTGTCTTGAACATAATCCGGAAAGTTGAATGCATGACATGGAAGAGTTTGATTTGGAGGAAGAAAAAAAAACATTAAAAATATATTTTTTTGCCGATTTCCTACAATGTCCTAGATCAACGGAAAGGCGGAAAAAGTATATTCTTTTAAAATAAATATTCCAGTTTCAACACACGTTAAGCTTGATTGACCTCATTTTTTGGCATATCAATCACCACACAAAATAATCTTGATTTGACGCTTATTTTCTTGTAAAAAGGCAAAAATGGAAGATACATTGACGCACTTACAATAGAAGTGAATGAGGCCAATTTATGGGGGATTTAAAAGCAGAAATGTGAAGCCCTACATTATTATTTTCTCTATTATCTGAGCTGTAGAGTGGTTTAAATAATTTCTAGTCATTTTAAGAGTTTTAGTGTTTATGACATTACGTTATCATGGCAACAAACCTATAAAATTGGAAATAACTTTACACAAGTTTTTAGGTTTTTAAGTGATTTTATCACACATACAACATGTTAAATTGCATAGGTATTGTGGCTATACATTTAGAAAAGGAGTATTTTCACGTTTACGGATTGTCTCCAATCATTTCCATTGTAACCCAGATTTATGCTTTTCTTTTTTAAAGGAAAGGAGCGACAAATGGCAAATCCACAAATGTCCAACTTGTATTAACACCTGAACATTCCTTTAAAGGGATAGTTCACTTTGAAATACATTTTTTATATGTTTTAGCTTACCTCAAGGGCATCCAAGATGTAGGTGTCTTTGTTTCCACAGCATTTTCAATTCTGATATTTTTCAGTCAAACCGTTGTTGTCTATCAGTCATATAATGCAGGTTTAGGGGGTCCTCCCTCGGTTCACCTCAAAGAGCATGCACAGAGAAGTCAAAATTAAACATGATTTAATGACTCGTAAATGTAAGTACACATTGATGGCCTAAGACATGAAACGAGCGGTTTGTGTGAGAAAACGAACAGTATTTATATTGTTTTTACCTTGTGTAACCACAGCCATGTCCAACTGATCTGACGGCACGGGTCGCTTCGGTCTGCGCATGCGCCCAAGTTGGAAGTTTTACCTTTCACTAAACATATTTAGATATATTCGAAATCTGTCTTCTATTGCGATTTCCTGTATATCTAAATATGTTTCGCGAAAGGTAAGACTTCCAAAGTCCCTTTAAGGCTGATAATAATCACTATTTGCATTTACACCCCAACCCCCACCCCTCAAAAGTTTATTTTTAAATTAGCCTATATGATTTTTCTAACATTTTAAAGCTGCAAGCAGCAGTATCTTGTCTGTACGGTCCATGAAATTCCCTCATTGTTGATGTTTAGACATGGAAATGTAAGGCATTCATGGGAACTAAAGCCATGAAAAATGGATGAAATTACAGTCTGTTCGGGTGAAAGGGCCAGAGCAGGCGAAGCACAAAGGCAGATATTGTGGTGTTAAAAGTCTGGTGGCTCTCTAACAGGTGAAGGCCTCCAGTGTGTGGCGACGACACGTGAATGTGACCGGACAACAGGCGTCCTGCTGGGAAACCACAAAGAGGGAGCAAACACCATAACCACCAAGACACTGAGCGCATCAAGTGCCTGCTTTCACTCTCGCCTAACCTTTGGACTTCTTCAAGTGTTACAGATATGGCACATTTTGGCAAACCAGTAGCAGCCAATGGGAGATGAATGACCAGTGAACGCTTTCATTTGCAGAGACCCCTTTTCAACAGGGGCTAATATGCGGAGAGCAGGCGTAGCTTGGGAATAGCCGCAAGTTCCTCTTTGCTTTTTATCTCTCTGTGTGTGCATGTGTGTGTGACGGCAACCCTTGAGAAATCTGATTTGGGGCCCTGACTGAAAGGAAGGCAGGTTGAGCGTGTGTTATAATCTTAGAGAAGGTATGGTGAACATGACACGGCTCTCAAACTGAGAGCAAAATATGCAAGTGATTGCTTTCTGAAGATGAATGAATTTGTTGTTTTGTCTTATTTGTTGTCTGTACTTTCGTCTCAGATCTACAATTATAAATATATACTGATTATATATAATTATATTAAATAATCTAAGAGTTCTTAGAGATTTAATCTATGTATTCATGTTTTCATTAAAAAAACACATAAAATGTCTATAATATGTAATTTCATGACTTTTAATATATAAATATATACTGATTATTATAAATTTATGCTGTAAATAATAATTATAATAATTATAATTATATATAATATTTAAATAATTATAAGATATATACTGATTATATATAATATAATTATATTAAATAATCTAAGAGTTCTTAGAGATTTAATCTATGTATTCATGTTTTCATTAAAAAACATATAAAAAATGTCTATAATATGTAATTTCATGACTTTTAATATATAAATATATACTGATTATTATAAATTTATGCTGTAAATAATAATTATAATAATTATAATTATATATAATTAAATAATTATAGATATATACTGATTATATATAATATAATTATATTAAATAATCTAAGAGTTCTTAGAGATTTAATCTATGTATTCATGTTTTCATTAAAAACATAAAAAATGTCTATAATATTTAATTTCATGACTTTTAATATATAAATATATACTGATTATTATAAATATATACTGTAAATAATAATTATAATAATTATAATTATATATAATTAAATAATTATACATATATACTGATTATATATAATATAATTATATTAAATAATCTAAGAGTTCTTAGAGATTTAATCTATGTATTCATGTTTTCATTAAAAAACATAAAAAATGTCTATAATATTTAATTTCATGACTTGTAAATATCTATCATGTAAAAGAACATTTTTTTTCATGTCCGTCACAACAACAAAACGGCTACTGTGTGTGTTGGTTGGACCAACCCAACTTTGATTTGGCAGACAAAATGTGTCTTTACATTTCAAATTAATTTAATATATTTCACATACTGCAACTGTAATATTAATTATAGCCTGATCGAACTACTTTTTAAATTAGACATTTTTCATTTTAATTAATCTTTCTAATTCTTTTATACAGTCTTAACACAGTTATACCACCTAGACATTTATTCATTCAAGCCGTATGTAAAATATTTAAATACATTTTAATTCAGATATTGGAAACATGTTCATTACTAAAAAACTGATGATACTGGGAAGGACGATGTGTCAGTATATCTATAATGCTCTTTTAAAAATATAACTTGACTCTACCATAAAACTTTGTGTTACTGTTCTCTGACGTTGCAAATAACATGTTCTTGTCTTCGAACAGAGTGTGTCTCTAACATAGACATGTTTCTACTGACGGCCTGAGCTCGACATCACAGACAGCAGCACAAAAAGTCTCTCCATACCAACTCAAAACATCAGTGGGGAGGGGAAGAGACTTTCTGGCCTCTTAGAGGCAGCCTCTTGAAGTCGGGTCCGACAGTCAACTTGGGGTGTTGATTAGTAACCCCCTGCCAGAAAACGAGCTCGCGTGCCTGCACCATTCGCCACCTCCGGTCGAGGTCTCCAGCATGCCACTCTTTTGAGATCAAGTCAAACTGCAGGCTGAAACGCTGCGGAGAATAAAAGTCCCCTGCGCCGAGGTAGACGTCCAGCAGACTCCCATTCAAGCCCTCGACCTCCATGAAAACGGCAAAATCAGAAACGAAACTTTCGACTCTCTGCATCCCGTTCGACTGCGGGAGAATGGTGGGCTTCATTTTCACAACTCCCCCCACTGATCCTTTTGTTCTCACTGGTCCTAATAGTCTTTAGATTTCTCTTTGACCCAGCGAGGGTTATAGACTGCTGAAAGAGTCGCTTTTGTCCCTTGTTTTGAGAATGATAAGAGAAAAAGGGGAAAATAGTCAATAAAATACAAAAATAAAATTGAAAAAAGAGCAAAATGACAAATCCTTTAATATGAAGGCATAAAATATTGTCTTTATGATTATTACCATCCTTGAGTTTGCTAATGAACACGCATTTCCTGAATTACAAGTTATCGGCTTAATGGCTGCCCTCAGCATATAAAAATATACAGGAGGATCTATGTTTTATTCAAAATCAGATTTATTATCTGGATAAGAAAGGGTCCCATAAAAATGTTAGGACGGCCATTGAGAGTCCCCTGGCCCTTTGTGAGTGAGACCCCTCCTCATCTGAAGAAGGAAAGATTTCATGACTGACTGAGAATGAAGAACAGCCTCAGTTCTCAAGTGACTATTTTCCTGACTCTCTCTCTCACTCTCTCTCTAAGCAGTAACACCTACATTGTATGCAGAGAGACAGAAAGCATTGAATAGCCTCAAAAAGAAACCCCATTCACTTCAAGGCAGCTGGGCAGGCCAAGTGTTCAGCCGGCCTTTTTACTCATGGATGGGTTTTTGTGCAAAGCTTGAGGAGAGGCCTCCAGCGCTCCTTCTTTAAGGAAAAGAAAGACAATAAATTTGTCTTGTGAGCATTACTACTGCTCAGTTATTCCCACATTGCACTGTAGCCAATATACAGTTTTATACATTTTCCTGAACAGTTTTGTGGTTGATTTGATCTGCATTTTCAGCAATTCACTGGCAGGGGCTTGAATAACTGCCAGTCTTAAAAGAGGGTCTTTAGAATGTAAAGGGGGTCAAAGGTCTTGCAAGAATGTATAGATCCTTACAGCCATCAGTCTTGACCATCAGTGGACAGCAGAAAATAACACTGAGTCTAGAGTGGCTGTTCACTTTATGAAGTCCCCTCAGAAAAGAAGAATTGAGGTCCCTCTTTGGCCTTTTTTCCAGTTCTTTTCTTTCTCTACCTCTACTTTTAAAGCATTGTGCTTCTCTTGGCTTCTGTCTTCTTTCACCTATGGAATCGTGTTTCCGCCTCAATTACAAAAGGTAATTGTGAGATAAAGTTGAAAATAAGAACTAAAGTCACACAGTGCGTTTTTTTGCAATTGCTTTTGGGAGTTAAATTGCAAAATGCAATGGCACATTATGAGACATAAAGTTATTGGGAAATATAAAGTCAAAATTGGAAGCAACCAAGTCACAATTACAAAAAATAAAATTGCTATTGCTAGATATAATGTCATTTTTATGATATGAAGTTGCAATTATGATAAAAAAAATCACAATTGCAAGATAAAAATGTACACATATAAAATTGCAAGTTGCCCAATTGGAAGTAAAGTCGCAATGGATTGATTAAAAGTAAAATTCTGATGTCACAATTGCAATTACGAGGATACTACTGTGAGATATAAGTGACAATTATCACAAACAAAGTTGCAATTGAGAGTTACAAAATCACAACTGGAAGACAAAAAGTCAAAAATGTGCGTTAAAAAGTAACAAATGGAAGACAAAAAGTTGCAATTAAGAGATATAACAGACCCCATTTTCGGCGTGCTATCAAACACGCATAATCGTTTTTCAGCGTGTTTATAAACGCCGTTGACTTAACGTTATTACTGTATATATAAATATATGACCTACCTCAACCCCGTCCCTAAACCTACCCATCACTGTGGTTAATAGCATTTATGAGTCTTCCCCTACCATCCTAGGAAAAAAATATCGCTCCCCAAATGTAGATCTACATTTTGCTTCATTTCGCGTGGACATTTGACGGCGTATACAGACGCGTGAATCACTCGGACGTTAATGGCGTAGACATACACGCGGATAACTCAAAACGTGTAAAGATAACACGCCACTTGACTCGAAAGTGGCGTGTATGTTTACCCAAAAGTCATGATGTCATGTTGGATATAAAGTCACAAGTCGCAACTCGTAAGTACCTTTTTTCCTTTAAGGCGGAAATAGGCTTGATATTTGATTTACTGCATTTGGAGGGCGTGAGATTAAAGAGAATGTCTCATTAAAGACTGAAAGTAAATGATCAACTCAAATTAAGTGTCATCATATAGTGATTTTTGATTCTACAAACCAGTTCTGTAATATAATTTCCTCTAGTACACTTAACCAGGATCCAGCGACTGGTGTGATTTGGGTCAAGTGTGCACCTGTTGCTGCCATATTCTCTCTCCATAAGGAATTATTACTTGTGGAGATTACCATTCATCTGTCCTGCACACATCTCCACACTTTCTGAAGAAGTGGCTTTAACTTTGATGTGTGCCAGACACACAGCTTTTGGGGTACAGAAACCGTTTGTTAGCCTGAGCTTTCTTTGGCCCCGAGAGGTGGGAGGCCAATATCACGCACCTCTTCAGGAAGTGTGCACTGAAAGCACAGAGCAGTGGGGATTCCGGCTGGATTCCATGGGACCAGCAGGCTCCTCCGCTGGTATTATCTTCTCTGGGCAGGAGATCCCAGGCCAGAGCACCCCCACTGGTACTTCCCCATGCCTTTCAACCCCACGGCCTGCAACACACAGAGAGGAGATTAGGATTAATCTCAGGTCCGACATGCTGATATTAACACCACCTCTCCCACCCTTCACTCTCTCCGTCAGAAATGGTGTTGCATCTGTTTTTGAAAGTTTAGGTTGGTGAAAGTCTAGGACATGGATTATGGCATGTTCTAGAAAATAGAGAGATGATCAAAGGTATGGCTTTTTCCAGGAATTAGGATGGGGAATCATTCTTACACCAGCCAAGGTGGTGTCTCGTTCATGGTGAATATTTAAACTTGGGGTTGTTTTTTTAAAGCACTATGATCCAGTAACTTGCATGTTTTCCTCAAGACTTTTTTTTGTCCCATCTGTTAATTTAAGTTTTCTTACTCTCAAAGACAATATGTCTCTTGACTGAAATTATTTTACTTGCCACATTCTTGAGGATTAAAAATATTGGTGTCTTCTACGTCATCCAGAATTTATAAGATGTTTTACCTTTTTGTGATACCTGGTGCTACACAAAATAAAGGTTATTCTGCGGTTCTTTGGAGCAAAGAGCCGTTTTTGTTATAGTTCTTAAATTTGGCTGTATTCTTTGGAGATTATAATTGTTTCGTTATACTACAACATTAAAATATTACAATGCAACATTATTATACTTGCTCTTAAGATAGATTTCATATGCATGTTGTTTTCGAACAAAAAAATGGTTCTCCTTTGGCAATAGACAGAGTTGTAAAGTCCACGTTCAGAAAGCAAAAGTCCTTCTCAGGATTTTGTTCTAATCACCTGGATTTGCTAATTAGCAGTTTTTCAGCCAGGAGATAATTAGTGAAATCAGCTGCTGAGTTCATGGGTGGAATAAAGCAGGACTTTTAGGCCCTGTTTACATGAAAACACTCGCGGGTGAAAATGTAAAAATATTTTATCAGATGTGCCTTTCGTTTACACGGCGACGGCGTTTTGGGGCTTAAAAGCAAAAAAACATAAAAAGTGAAGCCTCCCTTCAGAGTGGAAATCTTAAAAACGCTCCACCGTCGCGTTCCCGTGTAAAGGGTAAAACGCAAAAGTCTGCTTGACAGTGAAGGTTGTACGCAGGCGTGGGGACTTGGTGTTGTTGTGTGGCAGTGCTTTACGTTGCCACCTAGCCGCCTGAAGGGCAAACTACATCGAATTTCACACTCTTCTGTGTCACCACGCGGATTTCCCACCCAAAACGCTCGTCTAAACCAAGCGGCAACATTCTAATCTGAAAGATGAAGCCTACCCGGAAGTGCGATAAACTGCAATACATCTCAAATCCGCTAGAGGCCGGTCCCAAAAGGGAGCAAACATCCATAGACGTCATGTTATAATGTCCGTTTTCACAGCATAAATTCATATGTTTACAGTTTGGTCCTATGGACTTTTATTGTAATCTTAAATATGATTACGCCGAGTGAATTTGACGTCTCGGCCATGATCTGACACAACACATCATACCACCTCTGTATCCTTTCTGAAACTTTTGTATTTTGTATTTTCCAAGATTTTCCAGTATGGCGCTGCCCATACCCCCCATAAACAGCCTCAAACCCATTCTTCAGAGAGTCTATGGGTGGCGTCACAGACGCTTTGTCCATATTTTTTACAGTCTATGGTCTAAACGCAGAATAAAAAGTGATAATGCAACGCCACTTTTGTGTTTTCTTTTCAGAATCGTTTCCGTGTAAAAGTAGCCTTACTTTCTGACCCCTGGACTTTACACCTCAGTCAGTAGACTCCATTTTTTTGGTTTGTGTTTTTGGTTCTATTTTTTAAGAGTCTTGTTGTTCATAAAAAATGGGGTTATTTAAAATTTTTATTACAATTTCATGTTTTAGAAAAAATAAATTCAAATATAATCCAAAGAATACATAATTATTACAGTTAAAATGAGGGCTCAACAAAAGAGAGATTTTAAAAATCCCGAAACGTAAAAAAGGTCTATGAAATTCCAATCAAAATCACCACAGTGAGGAGTGCACATCATTTAAGGTGAATTACACCACTGTAGCACATTTGCTTTGTCGTACGGCTCAACATATTGCTCCAGCAGTGGGAAAAAAGCTAAATGTCATAGTCTAACTTTTCTCACCCATACCCCTGTTTGCTTATCCCTGTGAGAAAACCCACTCCTTCACAATGTACACGTTTATTTCGCACATTTGCGTACATTTCCCCCCTTTTAAGACCTGGCCAAGGAGAAGCGCAGGAAAAGGACCCACACACAAACCCGCGCAGGCATTGAAAAGGCAAAAGTTCTTTGCTGTTATGCAAATATAGCAATCTGTAAATGGTTGAGTGAGAGTTATATTTGAATTAAATGAGGCTTTGCCTTTTCATAACACTGAATTGCAAGCCAAAGTCTCAATACAGAATCCCCACGCCAAGGCCATGCATATTATGCATTTGACGAAATGTGAACTGACACAAATACCATGGCTCACTTTCAATCCGATTACTCGGCTAAACCACATCAATACGAGCCAGCCAACGGGCGCTGGCGTCCCCCATTCAAGTGGCCAGCGAACAACCCCGGCTCCTCCTCAGTACACAAGCGCCTCGGCTACGTCTGCTTTGCCCCATGTTCAACTTATCAGGCGTGCTCAATAGGACCCTTTCGACAAGGTTCTCTCCCCTGCTCTCTCAGTTCAGGTCTAAAACAAAGCTAAAGATTGTGCTGATGGGCTCAAACTCTCAACACCACCCATACAAGCGTTTAGCGTTAAATAGGGAGTCCTCCCTCCAAGCACTGAATTTTTTTGTCCCGTTTTAAGCTTATTTAGTGGCTTTTACCATTATGAGCATGCTTCAGCAAGATAAATGGCACAGGTTAGCATGACCAAGGGTCATTTTAATTGCAGCATTGATTGCTTGTTAGCAACAAGCCTTTAATTTAAAGTGGTCTTGACAACCACGAGGATTGTTCCTTTTTCAGGCTGCATAGCAACGCTTGGGCTTCACTAGAAACACAATTTAACTAGGGCCATTTACAAGCTTTATTTCAAAACAACCTGACAGGTGCTGAGGACTCTAAAGATATTTGCCGTAACTGTGAAACTTTATGAGATTAAACTGAGAAAGAAAATACATTTGCTACATTGATGTAGCCTGAGCTCCCATGACCAATTTAAATCGAACAGATTCTGTGAGATTTTCTATTCATCTCAAAAGCTTGTTGTTTTCTTTTTAAATGCATGGTCAATTATATTGATAGTATTGTATTAAATGTATTTAAAATAAAGTCTTATCTTTAAGAGAACAGAGGATGATGAGAAATATATTATTCATGGGAAATTGATCATAATTATCTAAGCTAACCAAAACCAACCATCACAAAAAAACCTGAAATACACACAAACCCAACAATTATTTTTAAACATTTGTTCCTGGTCATTAATGCATTTTACAACGTGTTCTGAAATTAAAAATATGTTTCCTTACTTTAAATGAAGGAACTGTGTAAAAGGTTTAAATTAATTTGACATCACTTTTTTATATATATAAATATATTAGTAGTTTGAATTTGGTGCAGCATTGCTATCAAAAAAGATAATTTATACACCTCAGGTATTTGAGATGGTAATATCTTTAATAGCCATTTAAATGAAGGTTTTTGCTCTGAAAGTTTTCTTAGTGTTCACATTCAAATGGACTCCTTCATATAGAAAGCCAAACTTTTGATCGCAATTTCATTTTATGTCATATAAGCCTTTTATTTATATGGTAGGTAACTAAAAACTATTTTCATTATGTAAACAACATTATGATTTAGCTTTTTGTACTTAATTACATATCTAAACAACCATAACTGCATTAAAAACATTCAGGGAGTCACACTGAGGTTTTAGTATATATCGACTTCAATTAATCAATTCTGTATAATGTTAAGTTTAAGGTAAGTAATGATGACAAGGAAGCAGTTTAACAGAGATATTGCAATCATCAACATCCCTCATGCATCAGCACCAGCTATACAGGCAGGGTGCGAATTAGGCTGTGTTTTTAGGAACACTGAAGCATTCAGGGGTTCTCAACTCCCTCAGCTCGTTAGGATAGACTCTACCGTCTATCCTAACGAGCTGAGGATCTGAATCAGGTGTGTTAAACAAGGGAGACATACACAATATGCAGAGCAGTGGGTCGCGAGGACTGGAGTTGAGAACCCCTGGTTTAATTTAATACCAAAATAAGGATTTAACTAAAGATGATTTAGAAAGAAAGCGCTAATAGGAGTCTACAGTTGCCATATTAATGAACACAACTTTCACGCACATCTGATCGATATAAACTGCACCAGAGCCGATCCTTACCTCCCTGGGGCCCTAAGCAAAATTCTGTTAGTTAGGGGCCCTCCTACCTGACCCATGTAAACCATTTGCAATTGCCACACAGTCACACCTGACAGCCCAGTGCTCCCACTACAATCCTCCCTCATTTAACTAGCCTAATAAAAATGTAATTCCTAATATTAGAAATATACTTTGTTACTAGAAAAAGTAAATTATTAATATCAATAATTCACATTTTAAATGGTACAAATTTAATTATTGATATCAAAATACATGTGAATGAATAATAGCTAAAATGGCTTGCCATATTGTCAACACATTGCTTTTCATCTTGTTTTATTGTATAGTTGCAAGTAAACTGATAATCATTTTATTGTTTTAAAAGTAGCCAATTTATTTGCTAATTTAATGAGGAGTACCAACTCGCTCACTGGTCCCCACTCCCTACCCCAGATGTTTTGCTGGAAAGTACACGTCTTATTTCGTGCGCGCGCATATGAACGATGCGCTCATCTTTTCCGAGCTGCAGTTTATAAACGAACACCGTTGCCCTTTGTCGTTTATCAAACGTAATAAATAGTTCTATTTTACTCACTTTTTTTGTCAGGCACAAAATCACAGAGCACAGCTCTGAAAGTGGCCGGCATTAGCAAACAAGACAGAAAGACTAAACGCCAGCTGAGAGATGCACATCAACTATACTGTTCATTGATGGCCTCAAACTTGGAGAGGAGAGAACACAAGTCTACCTGATTGCTGTTCCCGAAATTCCCTCACATGGCGTTTTTTGCCTCTCTTTTCGCGACCAATAGGATATAGTTCCACTTAATTTTCTCACCGACGTTGTAAACATTGATTGACGCGCATTGACACGAGGGGGAGGCGGGGCCTTGAGTAATTTGCGGGGCCCTGCGTAACTTGCGTAGTGTAGGCCTACGTATGTGGGCTGATCAGCTCTGATCAGCACGCTCTTGTTTCAGAAATGTTTTTAATGTTGTGGATATTTGAACAGTTTGCTTCGTATGTTCAGTTCAACAACATTAAGCTGAAGTTAAAAACTTCCCATTCAACTGAACGCGCAGGATAAACACTCATGTTCTTAACCCGTCCAATAAATGGACGCGTCCTTGAAAGAGCGCAGTTTATAGGCAACTTTAACAATGTTATGACAATTTTATGACCAATTTCATATGCGGCCAACAATACAAGCACAAGTAGTATTTTAATTATTTGATCAAAATTATTGCGAGGGACAATTCAGTATCACAAAATATAAAATGAATCATTATTTAACGCGTAACACTAACCCCAATTTACCCTATAAATCCTAACAACGTCCTTCAAGTGAATAGACAAAGGTTTCTCCTGTTGCTGATTTGTGAGGGTGCAGAGACATGTTGCGCGGTCTAACCGACAGAACAGGTGCATGTCTGTCGCAAATCAAAACGCTTTGTGTTGAGACTTGAGTTAGCTCCGGCGTTATGTTTAAAGGAGAGTTAATATCAATTTAATGCTTGTCAATGCTTTTCTGTATTTTGGCTCTTAGTTAATCTCCTGTGTTCTGCCGAGCTTGGATCTGCAGAAACAGATGCTGGGCAGTATTAAAAGGGTTTGCACGAAGCGAAGGGGCGGATTAAGGTGTTAAAACCCGACGCAAATGTAGGCTATAGTGTTAATCATCTAGGCTACGTAAAAATTATGAATTTAATAAAAAATAAGTAATCATAATTTGGACTAGGTTATTATTACCGTGGAAAAAAATACATGTGATAAAAAGCCAAATTAAATTGGTAGATAGGGTTTGAAATGTAGAAATACAATGGAGATTTTTTTGACTGGAATGGATCCAACTGTACTGTTATTTAATTATATATTATTAATATAGGCCTACCAAACTATTTAAGTTATAATATTTTCGTTTATTTCCACCAACAAAAATAATTTCAACAATATTTACTGCGAAAGTCAAAGGAAGGCTAATAGCACAAGTTTTATGTTAAAATGACTAACAGTTTTTTTTTTTAAGTTTTGTAATCATTGCATTGTCATTTCGCCAAGTTGCTAAGAGTCCAATAATAAAGAACTCTGATAATAAAATAAAACCAAACCATTTTCGATTCATAGCTCACCACATAGCCTATAAGGAGAATATATCATCTCGGTAGTCGGCGCAATCTATTATGCAAAAGCGCGCGCGTTGGTGTGTGTCAGGAGGAGGGAAGGCACATTTATGTGGATATAATATCTTAGAAATGTGTCTTTAATGGGTTTAATTCAGCGCCCGACCAGCTGCACTCCCTCTATTTGGTAAAGAGAAAACAATCGTGCCATGGCTTGGAAAGCAAGCAGAAATTAGTTTCGGTCACCGAGGCTAAGCTATATTTCCTGCAAACCATCTGCTTGATAGGTACAATAGAGGGATTTTCAAGTGCAAGAAAAAAGAATAAAGTGCTTTGAACGTGCAGAAGTCCTCTTGGGTTTTCTGAAGGTGATGAGGTGTCTTAATACGACTGCCCCGGGCGGTGCTAAAAACAACTGATGCAAATCTAACGGTCGTAGGCTATTTATTTGGAATAAATAGGAATAATTACATAGATTTTAATAGGCTACTTGTTTAAGCAACAGAAAAGGCTGTCAACAAAATAGCATTTGGCTAATAAAATAGGCCCATCACTAATAGTGATTAATAGAGTGAAGATTCTAATTAATATAATAAAGCTACAAATAAGAACCGGCTTTATGTTGGCCAGACTAAAAATAAATAAATAAAAAAACAATAGAAAACTTGCAAAGCCAGGGATACAAGGCGTAATGTGGGGTATTACAGTTGTCACAAAATTACTTGCGCTATGCCACTCTCCACACACAGCGATGCTCCCCCACAAAGACATCTCTTCTTTTACTAAGATGGTTGCTAAGACTTCTTAAGATGGACTAAGAAGGCTGTCGAGCGGATCCCGTTTGAAAAAGTTCTAAAATATTGTCTAAAGACCCAGTATTACAATCCATTTGTGCGAAAGAGCAACGCCTGGCGCATAATTTCATGGAGATTTACTCGCCGTGTCATCGCTCAGGGCTCACGCGGACTATATCTTCCCCTCGTCTTTTTTTCCTGTCCAAATCAAAGCGCACGAGTTGACTCCGCGGAGATAAATGTGAAGGTAGATGCAAGAAAATGAATGGTTAGTGGGACAAATCCTGACAGAGAAGCGGTCAAACGCCATTAGTCACAGGTCTTAGCCCACAGGCCTCGGGATTCACCTCTTTTGGAGCATCTGACAGAAGAGAGCGTCTGTCCCAATAAAAGCCTCCTAGGATCAATCCTTTTGTTCGCACTTTTTCTCGGTTTATCATATATTTTATAGGTAGGCGTTGGTCATTTCCCCCGTGGTTCAGCAGAAAACTTGAAAGGTTGTGCTTTGCCATAGCACATTAAACCTTATCCACGTGTGGCACAGCATGTTCTCTGACCCAGCTCCTCATTCAATTAAATTCCTCTTTTACTCTCGGTATTTCAATGGAAGAAAATGTGAGAGTGACCTATGAAACCTTCAACTATGGGTGTTGTCTAGTTTTGTTATTCAGGATCTATAGCAGAAAACAGGGATAACTAGGTTGACTATATGAACAACACACAGTATAAATTAGGTCCAAACAAAATTTAAAGGTTTCAGATATTTTTTTCAATTGTTTTTGAAAAGACAATAAATTAAAGTGGTTAAAAGTAATACATTTACCAGGTTGTTGGTAAAGTTTTAAGTTAAACTGATTAAAATACGTTTTTTTTATTGTACTGTTTTCACAGAGCTTGGTTTTCCCTTTTTATCTAGCCTATTTATTTACGGTTTATTATTTGTCTCAAGATGAGATTGAGATAATTTCACCGCGTTTGTAGGCAAAGCAGACATTTCATATTTGTATTTTATTGCAGTCTTCTTAACGGCATGAGTCATGACTATGACTAACTAGTCCTTTTTTATTATTCGTAAAAGGCCGTTGTCCGCGGATTGCTTGGTGTTGTCTAATCCAATCCGAATTTATTCTGTCCAATCAGGGCGCGTCGCCTCGAGAGTAAACGGAACTCACGTGGAGAATTTGGCTGAACTTCATTGTTAGAGCTGTCACCCATGAAAAGGCTTCTCCAGCGGTCCACTATAAAACCCCTGGAAGAGAGAGAGACAAGCAAGAGCTCCTTCATTCTGCCCTCTTGGACTCTAATCTACGCAAGCCATTGCAGTGAGAGTAGTAGCACGTGAATTCCTCGCTGTCATTTTCTTTAAAAACGGTGCAATGATGTTGCCAAGTGTTATTGCGCCACCTGCTATGTATCCGAACTTTCTGCGGCCCTCGGCGGCTCTTTCCTTGCCTCCCACTTTCCACTCGGCGTTCACCACGCACTCGAGCTTCCTGGTGGAGGACCTTTTGCGGATCAGCAGACCTGCCACCTTCATGCACAGGAGCATCCCGTCCCCAAGTGCATCTCCTCCGGCTACAGGAGCCACAACTCTGAACAACTCCGCTGTCCACGTCGCCATGTCTACGTCTTTGCCAAAAAGGTCAAGCTCTCCACAAACTTCATTTTCCAACGATCCAAATTACTTGAAGTTTGGAGTGAATGCGATTCTTGCGTCAACAACACGGAATGGTAGGTTTCTAATTTGTTTATAAACTAGCAACTTAATATAGGCTAATTGATAAAACGTCACATTTCTCCTAATTGTTGTTTGTTTAAAGTAGCCTACGCTAATGAATATGACACTCATGTTGCGCATTTTCCTGCTTTTTTGCCACATAGCCTACAACTTGTAGGCCTACAAGTTGACTTAATTTAATTGATGTCCACTTTATTTTGTGTCATAGTTTCACCACCACCTTCAGTGCACGGGATGAATGCGAAAACATTCCCGTTCCCATGTTTTGACGGCTCATTCCACCCATTCATCAGAGCATCATATTTCCCAGGTGGGTCAACTACACTATTAATACAAAAATCGCTGTGTCACTTCTTAATTCGGTCAAACTGATGGGCTTTCAGAATGTGCTTCCAATGCTGGAATTTGTAGGACATTGTGGAATCAGTCTCGCTAATTTGATGCCCTATTTAGCAAACGCAGTGACTGCTGACATTTTGCACCGCTTCCCCTAATCCACAAATTAGCCGGAATTGTCATGGTCCCAATTTAAGGCGGGTCCACTCTCACAAGCAAACTGTTGGCTTCTCTTCATCGCTGCCTTTTCCCACCGAGCCAGTGTACTTAGTTACTGATTGGCAACAATGCTTTCAGCACCATGACCAATTGGTCAGCTCCCTCTGGGCAGCCACACACAGACCCGTCGTTGACTTGAGCATGCTGCTGATAGGCATTTACCAGTCATGGACTAATTCCCCTATTAGCTTCTATTCAGTGTTTCAATATTCTCACAAGACCACATTGTGTGGGAGTCTTCACGGGACGTCCAAGCTAAAGTTTTGGTCTCATGTAGCAGCATGAAAATTGCTTAACAAGGTGTAGTAGTCTTAATTAGGTCAATGTGTGTCTCAAGTAGCAATATCAATGGATTGTATAGTTGCTTAAAATTTCCTCTAAACAATTTAAAGTTTACAACAACCTCATTTGTATGTGGGTTAACGCTAAATCTATTACGTATACCTCAGAGAAAACCAATAAAAGTGGGTCTACATTGCGTTAAGCTTCATGTCCATCAACTCCAGTGAATGCGGGCTACAAATAGCCTTGTGGATCGTGCACTCATTCAGACCAACGATAATAGACTGATTCTTTTCACCGCGGTGTGAATCACGTCAACAAAACAACTTGAGCAGTATGAATGGCTTTTCGTGTCCATTTAATGAAAATATTTGGGGGCAAACATAGTCCCCCGCCATCAGTATTCTCAAAATGTCCCTGGCATGCCGTTGTGTTTAGTTTTTAAGTGTAAATCTCTTTTGTGGCCGTAATATATGGCTTTAGTGGCCTGTCCTAAGCCTTTTTCAGTCAGTTCATTACTACACAATTACCGTCCACGCTTCATTAGCACCTCTATCTTTCACTGGAGCGCTCTGAATGACTGCTCGCCCTTGTTACCATACCAATGCTTTTGGGAACCAAGCAATGTGCTAATTAGCTTCCTCGTTCCGTATCACTCAAATGGACTGGTTTAAAAAAACATTAAAGCCCAACTTTCATTCCAAGCCCAATGAGTACTTCCTGTTCTTAGAAAACACCTATATTTGCTTTTTTGAGGGAAACATTAATATTTACTTTTAAAATAATTTGTTTCTTTCTCTCTTACAGCATCTTCAGCAGTGCCCATTCCCGGAACTTTCGCATGGCCGCTCACGGCTCGAGGGAAGCCGAGGAGAGGAATGCTTCGACGGGCAGTCTTCTCTGACGTGCAGCGCAAAGCATTGGAAAAGATGTTTCAGAAACAGAAGTACATCAGCAAACCAGACAGAAAGAAATTGGCGGCGAAACTTAGCCTCAAAGACTCTCAGGTAAGCTGAAGTTGTCCACAAACGTATTTTTTTGTATCGTAGTTAAAGTTACCTTTGTGTGGATGTCTGAGGTAAATTGGTCGTGCTCATGTTTTGCTTACTCTTTGTTGTCAGGTAAAAATTTGGTTCCAAAACCGAAGAATGAAATGGCGCAATTCCAAAGAAAGAGAGCTTCTATCGTCAGGAGGTTGCAGGGAACAAACTTTGCCGACGAAAATGAACCCCAATCCTGACCTGAGCGACGTTGGAAAAAAGTTCGAAAATGACGCGGCTCTGAGAGAAAGCCCGTGCGCGCCAATCAGAGATCACGAGCTCAACGCAGATTTACTTTTCAAGTCGACTTCGATTTCCAGCAAGCACTCGGACTTCTCAGAATCAGAGGACGAGGAAATAACCGTGTCATAATCATTAAACAGACTATGTAATTTCCAGTGAGTTATGTTTATGCACAAAAACTTTGTGAAACGTTTTCAGAAACGTTGTACACGATAGCTGTGTGAACTTTACTGATAGGAAAGCTCTCAGTTGAAGGGACAATGTTGTAACCGCTGCGTTTTTGGCAGCTTGTATAGTGTTTTGTATGAATATTTTGTATGGAATTTTTATACTAAGATTATTATAATCTTTCTTAATGATTTTGGATACTTGTCTATATTCTTAAATACGTAGATGGCACATTTCTAACTTAAAAAAAAATCTTATATTATTTTGTATACTGATGTTTTTTTGTAACAAAAAATGTATATACATGTGAACAAAAAATATTTTTACAAATTAAAAAATCCAAAGCAAAATACCAACATTTCGTTTCATTTTTGTGTTCATCTGGCTTGAAATTATAATTTTATATTATTTACATGGCCATAGATACTTTATTGAATTTTTGCCTAGATTGAAAAGATAAAATTTTTCTTAATTTACAAGCAATATTTGTAACTGCGTGTCTGGAGACAAATAACATAACAAATAAAAATAAGTGAACTTAAGTAAAAAAAAGTGATAAGGTGTATATTATCAGTCCTGCCAATGATAAATAAGACAATTAACAAAACACAACTTTTGACAACTTGCCACTGAATAACTGACAGAAACTGATATTTGAACAGGAAAATGATCACATTTATTGCAAAAAGGGTCACATGCGATCACGGCTTAAAAAGATAATTAAACATGAACAACTTTAAAACCATTTCTCTTAAAGACTACACCATTAACAAAATATGAGGCAAATATTTACAAAAATATAGTACAACTGAAAATATACACAAATAAAATCAAAACTTGTTACCTGCAATTTATGGAAAATTAGACTGCCTCTTTTATTATTATTTTTATTTAAACTTATTTCAATAGGCTATATTCACACAATTGTTTTCACATGTAGATGTATTTAAAGAAAATTTAAAAAAAGTGTTGTCTTGGCAGTACTTGAAGCACAACAAGTATTTGGCGGGATATAACACAGAAAAACACAAAATACTCCATTAAAACATGTTCCAGGAAATTATTTTAAACATTCTGGACACAAAATGCAATCTTTTAAATAAAGCAACTCCCAGTAATCCATTTGGATCTCACGCTGAATGTTTGCCACATTAATACTGCTGAGGGGCCACTAGACACGCTAACCCTCAATTCAGACTAAAGCACATCACATGGATCCATGTGCCAGACCCTTTCAAATGTATGTCTAACTACCCCCCATGAAGTTTCTTTCTCCCTTCAACAAGTATTGTAGAAAAACATACAGAACAAAGAGGAAATTTGTTCCTCCGAATTATTTGAGAGTGAGAATTTTAAAAGAGGTCCGTTCTGGCTTCCTAATATCAACAGGTTGCATTGTATAATGCCACTGTCTCTTGATAGATGTCTGTGATGGTTTTTGAGTATTCAGATTGTTGAATGAACCACATTCATTTGACTTAAATGGATACTCCACTTTTTTTGGAAATAGGCTCATTTTACCACTCCCCCAGAGTTGAGTTTTACCGTTTTCAAATCCATTCAGCCGATTTTCTGATATTTAGAATAATATCAGTAACCAGACAGTTTCTGGTCTCATTGACTTTCATAGTATGAAACAAATATACTATGGAAGTCAATGAGACCAGAAACTGTCTGGTTACTGATATTTTTCTAAAAATCAAAAAATCGGCTGAATACATTTGAAAATGGTTAAACCCAAGTGTTTAACTCCGGGGAGTGGTAAAATGAGCCTATGTCCAAAAAAAAGTGGAGTATCCCTTTAAGTTTTACCAGAGATTCAGTCATGATGAAGTTAAATATTCTTTGAATGTAACAATATTGCATAGAGATTATTGTATTACATTAAGAGGCAAAAAATATTCTCCTGGCACAAAATGATAGAACATACAATTTGGCTTTGATATTGTATCATCACTTCTACAAACACCTCTTAATGATAAGAAGTTACCAAAACACTTTCTTTCTTTCTTTTTTTTTTTTTTTTTTTGCCAAAAAGCGACCACAATATAGCTCACATTACAATATATCTCTGTTAGGTCTCACATATAGTGCATCATTTGAAGGCTATAATGTCCTTGCATTGTAGAATGGTAGACATCTAAGACATAAGCAAGCCCATCTCAACCTATTACACAAACATTGTAAGGCATTGTTCTCAAGTTCAGCACCAAAGAAGTTCACTAGTGCATTAAAGTCAGGCAACATGAGATCCTTTTAGAAAGTATAATATGAAAGAAAATAAACGTGACTTGGTACCAGTGTTCAATTTGAACCTCCTTATTGAACAGACTTATACCGCCATCTACAGTCCATTTGAGGAAATGACGCTTGAGCATGTTTTCCCTCGATTAGTGTCTTACTGAGCAATGATGATTTTTCCGGGTTTCCAGCACCCTGTTCTGTAGGTTTCCAGCACCCTGTAGATTCACAGAAAGCCGGATCTGATACTAAAAAGTCTCCATTTTGTAATTTAACATTTGAAAGTGTTTTCACAGTGTAGATTCTCAGTGAAGAGTCACCAAGGCTGTTGCTGGTGGAATCACTATCATAGCTCTCCGTTCCAGTGCAGTGGGCTGTCTCCTTCAGCCTCATTAACATATTCATCTGTGGTGGAGGAACAGCTTTTATTACATAGTAAAATATAAAACATATAAAATATATCTATCTATCTATCTATCTATCTATCTATCTATCTATCTATCTATCTATCTATCTATCTATCTATCTATCTATCTATCTATCTATCTATCTATCGTCTATCTATCTATCTATCTATCTATCTATCTATCTATCTATCTATCTATCTATCTATCTATCTATCTATCTATCTATCTATCTATCTGATCTATCTATCTATCTATCTATCTATCCATCCATCCATCCATCCATCCATCCATCCATCCATCCATCCATCCATCCATCCATCCATCCATCCATCCATCCATCCATCCATCCATCCATCCATCCATTTATCCATCCATCCATCCATCCATCCATCCATCCATCCATCCATCCATCCATCCATCCATCCATCCATCCATCCATCTATCTATCATCTATCTATCTAAATCTAAGTTGCTGGTCCAAATTACACTAGTTTAACTGACTGGAGGCCCACAGAGAAGGAAATGAATAGTTTGAATAAAGTTGTTATTGTTGTTTGTTTTTGCGCACAAAAGTTTTCTCTATCGTTTGATAAAGATTGAGCCACTCTAGTCATTTGGACTATTTTAACGATGTCTTTAAAACTTTTCGAGGCCGTCAAGTTTCAATCTCTCAAGAAGCCTATGAGCTAGTATGGAGGAGTGAGACAGCTCTCAGATTTCATCAAAAATATCTTGTTCCGAAGATGAACGAAGGTCTTACGGGGCTGGAACAACATGAGGTAAATACTGACAGAATTTTTATTTTTGGGTGAACTATCCCTTTAAGACTAACACATTCAAACTAAGAGTTGAAAAACAAATTTCAGGGGGCCTTTAAACTGTCGTATGAAATCAGTGTTACATTTTCAGTCGTTATAGTATTAAGGCAAACGTCACAGTTTTTCTTCAGTTCGCTTTGGTGCATTTCTCACATCGCTATTTACATTTGCACAACAGTTAGTTCAACCTCCACAACATTTTGTCATTTGTGCACATCATAGTAGCAGTTTCTCATTCCTTCCAACAAATTGCAAATGCTTTTGGACATGCATCAATTGCTTTCATACAACTCTCTGCTGTTTTATAACATTATCATTTGCTTATGTCATATCAGTCCAAATTAACTATACTTGTGAATGCTGAATAGTCATTTCATATAAAACTAATAGTCCTCATTTCATTGCTTGAGTCATCACATACAAAAATGTTGAACTAGTTGTCAAAATCCGTCAAGCAAATTTTTTTTATTTTTTTATCTTTAAAAAAAACATTTTGTATCCTAAATTGAACAATTTCTCGCAGGTGAACCTCAGCTTTCACTGATGAGAAGAGATGTGCATGAATGACTTACAGTATATGTATGTTGTATGTTCAGTTCCAATATGTACTGTGATATTGTTTACAGTTGTGCACCGATCTACCCAAAGGGAGTTTATGTTTGTTGTAAATAAGGGTGTATTTTTTCTTTTGCACAATGCTCTGAACAAATTAGAATTGCAAAGACCATGCAGTAAAAATGTGAAACATACATATTCACTGTCTTGTACTCAATTACTGTACCTCACTAAATACAGTAATGTGAAACTTTACTGTAGTTTTCAAATGGCTGTGCAAATAGTTTATAGGACTGTCTTGAGCATTTTCAGGTAGTGTCACCAAGATCTGACTTTTTTGCATTGTCAAACACTTACAGAGTAAACTGTCATAATGAAAACATGACAAAGCCATTTGACTATCTTGTTCATAAACACTGGTGTTAGGACTTTTTATCTTGACGACACTGACACTTTCATTGACATGAATACTTGCTTTTGAGGAATGAGTTATCCATTTTGAGCAAGTGACACACTTTTGCAGGTTATCAACTAAGTTTTGCAATTTGTACTAATTGTTTTGAGAACTGCATTAACTGTTGTGGAAATGTAAATAGAGATGTGAGAAATGCACCAAAGCGACAGAGAAAAACTGTAATTTCGAGCCCTGTGTGTGTGTATATATATATATAATCACATTTTACAGACACACACAGCTACATATCAGAGATATTTGGGTTCTATAATTTAAAATGTATGCTTAAAACTTACCAGTGGGTCTTCTTCTGATTTTCCCTGAGCAGGTTGTTTGCCTGGACTGCCCTCCTGAGATATATTGTACCCGTCAAACCCTACGTCCTCTGGCCGAAGTCGCAGCAGAGAATGCCATTCGTGTTGTTGTGGACTTGCCACCCAAGGGAAGCTCTCCATCACCCACTTTGCTGGGTCTTCCCATGCTGCCTTGCGCCCATACATCTGCAGAACACATGGGGAAGTGTTTGTTTGCTTGCTTTAGCATCCTACTACAACAGATACAACATAAAACATGACCTTACCTGTAGCCCTTCTTTCACAGCCTCCAGCATGTAAGGAATGATGGAGTAGTTCCACAGATCGAGTGAACCACACTCTTGAGCCTTCTACATCCATTGGGCAGGACAGAAAGAGCCGAGGACCTACGGTGATTTTATTCATATAAACCATCATTAGAAGGAATTGAGAAAACTATCAGGTAGGCATCTGGGTGATTGTGACCGGCTGTGGCCTCACTCACCAATTGTGACATCAGAAGAACTATGTGTTTCCAAAAAGCGGTTGAGATTATGCCAAACACACGGGATCCACTCTATAATTTTAACTAGTTCGCCGTTCCTCACACGACTGCTGATCTCGGTTTCTAGAAGCCTCCGCCGCAGGAATCGACCCAGAAAACCTTTCACTGGTTCAGCATGATTGGCACATAAAATCCATCTGAAATGAGAGAGTTCCACCTTTATCCATGCATAATAAACTCAAGCTAAATAAGCTTTGAGAAATGCTTGTGGGCCCTCTTGTTGAGATTTGGGGTATAGCACCCAGCTAACTCCAGTTGTATATGCTGTATTATAATAAAACAAGTTTAATTCATCTAAAATAAAAAGGTTATTTAATTATTCTATATACACACACACACATACATATATATAAATGAAAATAAAAAGGTATTTTAATGGTTTTACTATATATTTATTAGGGCTGTTAAACGATTAATCGCTGATTAATCGCATCCAAAATAAAAGTTTGTGTTTACATAATATATGTGGGCGATCACTGGGTATAATTATTTTATATATATAAATACACACACATGCTTGTATATATTTAAGAAATATTTTCATGTATATAGATTTATATATAATTTATATTATATATAAATATTTTATATATAAATAATATTTTTTCTTAAATATGCATGCATGTGTGTGTATTTATATATACTAAATAATTACACACAGTACGCCCACATATATTATGTAAACACAAACTTTTATTTTGGATGTGATTAATCGTGATTAATCATTTGACAGCCCTAATATTTATCTAAGTTTAGTTATATAAGTATATAATAAACAAACACAAATGAATAAATAAGGAAAATAATGCTAATGCAGCATCACACTGTAATCTGAATGGGATTATACCTGAAATTATGATGAAGATGTAGATTTGGAGTGGGTGATGGGGTTTGATTCATGGTTCCAATGATGCATGGACTGTGAGAAAATAATACAAATAAATATAAATTAAATATATTGTGAAACATGAAAATATCTGCATTTTCACAGAATCCTTCATTGATATAAACTGGTGTGTGTGTTGCTCACCACTGGTGGCTTTTGCAGTTGAGCAGCCCGTTGCAAAATCTCCGGCCAGCGAACTGACATGGTGAAGGTTATCCAGTATGAGCACCACAGGCATGTCCACAGCCGGTTCACTGGTTTTACACTGGTCCGCCAGGTTGGACAAGTACTGCTTCAGCTCCTGTATAATACACATTGAAAACCTTGCGAAACCTTGTTTTTTTTGAAGCACCAAAGGTGTTTTAAATCAGTGAAATGACTTAAAGGTATAGTTCACTTTAAAAAAAAAAAACTTTTGCTGATAATTTACTCACCCTCATGTCATCCAAGATGTCCATGTTTTTCTTTCTTCAGTTGAAAAGAAATTAAGGTTTTTGATGAAAACATTCCAGCATTTTCTCCATATAATGGACTTCAATGGGAACCAAACGGTTCAAGGTCCAAATGAGAGTTTCAATGCAGCTTCAAAGGGCTTTAAACGCCACCATATCGATGAATGAGGGTCTTATCTAGGAGCCATCGAGTCATGACTCGAAAAAGATTCGTTCATTTTGATGAACGAGTTTTGAACGGGAGAGTCACGAACGCTCAATCACAGAACAGAGCAAGGCGAGCATTTGTGCTTATAAAACTTAACCTTTTTCATTTATTTTTTTAAATGACCGATCATTTTGCTAGATAAGACCCTTATTCATCGTCTGTTGTCATTTAAAGCCATTTGAAGCTGCAATGAAACTATCATTTGGACCTTGAACCATTTGGTTCCCATTAAAGTCCATTATATGGAGAAAATCCTGGAATGTTTTCATCAAAAACCTTAATTTCTTTTCAACCAAAGAAAGAAAGACATGGACATCTTGGATGACATGGGGTGAGTAAATTATCAGCAAAAGTTTATTTTTTCCTAAATTAGCCTCCCATAATCACTGCTGACCTTAAAAATGTAAGCAGCATATAAACCTGTTAAAGGAGTAGTTCACTTTTGAAAAAACTTTTGCTGATAATTTACTCACCCCCATGTCATCCAAGATGTCCATGTCTTTCTTTCTTCAGTCGAAAAGAAATTAAGGTTTTTGATGAAAACATTCCAGGATTTTTCTCCATATAATGGACTTCCATGGGAACCAGACTGGTCCAAGCTCCAAAAGATCGTTAATAACAGTTTCAGATGCAGCTTCAAATGTCTTTAAACGACACCAGACGATGAATAAGGGTCTTATCATGCGAAAACGATGGGTTATTTCAAAACTTATTCCAAAAATGTAACTTTTCTAAGGACAAATGGTAGCCTAGCTCTATTCTGGAGGCGCGTTTGTAACTGTCACGTGATGCGAAATTACGTTCAAAAGGTCACGGCGCACGTAGCTGGAAGTACAGTAGTCAGTAAGTTGAACACATAGGGTGAAACGTGCAAACTGAACTCAAACGCCGTTTCGCATGATAAGACCCTTATTCATCGCCTGGTGTCGTCTAAAGACATTTGAAGCTGGATCTGAAACTGTTATCTAACGATCTTTTGGAGCTTGGGCGCGTCTGGTTCCCATGGAAGTCCATTATATGGAGAAAAATCCTGGAATGTTTTCATCAAAAACCTTAATTTCTTTTCGACTCGAGGAAAAGAAAGACATGGACATCTTGGATGACATGGGGGTGAGTAAATTATCAGCAAAAGTTTTTTCAAAAGTGAACTAATCCTTTAATAAATGATTGCATTCCATATTATTTATTCAAGCAGCTTTGCTGACCTTAGTAGTTTTGTTATCAACATTGAAGGTGGCGATTGCTTGATGCTCCAGATGTTTTCCCTCTTTTCGGACCATGTACTCGGCTAGTCTGCTGGCCAGAAAGCTCTTCCCTGTGCCAGAGGGCCCTGAAAAGATGATTCGTCTGTGCTCCTCAAGCTGAGAGACGTCATCGCTGCAAGAACCGGCTTTGGAATGAGCGCTCGAAAGCCAAACTGTCCAGACTGCCGTCAGACAAGTCTGTTGAAGGAGAGAGAGGGTTTAGATCATGAGGAAACTGCCAGTGACCTCTTTTGTCAATGTGTCATGTTTTCTTATGAAAGAGCAATGAGCGTACCTTTCAGCTTGACAGAGATGGTATCGCTTTCCTCCCACAAGATGACCGCAGGGCAGGAGTTCTGGTGTATCTGCATCACTGGCGCGAACTGCGATGTCTCCAATGCTGTACTCCATCACACTGTCAGTGTTCAAACCCAAGTGTGTGACAGGATCTACACAGCTGATATACTCCTGGTGGAGTGATAGAAACATGACGTGTGATTGTGTTGTGAAGAAGTTTTCAGCTCAAATGTCAAGCTAAGGAGTTTTTGTACCTTAAAAAGCGTCTGACTACCCCGTCTCAGTACGTCCCATTTGGTTTTTCCACTGACATCGATGTAGCCCAGCAGGAACTGAGAAGGTCAGACACTCCTGTCAAAAGCAACACAAAGAACCGCTTGAGGTGACAGTGATGGGATCACAGGGTTATTTTTTGCTGAAATGTCTTTGACTTGTACCTCTTTCCAGTCTGGATCCTTCTCCCAGACTGACCACAACCTTCACATGCTGCCCCTCTTTCCAGGAACTTCCATCTCCACTATCTTCTAGCAACATATCTAAGCATCAACACAGTATTTCAATAGTTTATTACATATTTCTTTGAAAAACCCTAATTCTTAAATGTGAAAAGTCTTATACCTAAGCTTGTGGATTCTGTGAGGCTGAGTTGAGAGGAAAGGCCCACAGACGAAGGGGAGATGGACATCTGAGAAGGAGCTCTGTTACCGCTTCCTCGGCTCTCAATCTTTAATCTGTCATTTTCCACTTTTAGCCTTTCGATCTCAATCTATTAGAATAAAATTATGTTTGTGAAACCTCTTCAAAATTAAGCAACATTACATCAAAACTAGGGCTGTCAAACGATTAATCGCGATTAATTGCATCCAAAAATAAAAGTTTGTGTTCACATAATATATGTGGGCGCACTGTGTATAATTATTTTATATATATAAATACACACACATACTTGTATATATTTAATAAATATTTTCATGTACACTACCGGTCAAAAAGTTTAAGATCGGATAAGATTTTTTATGTTTTAAAAGAAGTCTCTTCTGCTCACCAATGCTGCAATTTTTTGATAAAAATTACCAAAAAACACAGTAATATTGTGAAATATTATGACAATTTAAAATCACTTTTTATGTTAATATATATTAAAATGTCATTTATTCCTCTGGAAAAAAAGCTGAATTTTCAGCATCATTATTCCAGTCTTCAGTGTCACATGATCCTTCACAAATCACTCTAATATGATGATTTTATGCTCCAAAAACATGTATGATTATTATCCATGTTGAAAACAGTTTTTTACATTTTTATTTCAGCATTCTTTGATGAATAAGAAAGTTCAAAAGAACAGCTTTTATCTGAAATGGAAAGCTTTTGTTACATTATAACACTAGCCTTTGGGGTCAGTAAGAATTTGTATTTATTTTGGGGGAAATAAATAAGAAATCAATACTTCTATTCATCAAGGATGAGTTACATTGATCAAAAGTTACAGTAAAGACATTTATAATGTTAGAAAAGATTCTAAATAAATAAATGCTGTTCTTTGAACTTTCTATTCATCAAAGAATCCTGAAATAAAATTGTAAAAAACTGTTTTCAACATGGATAATAATCATACATGTTTTTGGAGCATAAAATCATTCATATTAGAGTGATTTGTGAAGGATCATGTGACACTGAAGACTGGAGTAATGATGCTGAAAATTTAGCTTTTTTCAGAGGAATAAATTACATTTTAATATATATTAACATAAAAAAGTCATTTTAAATTGTTATAATATTTCACAATATTACTGTGTTTTTTGTGTATTTTTTTATCAAAAAATTGCAGCCTTGATGAGCAGAAGAGACTTCTTTTAAAAACATAAAAAATCTTACCGATCTTAAACTTTTGATCGGTAGTGTATATACTGTTTATAGATTTATATATAATTTATATTATATATAAATATTTTATATATAAATATTTTTTTAAGTATGCTTGCATGTGTGTGTATTTATATATGTTCAAAATAATTATACACAGTGCACACATATATATTATGTAAACACAAACTTTTATTTTGGATGCGATTAATCGGGATTAATCATTTGACAGCCCTAATAAAAATATATTGAATGTTTAGGTAAGAAGTATGTATAAGAGCATTTAAAAAATGTGTTTAAGAACTTGCTCACTTGCATGCGGTTCATGGATTCGCGAAGCTGGTCCAGTTGGTGGGCTGAGCTTAAAGCCTCCAATCTGATGTCTGTAAGTTTCATTTCTTTATCACGCAGATCACTGCGCAACTGCATGACTGTTTCCAGCCTCGCTGTCCGTACACTCAGAGATCCTGTGAAAAACGCATACGTTATATCACACACAAACAAGAACATAATCAAGATTGCTTTGAAATGCATTAGCAAAAATAAATAAATAAATAAATAAATAAAATACAAAAATCAAGCAATATATAAACAAAATAAATAAATTAATAAAAAAAAAATACAATCATTTAAGATTAGTTTATTGTTTTGTGTTTTGGAAAAATCACAAACCATCAGAAAATGATTATCTGTGAAAGTGAATTTTCTATTAATGAACTATAGAGCAGTGAATAAATACCTCCATTCATAAATAGCAGCAATACTTAATTATTTATGAATCAGGGCACACAGTTTTAAAATTAGTAATTGCTCAGGATGAATAAGTCCTGAAAGGCAAATCTAGCTGTCATTGGTTGAACATCAGTTCTTGGAACTGATCATTGGTATGATTTGTGCCATTCTCTTTTACCGTGCCAGTGAGGCAGACCTCATGGTCTTGCTGCTACAGCCCCAGACAGGCCCGTGTGCAGGCAGGAGGACAGTTGAGGACTATGAACATACACATATATCAACCATGAGAGAAACTCTGAAGGTGTTCTTAGTTGCATTGGACATTTATAAACTGTTATATCCGACAGTGCCATCACATTGAGAGTTACTCGGTAGCAACATAAAATCTCAGTGTGTGTAACTTTTTAGTTTATAAAATGGGTGGTATTTTCCAAATACACCACCTAGTCCTAGACTAAATCACATTGTAAATGGTGCTTGTCTACTATAAATCCTTCCTCCATCCAAAACAAGGGTTTAAAAGGATAGTCCCCCCCCCCCAAAAAAGAAGATATTTTGAAGAATATCAGTGACCAAACAGTATTTTTTGCTCCATACTCTGGAAGTTCGATGGTGCTTGGTTACCGAACATTCTTCAAAATATATTCTTATTTCTTCTGTGTTCACAGAAATGTGCTAACCAAACCAAAATGGTTAATAGATTGTTATTATTATGGGAAAATGAGAAATAATAATACATTAATTATTTATAACAAATGAATAATATAATAATAAAATAAATATAAAAAAATAATAAATAAAATTAAAATATTTTTTTTTTTATAAATTAATTATTTTTATAATTTATTTACAAATTATAAATTTAAAAATTAATATTTAATTTTGTTTTAATGTAACTCCTGCACACTAAAAATAGAATAAGGGATTATGGGTTTAGATTGGGTTCACTGTAATACTATTTTTATTGACAGATTTTATTATTATTATTAATAAAAAAAGAGTAATAAATGAATAAAATAAAAAGCATTAATATAATAATATAAAATTATCGTTGTGAGGATCTTACAGAGAGTTGGAATGGGATTTGCAGTATCATTGGAGAAGAGGCTGTCGATCCACTATATGGAAGTTTGGGTGAAGATGGCAGAGAAGAGTCCGTCATCTCCTCAATGTCCGAGTGAGAGGATGCCGATTTGGGAGACTTTTTCTTCCCGAACGCTTGTTTAAAGGAGCTCCGCAGCTGTGGAAGAAACAATCTGTTACTATAACACTTTTGTCACAAAATCTGCCAGTGGTCCCTTTAAAACCGTCAAAGAGTATAAAAGGTTATATTAAAGATATTCTGAAGGAGATATTTATCTCATCTTACCTCAAACACCTGTACCATGACATGAAAGCACAGGGGAAATCGGACAAAAACATTTAGCTAAAATGTTAATCGCTTTTGGTAGAGTTTAATATAATCTAAAAATGTGTTTTGGATCCAGTCTATGACATTCTGAAGGAGGGGAGATCATCTACACTACATAAATTGAATAAATCCAGTGATACCATCTCTAAAACCACACAACACCATCAACACCATAACAACAATGTTAGAATCACATACATAGTTATCAGGTGCTTTTCCTCCCCCAGATGATACAGCCTGAATGCAAAAGGACAAATGAATTCATGATACCGATAACTGATATTCATTCTAAACTTTCAACAAAGCCAACAGGTATCAACCCACAATTTGAACACACCAAACTCACAATATTCAGTTTATAAGCACATGCTGCAGTTCTGTCGGCTGCCACTTTAAATGCTCAAGCTCTTTAAAGCAACATGGATTCTGATTGGCTGTCAATGTTTTTATCAAAAATCATTCTGAAAGCATTTCAAACAATATTGTTTCTCTGTGCTGTAATCTTCATGGTTGTAATGTGGACTCTGCTATTCTTTTATATTTAGAGAGATTTTTAGAACTATATTTAATGTTATAATTACAGTTATCATCCTTGGTGTGAAGAGACATTGGTAGCTAAATAACTAGGACACTTTTTCTTTGGTAAAATAGTCACATTTCCTCCACCACATAAAGACTGATGAGAAAAAAAAAAAAGATATTAAAATAATCCAATCTAGTATTGGCCTAACTCCAAATAGCCTGTTTAGTCTTGGAGAGAAGCATCTATTAAAGCTACACTGTGTAACTCTTTTAGTTTATTCTTAGCTAAAAACACTGTTCTTTAAAAAATATATGTGCTCATTAATGTATATTTACTTCGTTCACGTAATAAAGTATTCTCGTGAGTGTATAATATGCCATTGAAATACATACGGGTAAGGGGTTCTAATGTCGGTCGCCATGTTGACCCTAAAGTACATTAGCCAAAGAGGGACATACCTGTTAATTCAAGCTTCGCCTTTCGCATTTAAGTTAACACTCATGGACGAGGTCGAACTGGAAGCCATGTAATCTTGGACTACATTGGTCACCGTAGGAGTTAAAACGAAATCGGAATTGAGAGGAACAAAAACTAATATTCACTGGATGGTCATATACCTTTTCACCACTAGATGTGGGTAAAAATCACACAGTGTAGCTTTAAGAGAAAAGAAGATATTTTGGAAGAACTGTATGCATTTATTTGATGGACAGGCTGGAACACTTACCCAGTTCTTCTTCTTCTTCTTGTTCTTAGGGTCGAGCTCCAGGTTGCTGCCGATGCTGGAGTGGCTGGTGGCGCTGGTCATGCTGGAGACGCTGTCCGAGGAAGGCTGCCGGTTGATCCGCAACTCCCGCCGGGACTGAGCGCGACCCGCTGAACAGAGTCTAGAGAAACTGAGGAAGAGAAGGAATAATAAAAACGAACCATAGGCAAAAATGTATTTTATTGTAATAAAGACATGAGAGCTCACCCTTGCGGTTCGTTAATGTTGGGTCTGGTGTGTTAATGACTCCATTGATCGTGGCTTGAGTTGCCGAGTTCTGCTTCTGAAGGAGCTCAATGTTCTTCCTCAAGTCATTCAGCTCTGAGTCCTGCAGATACAAAAATATTTTTAAATACCACATCAAATGCTATTTAGACTCTTTATGATGCTGTTTTCCTCATAGGGACATTTTCACATGGTACAATTTTCAGGTTAGAGTATCTCCATGGGGACTTCAAAAAGCAGCTCTTTCTCACACACACACACACACACACACCTTCTGTTCCGCCGTCGCCGTCAGACTCTGCAGCCGGATGGTCATGTTTCCTAAACTCTGCTCAAAAGCCGCCACAAGGTGAGACTGGGGACACACAATTTCATTTACAAGGTAAATCAGTTGTATTTTAATTAGCAAAATGCCATAAATGGACAAAGACTCGGAGCAGTAGTAGAGTTAAACCAGATGTTGAGCAGTCAACTAAAGCATGATCACATTTCTAGAAAAATGTGGGTTGCAGCTTGTCAGTAATGCATCTAAAAGTGCCAAATATGTCTGTGAGACTGGGCTTTGAGATAAAGACAAGCTGTGGCATGAACTTGGGTTTTTAAGCTGCAAAAACTGGTAAAAGCTCCATTGCTAATTTAAAGGGATAGTTCACTTTGAAATACATTTTTATATGTTTTAGCTTACCTTAAGGGCATCCAAGATGTAGGTGTCTTTGTTTCCACAGTATTTTCAATTTTGATATTTTTAGGTCAAACCGTTCGTGTCTGTCAGTCATATAATGGAGGTTTATGGGGTCCACTTCAAAGAGCATGCACAGAGAAGTCCAAATTAAACATGATTTAATGACTCATAAATGTAAGTACACATTAATGGCCTAAGACATCAAAACGAGCGGTTCGTGTGAGAAAACGAACAGTATTTTATTGTTTTTACCTCTTGTAACCACAGTCACGTCCAAGAGATCTGAGGGCGCGGGCCCTTTGTGACTGTGATTACAAGTGGTAAAAAACTATATAAATACTGTTTGTTTTCTCACACAAACCGCTCGTTTTCAGTGTCTTAGGCCATCAATGTGTACTTACATTCACAAGTTATTAAATCATGTTTAATTTGGACTTCTCTGTGCATGCTTTTTGAGGTGGACCCCATAGACATCCATTATATGACTGATAGACAAGAACGGTTTGGCCTAAAAATATCAAAATTGAAAATGCGGAAACAAAGACACCTACATCATGAATGCCCCTGAGGTAAGCTAAAACATCAAAATTTATTTCAAATTTAAACATTTATTTTAAAAATTTATTTCAAATAAAACACCCTCACCTAAAGTAAACAAACCAGGAATATAAAAAAGAAATACCTTTTAAAACTGTATTGATAATATATTTTCAATATATTATCAATACATAATATATAACAAATAATACAATTACAAAATAATAACTATTAAAAATAAATAATACATAATTAGAATACAATTATTATCATTCTTATATAATATAGTAGGTGACAGCATTATAAAAATGTATTTATAATATATTGCATACATTTTTAACAACAGGAATAAATATATAATTTAATATAAAATTATATATCATTTATACTATTATAATGCTACTAATGATGCTACCGTATGACAATTGTGTATTGTTATTGAGTAATAATATACCGCTGGATGGCACGATTGACCAATTAGAATCAAGTATTCCACAGAGCTGTGGAATAATAAACAATATGCATCCCACAAAACACACCCACAACTGCAATTTAATTAAACTTATGTGGTGGAAAACCACAGAGTAACGTTCACTAAAGCATGTACACAACAGCTTGATAACTCATAAATATGAGTCACACAACCTGTTCCACATGACAACAAAAGATTAATCTCAAGAGCTCAAATTATCAATCAAAATCCTCAAAATATACTCCCTCAAGGTAACAACGGCTCATAAAATAAATCATTAAAAAGACAAACAGAGCAGTCAAACCACGATCTTTACCCCACCTCACTGAGATCTCGCTTCCTCCATTGTACTTGGCTCTTGGGGTGTCTGAGTGGCTTCGGTTTAGTCCTCTCACAGACCCTCCTCAAGGATGGGTAATCATTCAGAGGCTGCCAAATTACTCGAGTGCGGTTAGCTTTGCCTGTCAACATCTCTGGGGTGATGAACTGCGCGTGAAGACACCGAGGACGACGTGCACATTCGATTTCTGCTCAGCTGTAGCCGCCAAAAATGAGCAACCTCGTACACAAGTTACACAACAAGCGTATCAACAAGCAACATAAGCCGATAATCAAGGGCCTGGAGATCTGGATGACTTCCATTGGAGGGAGTCACAGGTTTGTGTTTGGGCATGTGCTGTTTCAAACATCAGATAACCTTCAATAAGTTTTCCTCAAAGGGACTTTTATCATCCAGAGTAACAGTCGGTGCTTTTGTGTGTGCAAAATCCAGAAGTGCAAAAGCCTCCAGTTTTGTTTGTGAAGCCTGTACGAGAGCTGACGGATGGATGGGGGTTTTAGGATGTGACGATTCATTAGGTTATGAAGGCCAAATGCGGGCTGTCATATTTGTAGTTATTGAGCAAATAATTCCACTCCGCATCAACTTACACACAGATCAAATTACAAACAATCTTACTCAATACACTGTAAAACACTAGAACAAAAGTTAAAATCACTCTTTTACCAACTGTTAAAGGTGTACAAAAGTCAAAACAACACTATGGGGTCCACTAAAACCCAACTTGAAGCAGTTCTGTAATTACTAAACACATCTTTGGTAACACCACAATTGCCGAAGCCAAAACCATCTAAAATGACCCCTGACCATAAATACACACCCATGAGCCAAAACATTAAAGCTACACTGTGTGATTTTTACCCCCAACTAGTGGTGAAAAGGTATATGATCATCCAGTGAATATTAGTTTCTGTTCCTCTCAGTTCCGAACTTCTACGGTGGCCAATGTAGTCCAAGATTGACATGGCTTCCAATTTGACCTCGTCCATGAGTGTTAACTCAAACGTAAACGCGAAAGGCGAAGCTTGAATTAACGGGTATGTCCCTCTTTGGCTAATGTACTTTCAAGATGGAGGGGCAACATGGCGACCGACATTAGAACCCCTTACCCGTATGTATTTCAATGGCATATTATACACTCACGAGAATACTTTATTACTTGAACGAAGTAAATATACATTAATGAGCACATATATTTTTGAAAGAATTAAGTGTTTTTAGCTAAGAATAAACTAAACGAGTTACACAGTGTAGCTTTAAGACCACCAGCCTAATATGTGGTTGGTCCTGAAACAGCACCGACCAACCGAGGCATGGAGCCCTGAAGGTGTCCTGTGTCATCTGGTACCAAGATGTCACCAAAAAATCCTTCAAGTTCTGTAGGCTGCGATGTCAAGCATATCCAACAGATGCTCAACTGGATTAAGATCCAGAGGCCGGGGCAACATCTTGAGCTCTTCATCATATTCTTCAATCTATTCCAACAATATTCTTCAATCCATTCCTCAAAACCATTGTCATGAAGGGGTGTACCTGGTTTGCAGAAATGTTTAGGTAGGTGGCACTTGTCAAACTCACATCAACAGCAGAACATCACTCCTCCGCCTGGTTGTCCTCATTCCACAGTGCATCCTAGTGTCATTACTTCCCCAGATAAATGGAGCACACGTAGTCAGCCGTCCACATGATATAAAAGAAAACTGGACTCATCTGACTTGTCGACCTTCTTCCACTGCTCCAAGGTCTAGTTCTGGCGCTGAGTCGTGTGCCATTGTCGGCACTTTTGACGGTGGACAGGTCGAGGTCATCATAGGCACTCTGATTGGTCTCTGGCTACTCAGCTCCATATGGGTCAATCGGGTCATGGGGTCTATACAACCCCAATCTGGACTTTCTATGGGCCAATCGGGCTCATATTTTGATAACCTCTCCTTGATTTTTGTACAACCATCTGACAAAGTTTCAGAGCTCCAGCACTTACGGTTTGGGCTGCACGATGTGTTTTACGGCAGAATAATAATAATAATTAAAGCTGCAAGCAGCCTTTATGGGGTTTCAAGCACTTATGGACTTTAAGTGAAAAAAAAATACTAAAAAATTTTTATTTAGTAAGACCATTTACAGTCAATACTGGCAATTTACCATAGGGAATACATGGTTTTTAAGATTTTTAACAGTTATAGCGCCACCTATTGTCCGATCTCCATAAAACTATTCATGCTTGTTAATGATGTTATGGCACATATGCTCACCAATTTTGTTCTGAGTTTTTGTTTATGATTTATAGTCCCCTCAATCGGGTCATGGGGTCTATACGACCCCAATCGACTTTTACTTAATTAAAAAAAGGTTCCCTTCATCTCAGTTATCTATCTATACACACACACAAAAAAAACTGGGCTTGATTCAGTTGTTCTGAAGGTATGTAAAAAAAAATGTTTACACTTCTGGTCTTTGGGGTCAATATGACCCCACATTGAAATGAATGGGAAATGTAAAAAAAAAAAAAAACTAAATATATTTTCTTCATGTGTCGGCATAAAAAAAAATTTGGCATAAATCTGAAAAAAATTTTCACAGAAATGAAGGCCTAGTACTACAGCATAAATGCAATGTATCATAAAAAAATTATATTTCATATGCAAGCTAATGGTATAGTTGAAAAACACAGCATTAATGAGAAGTGTACAAAAAAAAGCCCAGAAGTGTAAACAGGAAACAAATACCATTTGAAGGTTAAATATCTCGCATTCGACATTCATATATGATAAATAAAATAAAATCAATGCTATGGAGATAATGAAAATTGGTTGAAAGAAATAAGCACACTGAAGGTGTATTGTGGGTAATCATGCCAAAACGACTGCCTAGTGTACTCACATTGGCACTGAGCTGTGTTGTGAGAGCCGAGACCTTCTCCTGTGATGAGTCCAGTTCTCTCCGAAGCTTACGGATCTAAACACACATTAAAGTCAGTTATTCAAACACAAGCTGATTTCTGAAGCTTATGTGGAACCAGTTTGTGGTTTCTCATATAATAATGTGCTAAGGAGAGACTGGCCCTTGATCACCATGAAAGAGAAACTTCGGTTGCAGACATAAAACACAGAGATTAAAGAGTAGATATCAAGGACAGTTACCAAGAAGACCATCATGACAAACACAGACATTTTCAAGGGTTTAAAAAAAGAGTTACATCAAAGTGTGTTTAAAATTACAAACCAGCAGTGAAAAACAGTGTTTTGGACAGTTTACAGGCTCAACACACTCAATAATTTACATTATAAGAAATGATGGGTGCTGTTCTCACCTCTGTCTGAGCCTTTTCTTCAGGCTAGAGATGGACAAGGAGGAAAATATAAAGATTAATAGTTTGAAAAAGTTTTTGAGCATCCATCGTAAAGAAAAGGTACTTAAATGGGTTTAGTTCACCCACAAATGAAACTTCTGTCATCATTTATTCACCCTCATGTTGTTCTAAACCTGCTTTTTCTTCTGTTGAACACAAAAGTTGATGGCACCCATTGACTTCCATAGTATTTCCCCCCTACTATGAAAGTCAATGGTGCCAATCAACTGTTTGCTTACCAACATTCTTCAAAATATCTTCTTTTGTGTTCAGCAGAAGAAATGTATACATTAAACTTTAGCATTAGCATCAATTTAAAATCTTTTGACTCACCGTCGAGTAAACTGAATGACGTGCTAGAGACCAGAGACAAAGAGGAGCCATGAACTATGGAGAGAAGAAAACTTCAGTCAAAATAATATCAAGCATTACAGAGGCATGTGAGTCATGCAAAACTAGCATGAAAAATTAGCAGGATAAGCTAGCACATGCTGAAACACCATGAAGTGCTTATAACCGTTACAGCCCGTATATTTCTGATAAGGTATACGTGTTTTTCTTAATGTGTCGGCGAACCAAAAAGCATAGAAAGAACAAAAAGGCAATAAAAGCTTGAAAAAAATGAATGTACTGTGAAATCATTTGTGGATTAGAGGGTAATAAACGTGACGTAGCGATACAAGGTTATAAATCCCCTTTACTGCATATTTGCAAAGAATTATGAGTTTGTGTGTTCCTCTCATTGTATATTCAAATATAAAAAAATAACTAAAGTGCCTTTGAGGTTGCAAAAGTCAGTGTTTAATGACTAATCTTAAGGAATAAATGATTCCTTAATGCTCCAGAGAAGCAGCTTAAGGGCCGTTTTAGCCTCATTGAACTTTGAGAACATTGAGAACATTTTTTTAATCACTAAGCCATTATATTATTTTACTTTAGAAAGACATGAATATTGTTGACTCTGAATATTGAATATTGTTGGCTCTCTAACAATTTGCTTGTGATGTCAGAAGAGAATTTGGGTAAAGGACTTTGCTAAATGAATACATATAAATTGATTACTAAATATATGAAAATAATTATTTGTTTATACACACACACACACTCACCGGACACCAAAAGCGTTTTTAGCCAGCTGAAAACGCCAGACGTTCTGCTGAATACGCGTTTTGGCAGCGCAGCGTTTTTTCCGTTGAGACATTTCGTTGCTATGATACAGAATATCCGCAGCACAGTTTGAATGCTGTGACAGTTGATCAGTGTGGTTTAGTCCCGCCCCTCCTCCGCTGTGATTGGACGGCAGGGTAAAAAGTGACAGTGATGAACGCTGCTTTTATATCAAAGTTGAAAATTTTTCAACTCACGGCAACCGGTAAAAACCGCCAGGCACTCGGCGCTTCAGCGTGAAAAACGCTCAGCGCCTCGTTACGCTCATAGCGTTAAAAAATGCGGCGCTAAGGCCGTGTGTCCACCAAAGCGTTTTTTCCACGCGCCTGGCGTATGTTTTCAATTGTTGTCAATGGGAGCGCCACGTTTTTAAACGCCATGAGCGTAACGAGGCGCTGAGCATTTTTTTTTTATTGCTGAACTGCCGAGCGCCCAGCATTTTTACTGGTTGCCGTGAGTTTTTTTTTTTTTTTTTTGGCCGTGAGTTGAAAAATGTTCAACTTTGGATAAAACGCAGCGCTCATCACTGTCACTTTTTACCCACCCGTCCAATCACAGTGGAGGAGGGGCGGGACTAAACAACACTGACCAACTGTCACAACATTCTTTCTGGACAAAGACATCAACCAACAGAGCTAACTGAACAAACTTGGATGAAAAAATAAATTTTAGGATGAAAAAAATTATCTGCGAAATTAGTTTCAAGTAAACTGTGATGTGCATAGCAACGAAACGTCTCAACGAAAAAACGCTGCGCTGCCAAAACGCTCTCAAGCGCCCAAAGCACGGCGTTTTCAGCTGGATAAAAACGCTTTGGTGGACACACGGCCTTAGGTTTAACTGCAAATTAACACAAATATCTAATCAGCAATTCACATGGATTTTTATAGATAGGAACCAATGCTTTTAGGCATGTAGGCATGGTCAAGATGACCACACTGGGTGCCACTCCAGTCAGATAAGACTAGGAAACTGAGGACATTCAGATGGTCGGGTCAGAATTTGGTGTAAACAACATGAAAGTTTGTTAATTACACATTCATTTAAAAAAAATACACATTAATTTATTGGTAAGTCCTCTCTGAGCTTAATTTTACATTTTTAATAATAAAAAAAAAACTTTGGGCAAAAATAACCCTGAAAAATGTCATTATATTGAGTCATGCATCATCGTGAACAGCAACTGTGTTCTGTTTTACAAGCCTAAACACCACTGCTCATTGGCACATTGAAATCAACACCATCACCACATGAATCATAAATACAGAAAGCAAAAGAGAGCCTTGGGATAAGTGGTGTTGAGCCAAGGCAGGCGAGTTAATCATCAAATCAACATTAACTGTGAGGTAAAGGCTGCCAGGCCAACAAAGCCGCTCTTTGTTTGTTTATGCTTTGGCGCAAGTAAGGACATACGTTACAGCCTGACTTTGTCAAAAGCCCTAACATTAATGACAACCTATCATTTAGTTATTAGGTAACAGAACAATGCAGGTCTATTTGCTCTTTTCCAAAAACATGACGTTATGGATTGAGTTGTGATGGTAAATTTTGATGGCAGACAGAAATGATAGTTCTTAGTATACACAGCAAATTACACACACACACACATAGACACAAAAGGTCAAACTCCACTACAACCAAACTGTGTTCAATATAAGTATCATTCTGAAGTCTCACCTTCTTCCAGGCACTCACGGAACGATCCGGAGCTGCTCATAGTGCGACTCTTTTCCTCCAGGCTCATTGAGGAATTCCTCAGACGTGGGTCACTGTAGGGGTCATACGGGCCGTCGTGATTTCCCTGACCATTGGTTCCACGCAAAGTTGCCATCTGTGAAGCAGTGGTGGGACTGCCTGGAGTGTCAACACAGGGTTCAAGGTTAAATAAGCATCACGATTGAACCCTAATGACATGAATGTGCATTCAAAGTTCACAGTGAGGGGGAGACTAGTACTTATTTCATCATATGTAAACCAATAAATTAAATCATAATCCGTAAGTGAGGATTCTAACATAAAATTGATGTTTTTTTTGGTAGTTAACTTGTTGTTAGTACCTTTTTTGCTAGTTATGATACTCAGCAACAAAGTAATATTACATAATAAAACAATAATGTGTGATTCAATAAATGGTTTTTTAAAATCCTATACTATTTTGACTAAACAAATGAAAAATAAAACAAACAAAAAAATCATTTTAATCATGCTACAAGTGAATTTAGGCATTACAACATTATAACGTATAGGATCAAAAAAAGTAATTTTGAGATTTAGATCAGAGCAAAGGTACTCTAAATATAAAAATAGGGGAAATTAGCATTTTTAAATACCATTTACATAATTAAATGAACAATTTCAACTGATACCATTTAAAATAACAATTAAAACCAATACCAATTACAACTGATAATAATAATATCATAATAACTGATATATAGTGCATGCACAACCACAGAAGTAGTCGTTAAGACACCGGTTACGCAAGTTTGCTTGTTTTTACCAAGTGTGCTAAAGTTGAAGCGTGTGCCGGAGGGCGAGCTGAGTGTAGAGGCAGGGGTGTAGGGGGTTGAATCTGAGAGGCCAACACCTGAGGGGGAACACAGCCAATCACGGGGCTCCTCGTGACCTCTGACCTGAGGCCCATGGGCATACCTGCAGGTTTAAACCAAGTGTACATAAGTCCGTAGAACAGAATGTTGTTTTTCTCTTTCACATGAAAGTTCTCATGAAAAGAGCTCCAAGAAAAACGCCACAATGCCAGGAAAATCACAGTTATCCAATTTATGGTGGGTAACAGAAAACCGAAGTCCACAGCTATGAACTTCCAGATTTATTTGCATACTGCAATATTTAACCAGCAGGTACATTTGAAATTAAAACAACATTTCATTGTGTACTAAACAAATCAAAACTCACAAACTACCATATTATTAAAGGGTTAGTTCACCCAAAAATGAAAATTCTGTCAGTTTTTACTCACCCTCATGTTGTTCCAACCCTGTAAGACCATCGTTCATCTTTTAAACAAAAATTAATATATTTTAGATGAAATCTGAGAGCTGGATCACTCCTGCATACTAGTCCATAGGCTTCTTGAGAGATTGAAACTTGCTGGCCTTGAAACGTTATTAAAGACATCGTTAAAATAGTCCAAGTGACTTCAGTGGCTCAATCTTAACTTTATCAAATGACGAGAAAACTTTTGTGCGCAAAAAACAACAAAAATAACGACTTTATTTTCAACTATTTTACTTCTCTCTCGGCCTCGAGTCAGGTTACTAGTTTAATAGCGTAAGCTTCTGTTATTGTACGTCACACGCATCACACACATGACCAGCGTCGGCCAATAGTGAGCCTACGTGTGACGTAGCTCTACGCTATCACACTACGTTAACTGACTAGAGGCGCATAGAGAAGGAAGTGAATAGTTGAAAATAAAGTCGTTCTTTTTCTTTGTTTTGCGCACAAAAAGTATTCTCGTCGCTTGATAAAGTTAAGATTAAGCCAATGAAGTCACTTGGACAAGTTTAACGATGTCTTTAATAACTTTTCGAGGCCAGCAAGTTTCATTCCCTCAAGAAGCCTATGGACTAGTATGCAGGAGTGATCCAGCTCTCAGATCATCAAAAATATCTTAATTTGTGTTCCGAAGATGAACGAAGCTCTTACGGGGTTGGAACAACATGAGGGTGAGTAAATACTGACAGAATATTCATTTTTGGTGAATGAACCCTTTAATATACTGGTATACTATCATATGGTATGACATAATCAGGGCTCCAGTTTATGGAGTCACTGGCTCATACAATTTTACATTTTGGAGATAAGTTACATATTTAGACATATTTAGAATTAAAATATTTATTATTAAAAAAAATCATTTGTGAACGTGTTTAAAAACAAGTAACGGTCAACTGTCCATTTTGAATCGATTCACTGACAGACCAAGCCTGATTCAAACGAGTTTGAGACCGAGTTTTTGACTGAAACTCATTAAAAGAACCAGTTCAAAAGATTAATTTGCAGTTCAAAAGATTAAAGGAAACTGAAGTAATTAACTCCACCTTACAGGTAGATTTTAAATCACAAGCCCTAATCACAACACACACAAGGAAGACAAAAACATGAAGCAAAAGTGATCATTTGACCAAACATACAGTAAAGCAGGGGTTCTCAACTCCAGTCCTCGCGACCCACTGCCCTGCATATTGTGTATGTCTCCCTCATTTAACACACCTGATTCAGAGCTCGTTAGGATAGACTCATGTAACCCTAACGAGCTGAGGATCTGAATCAGGTGTGTTAGATAAGGGAGACATACACAATATGCAGAGCAGAGGGTCGCGAGGACTGGAGTTGAGAACCCCTGCAGTAAAGCATTACCTGTCCTGTTTCCGTGGCAGAGTGTTGTGGGAAAATTTAGGGCTAGCAGAGGGGGAGGATTGAGGGCTAGAAAAGGGTACAGGGGCAGACAAAACAAAAAAAAAAACAGATAAAAGAGAGAAAAAAGGAGAGGAGATAAAGAAATGATTAAAGAGGAGTGCATGTAAAGGTAGGTAAATCGTAAGTAGAGATAGCAATGCTATTGTCAATTCACAAACAGCTGGAAGCATCATTTGTGTACGTGTAAAGTTAGCATGGTTGAACAATTAATTTCTTACCTGTCTGAGAGGCCAGTTCTTGCACTATTGATCCGATTAAGACATAAACCTTCCTTTCCCAAGGAAACATTTATAGAGTCACTACTGGTGTGGTTGGAGCTTTGACAAGGGAAGCCCAATCCATCCCTGCCTCCCCAAGGAAAGAATGTCGATCCTGGGCTGGAGGTCACAGAGGAAAGCGTCTGCTCTCCATGACCTCCAGAGGGCACCGTCAGATTGTCACCGTAACCTGGACCGCTGCCTCCGCTGGTGACAGATGGTGTCTCCAGACAACCATTCTGCTGGATGGACTTGGTATGGGGATTGGAGATGATGGTGGAGTTCTTCATGTTCTCCATGGTGGTGACCGGAGCTTGCTTATTGCAAGATTTGCTACCAAAGAGTCTGGTTGCAAAGGGGGAGATGGATTTAACAATGAGACCGAATAAATAAGTAAACATTGTGTAACAATAACTGAAAGTTGCCAGTGTCACTTGCACGCAGCAATGACCACAGCTGTGATGTTCTTTTTAGTGAGTCAGTAAAAAATATTCATGAAACTATTTCAAACTCACTTGTAAGTTAGCAGTTTGAATCAGATGGATTACTAGTTCACAGAGCAGGCATGTGATGAGTGATTTCCCAAAAATGACTATTGTGAACCATTTCTTTTTAATGCGTCAGTCAAAAAGATTCTTGAAACGGTCTCAAAAATCACATGCAAATTGAATCAGACTGAATCAGTAAGAGAATCATTTATAGCTTAGGCCGCATTGACTGATTTGCAAACAAATGACTCTTATAATGTTTTTTACTGTGTCAGTTTAAGATTTACAAGCTTTTGAGTTAGTGGTTTAAATTAGATTCACAGTTATTATTGAGTTCACAATTGACTCCCTCGCTGAATCATGAGTCAGTTTTTGGTTATGGCAGATTCAAAGTGAACTTGGAACTGTAACTGTGATGCATATTTTAAGTTTGTAGAGATCATTCTATTTACAGACTTTATCAGGTTATTTACTTTATTTACAGTAGACTTTATTTACAGGTTATCAATATGAAAACACATAATTAAAGACACATTTTCAAAACAGAAATCTGTTGTAATAAATGGTAATTAAAAAAACTGAAATTTCCAAAAAATAATATTAGTTATGGTATTCATTAACAAAGTAAGTCTTTTGTTGTTGGGTGTTCAATCCTGCTCCTGGAGAGCCACTTTGTTACAAAGTTTAGCCTAATTAAACACACCTGAACCATCTAATAAAGGTCTTCAGGATCAGTAAATGCCCAAGCAAGTGTGTTGGGGCAGATTGGAGCTAAACTCTTGCAGGACATTGGCCCTCCAGGAGCAAGACTGGACACCCCTACTCTTCACAAAAGAAAATATGAGATAAGGAAAGTCTGGCATCTCTGATTTTTCTCATTACTTCATGGACTGACTGGTCAGATAACATCAGTCTATCTGTAGTCTGGTTCTACTAACTAGGAGAGCAATCAGTCAAAGCTAGCAAGCTAATCAGCTAGAACAAACACTAGCTTCTTGGTCTGTGCCATGTCTTAGAGAAACATCAAGAAGCCCTAAGAAAATGCACTTGTGGTGACCAGAAGTCGCCCTTCAAGCCTCAGAACTCTCAACCAACATCCAATCGCTCAGATAAACAATGAGTTCTGTGGACGCCGTCCAGCACCCAAGGAGGAGAATATTCTGGAACTCACACAACACAGCTGAGAACTGCTGTGTAAATATTTGAGGGACCTAAAACGGTGCTTTCATCCACATCAAGTAGAAATCATGCTTTCGCAAAATACATTTTTCATCAACAGCCTTTCAAGTCTTCATAAGCTAAACTCTGTGAACGTGGAAGAACTTGACCTACCAAGGGTTGGCGAGGACATTTCTGAATACTTTCCTCCTGTTTGCCTTCCAGCTTGGCACTGAGTTGGCATCCCCGTCTGGGTAGTTGCACTGAGTCTTAAGTACCTGGCTCTTCCGCATTGGAAAATATACCCTTCTCTCGGTCCGTCTGGTTAGTAGTTCCCACTGGGACTTGGCTAAGCTTGCGACTCTTAGGGTTGGGAAGTGTGGCAGTACCCTTATTGCAAAAATTAGCATCAAGACTCGAGATGTTAGTGCGGTTAGAACAGCGAGAGGTGCCGGTACGGCTAGGTCTCGGTAAACTGCGATACTGAAGAGTTGTCCGAAGCGCTTGGAGGAAGGTATCCATCATCAAGAGCCGTCTGCCGACAAACAAATTCGACTCCGGAAAATACGACCGATTTTGGTATTTGCCCACTGTAGCGGAGCCGCTAGTTACCACGGCACCACTCGTGGTTATTGTCCCCATTGCGCCCGGAGCCTTCTGAAGCCAAAAGTACTGGTCTGGGTGTTAACGGTTGAATTGAGTGGAGGTTTCTTGGTGTCATCAACACTTGAGGAATGAGTGCCGTTGGAGCGACCTTTCTCCTGACACCTTAGCATCGTCGGTCTTACTTGTGGGATGATCAACGACACGGACTGTTCGAGCACAAAAGAAAACAGTTTTGAATACAGTAGGCCATGTCGTGACTTATCTGAATATAAGCCTTAGCCAAGGTGATATGTGATAAGATTTTTTTGGCTGTAATCCCATGAAATTAGAGACATGGCTCAGACAGTGTTGTTATCGCTAACTATAACTATATAAAAAAATGTTAATTGAAATATTAGATTAAAACAAACTTGAAAAATTCAAATAAAAAAAATTAACCTTCGAAACTCAAATAAAAACAAAACAAATTTGCTGTATGTAAAAAATGTAAAATGTAATGTAAAAAAATAATCTGTTTACATTTCAGTTTTTTTCAAAGGAACATATAAACCTAAAATGAAAATTCTGACATCATTTATTCACCCTCATGTTCACTCCAAACCTGTATGACTTACATTCTTCTGTGGAGCACAAAAAGGAGATACATTGAAAAATGCCACATTGTTTTTTGTCCATACATAAAACATAAAAACAGTTCTTCATAATAACTTCTGTGTTCCACAAAATACAGGTTTGAAAGACAAAAGGTTATGCTAATTGTAACATCCATGCAACATCATGTCTAAACTATTACCATTTGCCTTGAGTGAGCTGCAGTTTGTAGGTGTTGTTGCCTTCGTCCGTGGGGAAGTGACGGCCACCTGAGCGGTCATTCCCCGCCTCCAAGAGCCCGTCTGGGAGATGGTGGGAGTCTTGCGACCCATCAAGCTCCGATTCTGATTCATCTGAGAAATCTAAAGACTTGTGGCTCCATTTGGTTGTGGTCTCCATGTTGATGCCACCGTTAGAGCAGCCTTCTGAAGGTTTAAGGTCGTTGTTGGACCAGTTGGGGTTGTGTTTCACTGCAGAGTGTTTCTCTGCATCCGTCTGGAGCTGTGGAGAGAAAACGAAATCATTAGCCGCAAAGAAATGTTCTGGTCTTCAAACCTCAGGGAATATAAATCTGCTTTTTTTTTGCAAATCAGTAAAATGCCTATCTATGGTATGTGTTATGTGGTATGATATGTGTTCTACAGAGGTTTAATTTCTCGTTAATACAAACATCAAATAAGCAAATCACATGGCAGCAACTCAATGCATTTAGGTATGTAGACATGTTCATGACGATCTGCTGAAATTGAGCATCAGAATGGGGAAAGGTGATTTAAGTGACTTTGAACGTGGTATGGTTGTTGGTGCCAGATGGACTGGTCTGAGTATTTCAGAAACTGATGATCTACTGGGATTTTCATGCACAACCATCTCTAGGGTTTACAGAGAATGGTCTGTAAAAGAGTGAGCGGCTGAGCCTGGGTTTCCCCAGCGTTTTTTTCATGGTGCTAGGCAGCCTGGATAGCCTGACTTTGTCATACTCATATTCTTGTCGGAATATGAGTCTGAAACTGCTCCGTAGGGCTTTGATTATGAGGCGTGTCTTAACCGAACCAGGAAAAAACAACTCTGCACTCAATTGGATAGTTGGTAAACCTAGAACCAATCAGAGCAACGCAGTAAGTCAACTACTTTGCATACAGTTGTCAACTACAGAACGTAGCCTAACTTTACTTATTTTAGAAGTTAAATAACGAGTGTTGCTTCTTTTACTTACTCCTTCATGAGTGCGACCAAAGGAGAAACCACAACGACCACAGGCTTTTCAATAAGTCCCATCTTCTTAGCGACGCGACCGTCAGAGCCAGCTGATAAGTTACACTTTTGCCGAATCATGTAGGAAGGACGGCAAAAATATCTTTCTGATTCGAAAAATGCCTTGATTGCAGTTTTCTATTTGTCTTATTAAAATTAATGCACGGTTCGATTTGTTTTACAACAGACGCGACAGCGGAATCTATACATCTCAATTCTCCAGCTGCAGTCATCTCTGAGCGATACCAGTAAGCGCTCTTTGATAACGTGATGATTATGTCCCTGAAGATCACCTGTCCGTCATCGTATAAAGCCTGCCCTGGCAATTTGATTGGCCCGAACATTTTTTTGCCTGATCATAATTACTCCTCAATGGATTGAGTCCAGACCAAACTTCCTGACCAAAAAATGTTGTGGGCAGAGATCTGGGCTGGCATCCAGGCTACACAGCCTGGACACTATGAATCAAATTTTCACCTGAGATAGGGAACCAATCACAGAACAGGGAGGGAGCAGCAAGACGATGGCGACGTACATGCGACACACCGAAGCAGTTTGTTTATATCTATGGATCCATCTATCATATTTGAGAGAAGTTTGCATGAAAAACTAAATAAAAGTCTCTGGACTGAATATATATAAAAATGTCTGTAATGACTGTGACGCAATTTGCTGACAGCTAATTTGCATCTCTATTTATTCAGCAACACCATCAACAGTCATCATAAAATCTGATTATGTGAGACATAAGGGCCAACTCGTTCATTACATGATCTTCCACAACGTAGCCAAGATGACATCACCCCTTTTAGAAAAACCGTTGTTCAGCTGCTACTGAAAATCCACATTTAAAATTATTGCCAGGGAAAGAATGTTAATAGTCTCCAGTTGTTATCAGGCCAATTCCAAAACATTGTTATTCTAAACGCTGATACAATAAATCCTTCCTCCACTCCAGCCTGAAGAATGAGGGGAGACTATATAGGGAAAAAGTACAAGGGTGTGGAAGTGAAAGGTGGCAGATATTTGGCTTCAGACGCACATTTGAGTCATAGTTCTAAACTCTTTGAGTTTGAAATCAGGTTACTATCAGGTTTATTGTAGTTAACTAAAACCCTAAAAAACATTTTCTTTTTTTAAATGAAATAAACATCAACTAAACAAAAAAAAAAACATTTTCAGCTAGTTGCCAAAGCCAATTTTTTTTCAAGCTTGCAATTTCAATTCGAATTTTTAATTTCAATTCAATATTGATTATTTTGGATATCAGTTACAATAAATGGTACAATGTCGATACAATGTTCCATTCAATAATCAAATGAAACAGGATGACTAATCGATTCTTGAGATTTAAGAATCAATATTGGTTCGTAAAAATGAGAATCGATTAATATCGTGAAATTAAATATTTATTACCCAGCCCTAGTTGTCAGTCTCTAGTAATTGAGTCCTGAAATACAATTACGTTCACACACATTTCAGTTATTTACTGGAGTGACAACCACATTCTATTACTGAACTCACACCTGTACATTTTTAGAACTTTTTCGAATTTGTAATTTTTTTCGAATTTTAATTCTTAAACCAGTTGACAGTCATGCCATATAGTGCGAGAGACCGCTCTGCGCTGCACAAACGTGTCAGTGTTGTAGTTTTTCGCTGTGGTTTTGCTTTCTGTAACTTATAGCAACAGAGAAATGAGCAGTGTGTCATCTGAAGGTTTTAGATCCAGTCACAGTTCGCAACTGGAGCGGCTCCCATTAGTGACTAAATGCTCCGCTCTCCATCCAGATATAAAAGCTGCTGTCGTTTGATGAAGATTTGACGGATAAACTCAGGACTCAAGTGGACTCTTTGGTTACTGTCGTTATGGTTACTGGTAAGAGAATACAGGCTTGACTCCTGTTGCACATTCACACAGACAATATTTGAGATGCTACTGTAAGTTGCTGTTTGAACGGAACTTTCAAGACTCACACCTGTAAGTAAATGCGGTTGTCATTCCCAAAGACTGTGTGATGTGATTTGAAAAAAAAAAAATCAGTGTGAAAGTAGTCTTAGTTTAAATTGATGTACTAATATAAATAATTGAAAAATTAATTAAATTAAAATCTATATAGAAATATTTTAAATAAGTTAAATAAGTAAAACTTTATTAAATTAAACTAATTTGAAATAATAATAAATAAATAAAAATTGAAATAGAATCTCAATAATACTATAAAAGAACACTGGGTACCGAAAACCACATCTGGGCCTTTTTTTTTTTGCAGTACTGAGATCAAAAACAAATGGAGAAACATGAGTGTTTTCATCTAAGGAGATGAATTTGGAAGACTGTAGATAAATAAGGTCATGGATTTAACATTTAAAGACCAACACAAATGCACAAACCGAGAAGCCAAACTTATTGGTACAGAACCCAGGATGTCACATCTGGATTTACAGAGCTCATCTTTGTTAGAACAGGCTCGATAGACACTGTACTGTTCCATTTGTTCAGCATATGTTAACCTGCTTTGAGCTTGTAAAGATGATCAATCACTGGGGCAGAGTTGAGTCAGTCAGCTGACTCACACTCACAAAGACTGCACACAGCGGGTTCAGGACAATTCTGATAAGGGCCCACCAATGTTTCATTGAATCAAAAGGGACAATGAAGCAACAGAACCGCTCCCAAAGCAGTGTTATAAACATGCAGGCCTGTTTTTGATTGCATGTAATGCTAAACAGAGATGGTGAATACAATTAAAAGGATTGTTCAACATGATATTTGTAAGACTGCAAGATTTCTCTGTATCATGGCTCTATATATGGGTGTCTTCAATGTTAGCCACTTTTAAGCCTCAGGGGTTGATTTTCATTAAAATGAAAAGATTTTAAAGTTTTATGTAAAGTGTTTACAATGCATTTATTATTTATATTAACTATAAAAAAAAAAATGTACCGAAATGTATTTAAAATTCGTCTATTTTAGGTGTACAGAAAACATACAAATAAAAATTACATATTAATGTACTCAATATGAATACCCTGCAATTAATTTAAGTATACTTTTTTGTATACTTAAAGTCTGCTAAATTGAAACAACTAAATTTGTACTTCAGGCACTTTAGTTAACTGAAAATAATGCTGAGGTCAAACTAAAGACACACTTAACTAAACTATTTCAAGTAAAACATGTGTGCAAACATCTCTATAAATGTAATTATATATATAATATTATATATATATATATATATATATATATATATATATATATATTAAAAATATACAGTTTTAAATATATATTTTTAAATATATATATATATATATATATATATATATATATATATATATATATATATATATTTAAAACTATATATTTAAAACTGTATATTTTTAAATATATACATATAATATAATTTCTATTTCTATCTATATATATCTATCTATCTATAGTATATATAGAGCGATAGATGTAGACTTTATAAAGTTAATGTTTTTTAAGTGCTCTGTTGTTTCCCATGATGTGAAGTTCTACAGATGTTTTTGATTCTGTAAGACCATGAGGCTCTGAAGTTGCCTTTGGAATCAATGACTGACCTGTTCATCTACGTCTCTGTGTGGGACAGATGGGGTGTTGACGTAGGAGCTAAGGGACGAGCTGGTGTTGTGGTCATCTGTGTCCAAGGTGTCACTGATCCCGCTGCTGACTGAGCTGCTGTCGTCCCAACTGAGAACAAAGAGGAAAGAGAGAGGAACAGTTTATTCTCTCTGAGGAACATGATATCAATATACTGAAAGGAAGACTGCGAGAAATAAAACAGAATACATGGATTCAGAATGTTCAGCATAATATGGAAAATGTAGGAATGGAAGGAAAGGTAAGCAAAAACAACATCTGTGGAGAGTCATGAAGTCTGCTTCGGGACAGTGAGGGCATAAAAACCTGCATTCCCATCATGCTTCAGACATTAGGCGCGTCTCTCTGCTCCTCAAAACTTGTTTTAATTAGCTCTGTGCCTCAAATTCTCAGTGCGCTCTGCTTGGCTATCCCCCTATCCCCCCTCGAAATCCTTTAGGATGCTCAGCAGGACTCAACCAAAATCATATGGACCAAAGGCACTACTGGATAAAGGGAAAACCTAGCTGAGAGAGGTTTTGGGTTGTACATTTTATTATCAAATCATAAAAACGGACAGCAATAGAATTAACAATTGTGTTATTTTAGCTTAAATGAGGCTAAAAAAGTGTACTAATTTTTAAAAAACCTGACAAAATCAGCAGTTTTAGCTTAAATATGACTTAAATATGATTTATTTAGGCTGTCAAACGATTAATCACGATTAATCGCATCCAAAATAAAAGTTTGTGTTTACTTAATATATGTTGGTGCACTGTGTATAATTATTTTGTATATATATAAATACACACACATGCATGTATATTTAAGAAAAAAAAATTATATATAAAATATTTATATATATAATACATATTATATATAAATGTATGTACAGTATATACATGAAAATATTACTTAAATACAAAAGCATGTGTGTGTATTTATATATATAAAATAATTATACACAGTGCACCCACATATTTTATGTAAACACAAACTTTTATTTTGGATGCAATTAATCGAGATTAATCGTTTGACAGCCCTATTTTATTATTATTTTTTAAATAAAATTTGACAACAGAATTATCAATTGAAATCAGGCTAAATTTATTTTTATTTGACAATACCAGAATCAGAATTTTGCTGCTTTATCTCAAATCACGAAAGTTTCACGTGTCATATATGAGCAATATCACATGATTACATGCAATATGGCTCCATGTCAGCATAGCTGTGATTCAGAAATAGGTAAATCACATCTGTGCTGATATTAGAGCCATATGGCACAACTACGAGTGTGATGCTCATATACAAGTGCAAATATAAAAAATACTTTTGACAAAGTCTGGACAATAATAGAATCATACATTTGGATAATTTGTTTAAAAAAAACAATTTATCCATGTTGGTAAAGCTAGTATCATAAGACCTGATTCTCAAGATTCTCAACTCAAGACCTGGGAGAGAGAAAATTACATTTGCTGATATGAATGTATTGAGGCGTGTAAACAGGAAGTCCCTCCATGCTATTTGCTAAATCCAAACACAGACTGCCCAAACTCCCACAATCACCAGTTATGGCTACTCCAGCCTCGAGCGATGCTAAAAGAACTAGCTTTATCAACACTGTGTGGCAAAAAAACATCTTATCAGCACCTAAGACACCACCTAATCCTCCTCATTTCTCATGATCATTCAGGCAAACAAACCAGCCCATAAGCTCATTCGCAGACAGTCATCAGTTAAGAGAGGCGTGTGTTCAAACATCCACCACAGTTCTGACGTCCTGCGAAAGACCTGAATAGATACTTGTTTTGATTTGAGAAAAGTCCCCATAGCTCAAGTCTGTCATAACTGACTCTACGTAACTGGCGTGGAGGGACGTCTGTGGTTCCTGTTTTAATGAGCTGTGAGAAAGTTGGTCCCATTGGAGCTATGTGTCACTAATAGCTCTCTCACACACACTGTGCTTATGTGTTTTGTCTGGTTGCACGTGTCTGCTTAAATGTATCTGCTTCATTCATCATTTGCCATATGCTGTCAGATGCTATAGATGGCGAATGCAAACAAACACCAAAAGCCCCCCAAAATGGAAAGAAAACAGACACGAATGAGTAACTTCTTCCTTTTAAAGACGCCATGAAATCCAAATCATTGTTTTGTGGATTTTAGTGCATTTGGTTCATCATCTACATACATAGTAGTGGCCTACTAACAGATTTAGTAAAAGTCTTTGCCTTTTAAGAAAATACAGCAAAAGTATTAAAATTGAATTATTATATTAATTTTGAATATACATTAGTTTATAATTGATACTATTCAAATTATTAATTAGAGAATATTTTTAAAGAGATTTTAGAAATATTTTGCATAACATTAATAGATTATTCAATGGAATGAGAACGACTCTATTAATATTAAATGTATTTTTTATATTCATTAAATATGAATTTACTACTAATAATAATAATATTAAATTATTCACAAGATATTTTTATTAGATTATTTTAGCATGAGAATAATGAAAAGTTTTATTAAATTAGAAAATGAGAACCTGCCACCTAAAACTGGCTTAAAAATAAAAACGGGGGGAAACTATATAAAAAAGTAAATACAAAAGTAAGTAGGTAAATATTGTAAATAGTAAGTAGTATTTTATTGCAGTGTACATATACTGTACATTTATACTACAACTAAAACTAATTAAAGGCACAATATGTAGTTTATTTGCCACAAGAGGCGCAGTTTCCAACAATAACAAAGGCGTAGGTTTATGACACAGTGATGAGCTGAATGATGGGACTTGCTGTCAAGCTGATGGATCTAATAATGCTAATGGATGAGTGCAAACATTCAAAGTGGTATGAAGCAGGTCGCGATTGCTAAAGAGACAGATATCACAGGCGAGTCCCGTGGATATAAAGGAATAAGGACATTTGATTTACCGAACTATCCGGAAGTGCTGGATTACTCACAGTGGTCAGTTTATAAGACAAATTTGGCGCTATGGGTTTTCCCTATATAGCTATATTAAGAATTGAGGAAGTGGCATGTCTCTATATAAATAGTCTCTGACATAACCCAGTTGTCCACATCTGTCGCCATGGTTACTATGGCAGTACGAGTGGAGACCGAGGGTAACATGGATATAACGACATTGACTGGGGCCTCCACACCCCTGCTGACACATTACGTTTCTTTGGTTAAAATCGCAAATTTTCTCACGATTTACAAATAGTTGGAAAACATTGGGCATATTGTAAGTAATCAACTAAACAAAATATATAACATTAACCTAATGTTTTTTGGATATTGTACAAGCGGCAACATTTTAATCTGAAAGATGAAGCCTACCCGGAAGTGCGCTAAACTGCAATACATCTCAAAAAGGGAGCAAATATCCATAGACGTCATGTTAAAATCTCAGTTTTCACAGCATAAATTCATATGTTTACAGTTTGGTCCCATGGACTTTTATTGAAATCTTCAATATGTTACGCGTGCCTGACAACTGTGAGGGTGAATTTTTTTCTAACTCGTTAGTTTAGATCATGTATTTAGATATAAAATATATGTAAATAAGGGCGGTTAACTTTGATTGACAGCTGATAACGGGCTGCGCCGAGTGAATTTGACGTCTCTGCCATGATCTGACACAACACATCATACCACCTCTGTATCCTTTCTGAAACGTTTGTATTTTGTATTTTCCAGTATGGCGCTGCCCATACCCCCGTAAACAGCCTCAAACGCGTTCTTCAGTGAGTCTATGGGTGACGTCACAGACGCTTTGTCCATATTTTTTACAGTCTATGATATTGTACAGCAAAAATCCTACATATTGTACCTTTAATGCTTTAAATACGTTGTATTGAATAAATGAGGTCAGACGCGAACCAACTCCTATGCAATATTGTCCAGAATAACAGAATAGGTCAACATACAATTTCCTTGTTGACCAGCAAGTCAACTTCTGATCTTCAAAACAACAAAAACAAAGGTCTGCAAATGTTCCAGACAATACTTCTCACATGAAAGCGAGAGAGAGAGAGGGTGTGGGTGGCATAGAGGGCAGAGGTGGGTCAGAAAGTGGTACTTTTAAATGTTCAAAGAATTTATTCCTCTCTTCCTTTCTTTCCAATATAATCCAAAGACATTCCTCCCCTTGCTTTGCCCAAGTGCAAACCAACCCAAAATAGAAGGGGAGTGAGCAAAATATTGCCTCTGAACTCTTTAGAATGAGGCATGGGATTTAAACAAAGGAATTTTCTGAAATGCCAGAGAGAAAATAAACATTTCGAATAAATTAAAAGCAAAACCAACTTAAGAAAGGTAAAAATACAAAATATTACAGCTCATCTGTCATATTCTCAATTAAAATAAGACAATTATTGACATACAATAAAAGTAGAGACATTTATGTGAATAACATATAACATATAGATTTTTCATGTTGAATTATGACTTTATTGCGATTTCTAGTTATGTGCATTTTTATATATATGCGCAGGTTTGTAAATCCCTACAAAACCATGCCTGAACAAACTACTTGTCTTGTCTATAGCCAAATGAACAAACCATTCTGAATGATTTATTCACAAATGACTCAGTTCTTGAGTTCAAATCACTGACTTGTGTGATCACAACACTGGAATAACAGAAAAACGACTTAAATTTGGTCTGTTCCTAACCTCAAGTTATTGTATAGCTTCAGAGTACTTCAAATATAGCAAATGGGTTGTGTGGACTACTTTTATGAATGTTTAGGATTCTCTTAAGGTGATTTTGTGTCCCTTTTTAGGCTTGAAGTCTTTAGTCAGCATTCCTTGTCATTGTATTGAAAAGTGCTGATTTCTCATCTTCTGTTCCACAGACAAAAAGTAATTTGGGTTTGGGATGACACAAGGGTGATTAAACAATGACAAAATGTGCTTTATTAAATCCCAACTGCAGTCTAAGAGGAAAATCATACAGTCAAATCTCAATATATCATAAACAGCACCCATCTGAGATGCTTTTCTCTCTGGCTGACCTGCTTTGTTTTTCACACTCAATCCCTCACCCTCAACACCGACAACATTCAACAATAATCTTAACCTAATATTATGAATTGGCAAATTTAATTAATTAGCAGTGACAGAGGACACAGGTGTGACACGACTGAGCGCAAACCGCCCCAAAACAACCTGTCATCTATCCCACCATAGTCAAACACGCGCCTGCATGCAGAAACACCGGCACCCGTCCCTTCCCCCGTCTGGGACATTAGATTAGTGGCAAGCCCCAAAGAAGTAAAAGCATATAGTGGGGGTTGATCCACAGGGCAGGAAATTAGTTTTTTTTCTAAAGACCTGTTATTAGAAGAGCAATGTGGAGTTGTGAGCTACAGCTTGACTGCACACACCACCCTTGTCCTGTTTGCTTTGGGTGGCCTATCAATTAGTTCTGCAAGGATACCCATCTCTACAGCAACCCCAGCCCTGTTGCCAGGCATTGTGGGAGATCGGAAAAAGGTACTTTAACCAGGAACAGCAAGAAAAGTGTATGGGTCATTGACAAGCTTGTTGCTTTGAGAAAAATTTTCAAGTTAATTGTTATGACAGTGGCGACTATGATTTTTTAGTAGGGCTGTCAAACGATTAATCGCGATTAATCGCATCCAAAATAAAAGTTTGTGTTTATATAATATATGTGTGTGCACTGTGTATAATTATTATATATATATAAATACACACACATGCTTGTATATATTTAAGAAATATTTTCATGCATATTATTTATATATCATTTATATTATATATAAATATAAATATTTTATATATAAATATTTTTTTCTTAAATATACATTCATATGTGTGTGTATTTATATATATATACAAAATAGTTATACACAGTGCAACTACATATATTATAAAAACACAAACTTTTATTTTGAATGCGATTAATCACGATTAATTGTTTGACAGCCCTATTTTTTAGCATTGTAAATGTTGGAAAAGTATTTTAAAAGTTACAACACAGTATAGGGTGGGCAAGATTTGTTGTTTGTTTGTGAAAGATGTATTTTATGCACACCAAGGCTGCATTTATTAGAAAAAAACAATGTTGTGAAATATTATTACTTTTTAAAATATCTTTTTCATTTTAATACATGTACTGAATATTCACCAGCCATTACTTTAGTCTTTAGTGTCATCTCTTATTATTATCAATGTTGAAAACAGTTGTGCTGCTTAATATTTTGTTGGATTTTCTTTTCAGGATTCTTTAATGAGAACAGAATTTAGATCAAATTGAATTTTTTTGTGACCTGAAATTTTTGATTAAGTTAAAATACAGAATAAAAGTATTAATTTCTTTTAAAAAATGATAAAGATAATGTGTTTAAATAAAGTAAAACAGACAATATTGTTTGACAGTGTCCTAAATTTTGAGATTGTCAATACCTGAAAAAAGACACGCACAGTCACAGTCCTCAGCTTTCATACCATCACAAAATACATTAAGTACATAAAGTGAGTATACTGTATAAAATTAAACATGACAACAATCATTATCATACACATTTACTGTAAAAATCCAATTCTTAATCAGTATATATATATAATTTTATGTCAACAAACAAAAAAATCTTTAAAAATGCACCTGAGAAACAAAATAGCATCAAGCATCAATTTTCACTTGTTTTAAATATTTAATTTTTATTTTATAGCAGCAATATATTAAATGTATATTTCATTTTACTCTAGCACAATCTAAGATCAGTAAAGTGGTGTAAGCACACACCTTTCTCTTTCACACTCAAGACACTCACACAAAAACAGTCCCACGTGGCAAAGCAACTTTCCACCCCATAAATCCTCAAACAAAGAAAATTCCTCCTCTCTACCTCAGAGTGTCGGAGCCAGGCTGCAGAATTCCCTGGCAAGATCCCGGGACAACCGGCGAGAGGCCGCTAAAGTTTGGCTGAGTGGCAGGCAGCTTCATGAGTAAAGCTCCACTGCACTCCTTCCCTCACTCTGCCTCTCGCTGCTCTGAGAGAGAGAGCACACCGATTCTCCCCGCAAACACACACACAAAAACCCAGCAGCCAACCACAAGCTGAGGGGAGCGGCTTTACCAACTGAAGGAATGGTAATCTGATCACAAAGCAGTCTTTAAGCCCGGCAGGACTTCAAAAGGAGATGGCTGTTGACTCTATAAACTGGTCTCAGAACAGAGCTGGATTAGAAAGAATGTCAAGATGTTAATTAAGTTGGATTATTCATGTGTAATGAACTAAAGCTTTAAATCAAATTGTGTTTTCAAGTGGACGAAAAACCTGCTATTATCAACTGTTTATTGTGAATATTCACAAAACAACATACAGTTCTCTCAGATGGGAGAGGGACAATTAATGGCAAACAGTTGGAGAATAGATCTATAGAATAATGCATCTTAATGGCCAATGCTGAAGAAACCATATAATATATGGGAAAATATGGAAAAAAAGGAAGATATTTAGAAAAATGTCCATACGATGTTGATTTGGACCCCATTGACATCCATTGTAGAGACAAAACAGTTCTTCAAAATATTATCTTTTATGTTCCACAGAAGAAAGTCATATAGGCTTGGAACAACATGACTGTGAAAAAATTTGGGGTGAACTATCACTTTAAAATTTTTGGGAGATCCAGGAGGAGAACCGTTTTATTTTTGTATAATTTATATTATATTATAGTATTTAATTAGCTTTTATTTGCATTTTTTTTTCATTGTTTTAGTAATTTTGTAATTTAATTTATTTGTTTAAGTAATTTTAGAACTTTTTTTCAATTTTTCATCAAGTTTTTCATCTATTTATGTTTATATATTTTTTCATATATCAACTGGTGGCAAGCAAATGCGTTTTCAAAAGTTTGTCTTTCATCTCAGTAGGGCAGGTTTGACAGTCCCCGTCTTCACATGAGTTAGATCTGGACATCTGCGTTGCGTCGTAAATCCCAGGTGACCTTACAGGTTTGAGGCAAGGCAGGTTCCTACACGAAAAGTGTTTGTGTGTACGTTAAAAGTGTGTGTGTAGGTGTGTGAAGGAGTAGGCTAATCTTCTAAAGCACACCATCTTTTGTGATAAGTTATGGCTTAAGTGTGTTTTTACAGCTTGGAAACATAGTCCACCGTGATACGAAGTGTGGGAATCCATTTTCGGTTTACAGTTCTGTCTGTATGTCTGGGGTTTAGCGTGTGGCTAGCTTGTGGCTGAAAGGCACAAAGTCAATAAGTGACTAACCTACCGACTTCACCAAACCCGGCCAATTAGTTCATTCCGCAATGCTTCACGTTCTCATGCTCTGTTGTTCACGAAAGTTTTTAAGGGTCACATCCCATAGTTAAAGGTCAAGCTGCCTTAATCCTTAGCGGAAAGATCCTGCTAACAGACAAAGATGCAATTTTGTTGCATTTAACAAAACCACAAACAACATTTTTGGCCTTAAACATTGGCACAAAACTTTGTGGGCAAACGAGACCATATATAGCATCTGAGCTGTTTTTGTTTACACAAATACATAAAAACACAAATAACTGCTAATCTCGCTAGCGTTAAAAGTGCAAATAAACGTCTAAAAATTCTCGGGAATGTATGTATATATATTTAATGTGACTGTGACAATAGTTTTCTGTCTTCATAGAGCAGTTTTGAGTGTGCGACTGTGTTATTATACAGAGAGAGAGAGAGAGATTCCACCCTCGTGCCCAAACCTTTGCCGCCAGACGTTTGTAATGACAGAGCTGCTAGTGAGCATGAGGAATTCGGAGTAGTTCCTTTCTCCATCCTGCTCACATTCTCTCTCTTCATCACGAATTAAATAGAACATTAAAATATAACAAGACAACAACTTTTCAGCCCTCAAACGACAGTTGTTGTGACTCCGGGCTGTTTTCTAGGGAACCGCAGAGCATGATTTGAATCAATTTGAATATGGAAAATAAAATTAAACACGCAAAGGCAAAGCAGCTTGCAACGGCAACATAATAGATTTGCATAATACGTGATAAAATATGCGTCATAAAAACAATCACAATTCAGTATCAACGCTTTCATCGCAAATATGAAACTGGATAATTGTTTATAAGATTCTTGAATGAATTGAAAGCTCAAGAACACTTATTTGAAATAGAAATGTTTTGTAACATTTTATATAGCATTACTGTGAATAATATAATAAATAATATGTTATTTGTAATTTACATGAGCAAAGGATACTTAGACCCGGTCCACACTACTGCGTTTTCGCTTAAAAATGGAGAATTAAAATGAATACGATCTCCGTCCACACCAGCGTTTTATCTGTGTATTAGAATTGATCTCAGTCCACATTAAAACGACTGAAAACACGGATCACGTGACCATTCACCAACACTGGGCATGCGCGTGCCGGTGTAAACGTTGGCTGACGAATCAGGGAAGGAAACGTCTGACTGATAACACCCAATCAGAGCCGAGCGTCAGCCTCTGCGTCATCATTTCTAAAGTCCTCCGTTTTGTCCCGTCTACACTAAAACGCCCTCCGGAGATTCAAAACACAAAACGGAAGCGGCAGCGCTTCTAAAGTTCTCTGTTTTAGGTCTTCGTTTTTTCCGTTTTAGTCTGGACGGGAGGTGCAAACGTAGCAAAAGGTCTCGCAGTAGTGTGGACTGTTTACACAGAAACGATTCTGAAGAGAAAACGCAAAAGTGGCGTTGCGTTATCACTTTTTATTCTGCGTTTAGACGAGCGTTTTGGGTGGGAAATCCACGTGCATATGGTGACGTAAAAGTGTGTGAAATGCAATGTAGTATGCACTCCAGGCGGCTAGGTGGCAATGTGGAGCACTGCCGCACAACAACACCAAGTCCACGCGCCTGAGTACAACCTTCACTGTCATGCAGACTTTTGCGTTTTTACCCTTTACACGGGAACGCGACGGTGGAACGCTTTTAAGATTCCACTCTGGAGGGTGGTTTCACTTTTTTTCGTTTTAAATCCCCAAAAATGCCGTCGCGTGTAAACGAAAGGCACATCCAATGAAATATTTTTACGTTTTCACCTGCGAGTGTTCTCGTGTAAACAGGGCCTTAGTAAAAATATGCTTTGCCAACAAGGCTGAACATTTTTATTTAAAATTAACTGCAAATTTGAAAAGGTGGAACAGTTCTCCCCTCACAAATACTGCAAAAAAAAATTACACAAGATAAAAACACATAGATAGAGAGGAGCTCTATTGTAGCCAATGGGTCTGTAGGGGCCGAGAGGACATTGAGCACAAGACTATTTCTCTATTGTTGTTCTCTTTCCTTCCTGTGTTTCCATCCCTCTATGTGTTCTTTTGTTGCAAATACACACTGACACAACACAAATATTCTCTTGTTCTCTCACTTTCAATCACAGAATACACATGTGCGACAGCACATGATGGTAGACAAAAGTTGTGCATTTTCCATAGTTTTTTACCCCTAAAATATAAATTCTCATATGAAATACCTGTACAAAATGAGATATCACAATATCGGTCGCTCATATATCTTAGTTAATCATTTATAGTTAAACAACTAGACAGACAGACTTTAAACGAATCAATTCAAAGGAACAGATTCCCTAGTGAATCCTCTCAATGCTTTACATGAGACAGCAGACATTATTTTACCATTGCTGTAAAGTTGCGGGTGACAAAAAATATCGTTCTGTAGCATTTTATTACATTAAACCGCTACTTGCTGAAAAAAGTTTGTTTCAGGAAAAAAATGTTTTGAGAACAACTACTGGCTACTGTCCTGCTCCTGAACAATGTAGTTAATTACGTTATTACTGACACTTTCCAATCCATTTATATGACTAATTCTCTTTCTCTCTCTCGCACACACTGTGGGGGATGGGGGTCCCATGTGTTGATGGATAACCTCCTCCCTCTGTCTTTCAGTGTGTTTCTTTTCTCTGTCCCTCCATCTCCAACTTCCTGTTGTCCGGCAACATTTGCATGTGAATGGGCTGCTGGGTGTGATGGCTGTGCTGAGTGATTAAGATCATTGTCTCAAGCATCCAGTTAGCACTGTTAAAGGTGCGATTCCTCCCCATAAAAACAATCGCATAGTCCACGTGAACACTTTTACACGTGGACTTCAGAATCTACCAAGCTGCGAGATCTCTCTCATTCTGTAATGTAATATTTGTAATATGTGTGTGTTATTTACTATGCAAATCTACCCAGAACTGGACATAGTTCTAAAAATAATTTAAAATATAAAAGAACAGCAGAGTCCAACTATAACAATAATGGCACAGAGAAACAATATAGTTGGAAGAACTTTCAGAACGATTTTTTTCCAGCTGATCGACAGCCAATCAGAATCCATCCTGCTTTTACAAGCATTTAAAGCAGCAGACAACAAAACTGTTGCATGCTTAGAATAAACAGAATGATATTGTGTGCTACTGGTGTGAACGCTACACTCTAAAAAATTCTGGGTTGTTTCAACCCACATTTGGGTCAAATATGGACAAACCCAAATGTTGGGTTAAAAATTATATTTAAAATGTTTACCCAACTTCAACTTTCACTTTCAACGGAAATTTTTTTAATAACATTTTTAACCCAACATTTGGGTTGGTCCATATTTGACCCAAATCTGGGTTCAACAACCCAGCATTTTTTAGAGTGTAATTTATTTATCGCCATATATTTATAGTTCTTGGGGTGAACAGGCATTTAGAAGTGTTCTCAGTTAAGAATGAGCTTCAGCTTTCCTTTAAACAAAACGTCAAACAATAATAGTTGGTCAACAGCTCCAATAACATAATACCATAATAACAACCACAGAGCATTGGATGCCAGTCGTGTGTTGTATGTATAGACTGTGGTAAAGGAAGTAGCTGTTTCCTCAGATGTCAGATAAGAGCTCTCTCTCTTGTCCCATCCATTTAACTGTTTAGAGAGGGGTCCGCTCTGATGTGATTGCTAAGCCCCCTCAGAGCCCATGTTCAGCCATCCTAAACCACAGAGGAAACAGTTCTCTCTACATATCGCTTTCTCCATCAATACCAGACGTGTCAAGGGCAAATGGACGGATGTTCTTTTGCATCCTTGATTCAGCCTGAAACAACAAATCAATCAATGTTTTACATTTAAAACATCCAAAAGATAAGACTTCCCAAATGTTCTGCCTCAACACGCCAATAAAAAAATAATTGCACGGGTGGCGACTTAAGCAGCTTAAGAGTGAAGAATGCTTCCCATGCTGTCATTGAGCTTGTCCTGAGGGCTTAAGGTGAAAGAACCAGACCTAAACTTATCACAGTTTTGCCGATGGATGAGGTTGATGAGTTAAGCGTAACAGATGACAGTAGACAGAGGCTGCGTCTCCCTTTGTGCAGGAATTCTTCAGGAAAACTTAAATTACTTTCTGGGTTTCACCCATGTTACTACACTCTAAAAATGCTGGGTTGTTTTAACCCAATTTTGGGTCAAATATGGACAAACCCAAATGTTGGATTAAAATATGCAATTTATAAATTTAACCCAACAGCTGGGTTTGTCCATATTTGACCCAAAATTGGGTTAAAACAACCCAACATTTTTGTGTAATTTACTATAAAATAGACCAGCCCGTTTTAATAGCTATTTGCCAATGTAAATGTGAAATAATGATACCATACGAGAGTCATAATGTTAACATACGAGAGTCATTTTACATCTTTTTTCTTTTACTTTTTAAATGTTTAACCAAAATGTATAATATTTATAAAAATATAACCAAATATATTTAAATTTATAATATTTATAATAATATAATAAAATGTATAATATTGTAAATGTAAAATATAACCAAAACTGAATATTTAATTGAAAATTACAGCAGACTGATGCAGTCCTCGCCTTACATTATTTTTTTTTATTTTTTGATAATCTGATACACTCGGATCATTGTGACTATAAGAGGTCTTTCATTTGTTTCAAAATTAAAATAAATAAGTAGTAAATAAATTAAATGAAAAACAAAAATAAATAATAAATTAACAAAAACTAGGGCTGTCAAATGATTAATCGATTAATCGCATCCAAAATAAAAGTTTTTGTTTACATAATATATGTGGGTGCACTGTGTATAATTATTTTATATATACAAATATACACACGTTTGTATATATTTAAGAAATAGATTTATATATATATATACACACAAAATAATTATACACAGTGCAGCTACATATATTATATAAACACAAACTTTTATTTTGGATGTGATTAATCACGATTAATCATTTGATAGCCCTAACAAAAACATAAAATATTAAAAATCGAAAATAAGTAATTATGCAAAATAAAAGAATGAGAATAAAGCAAATAAAATGAAATAAAAAAAACTTCAAAACAAGATAAAAACAAAATACTGCAAAACAAAATTAAACAACAAAGACAAACAAAGAAAATAACCTAAAAACAGCTATCAGGTTATGTAAAGCGTTAACACTTAATCAGAAGTGTTTCAGAAAACAAACTGCAGGTATAGTTACTGGACACACACATCTATAGATGCACACAACTCACACAAAAATACAAAGAAACCTCAGCTACCACCCTCAGTAGCACACTTCACTGCCTCATACAAAAGCTTTAGACCGGTCAGTCAAGTCCAATGTGTTCAGTTCTCTCAGTCTATTTGTATCTGGCACTCTACAGGTGCAGCAGATCACAGGGACACATTATCAGATCTCTGAGAAGCAGACACACCAATGCTATCAAAGAGCATAATCAGCCACAGCTACTGTGCTTTTACTGCAGAGTCTGGGGGTGCGGTGAGGCGCGAGAGAAGCGTGAAAGCACAGAGAGATCTTTTTTCAGCCCTCCCATGAACTTCATGATTGTACCTGCTGGGCTTGCTTGTTGGCAAGAAGGCAAGTTGCCAGCTCATCTTTTGCATCTCTTTTGGAGAGCACATTTGTGTAGGCGGAAGGTCTTGTAGCCCCAAAGACTTCCGGTCAAATCCAGTAGGCAAAAACATTCATTTATCAACAGCCAAACAACACTGGCGGACAGAAACTAACAAAATACAAAACTGCATTATAGAGAAATATCAACAAGAAAATTATTTTGACACCTAAAAACAATGAGAGGAAAAAGAAAGAATCACATTCAATTCCATGTAAATGCCTTTGGAAAAATATTGGTTGCAACGCAAGTCATAAATCAAATATTGCTTAAAGGGGGCATATCATGTTACTGCTCTACTATAAAAAAAGAAGGCTTCAGATCAAATATATAAATTAAATGTCTAATCAAAAGGCTGAAAAATATATCAACATATATTAAATAAATTTTGTATAAAATAATACAAATAATATCATTAATACAAATCTGACGAAAAAAAAAAAAAATTAAGGAAAAAACTAAAATAAAAACAAAACAAATTTAAAATACATAAATATCAAGATTTATTTATGATATATTCTTAAATTCGTATTAAAGTATATTTTTTATACATTTTTCAGTTATATTACCCAGCCCTAGTTAATGAACCATGACATGATTAACAGATGACCATTTACATATTTTTAGGCCTGTCAAACGATTAATCGCGATTAATCACATTCAAAATAAAAGTTTGTGTTTACATAATATATGTGGGTGCACTGTGTATATATATATTTTATACATATAAATACACACACATGCTTGTATATATTTAAGAAATATTTGTATGTATATAATGTATATAGATTTTTATATAATTTATATTATATATAAATATTTTATGTATAATTTTTTTTGAATATACATGCATGTGTGTGTATTTATATATATACAAAATAATTATAACACAGTGCACCCACATATATTATGTAAACACAAACTTTTATTTTGGATGTGATTAATCGCTATGAATCGTTGAAAGCCCTAATATTAATGTCTATTCTGTATTCAGCAACTTAGCCAACCCTGATGAATGAAAGTATACACTGGTAGACGGAGGTCAGAAAATCATTACACATAGGTAATTTACATACAAAAGTCTTAAAGCTACAGTAGCGAAAACTGATCTGACTAAAAGCTTGATCTGGTTTAGAGCATGTAGCACACCAAAGGCATTCACATGCAATGAAACCTATGAAACTCACTGACCCACAAATGTGTGTGCAACATGGCACATTTCCTCTGTGTGTGGGTGTGGATTTGACCAGGTCTCTCCTTTCATTCCAGACATGGTCCCCAAGCCCCTTTCTCCAGGGCGAGACGCCCCGATCACGTTTCAGAGCCGTGTTTGAACTGCCACGGCCAAATTACACAGTCACACACAATGTAACAGTCATCGTGGACCTGAAAAACGGACATCCCTCCACCGGCAGGAAACTACACTGAGATTCAGACACCACATGCTTGAGACGACTGTCATTTCTGAGGGTGTGTATGAATATCTATGTAAAAGTATAGGGTGGTCCTGTTTCCTTTATCACAAAAAAAAAACAGGTGCGACATGCATAATATTAATAAATATATCATGTCTCTTCAGAAGACTTGGGTTAAACCCACTTTATTCATATTGATTACTGTTACTTGTGTCATGTACTTTTTGAAGCTTGAAAATATTGAATATCTAGACTTGATAGACAAAAATATGAGATGATGCTAAAAAAATATGTATATATGGCAGTTTTTTCCCCATGGTATTGAGTATCAATGTGTTTCAAGGTATTGTATCGAAATTTTAAATTACAGTATCATGACAACACTAGAGAGCTTGTGCGAATATGCCCTGGTTATACAATTTATCATCTGCAAGACAAATATAGTCAAAGCAAAACAAGAAGAACCATCAGCTGCAAAGGATCACCAAACCATCAAAGCGCAGTTCTGATCTGATCAAAGGAGTGTTGACTGAATTTACAGTATAGCAAATTAATCTAAATAATTTTCTACAGCATCCACATCATCCAACTCCAAAACCAACATGGCTCCCTTCACGGTGGAATTTAAGCAGCTCTCAGAGGGATGCATCACTGAAGTTCACACCACCTCATCTTTCTTCACTGAACGGAGTTTGTTTGGAAGATTTGATGACAAAGCAAGTCAAAATAACGTGAGCAATAAGATTGAATGCTTTTGTTTTTTTACACTAGCTGCTGTTAGAGAAAGAATTCCAAAATACATGACATTTCCAGTAAGAAAGAGGACAGAAAAGAAATTCCCATTGGATTCTCACCATTCCCACCCTCTAGCAACATTTCACAAGGTCTTAGATCATCCCTCTTTCACCTGTATCAATCTGGGCACTAAGACGATATCTTGACAGGTACTGGGCACAGATTCCTGGGAACACACCTGGCTGGGCTCAAGAAAATTACCTTATTTGGAAAACCATGGATTAGAAAGCTGGTCTGTAGGTCATCAATCTGATTCTGACTCTTTTTCTGCCAAGATTGTGATCGAATGCCATTTTATCAGCGAGATGTTCTGCACTGACTTCATCAAGGACAGGGGTTTAGTCTTGAAGAGCCAGACTTTTCATTGCAGACAATGACTCGATTACATGCAGCCAATTTTCGGGTTATGGTCGGGTTAAGGTCACTATTCAGTTTTCTGAAACATTAGGAATAACCAGTTTACATGTGTGAGCAGAGAGAGTTTCTCCTGTGGAATTGCAATATCCAGATGTAAACGGCGACGCACGGTTAGCGTCTAGACGTAAGGACAACTTTAAGAAGTAATATGCTGTCATTTCCAATTCTTCTTCCTGTATCCAAAGACAACAACAACAACAGCATGCAGATAATGAAGAGTTTGGGGCAAATAGCGATCGCCTTTGTTTGCACTTTGATGCTGGTAACGTTACTGACCTCGCTCCAAAAGTATGCTGTGCTGCGTCTCGCCTGGTCCCGCCATGTTTACTTCCGGTATACTGCACGCAGATGTTTGTATGCGTCGAGAAGTTTCTCTACTCAAAAGACCAAGATTTCTTGCGAATAGAACATGCGCAGAACACAAATCACTATGGGGATATGGGGATATGCGTTTACATGACCAAAAATTCGGGTTAGAAAAGGGTACCCCAGGTACAATATCCCGTTTTTTAAAATCCGGGATATGAGAATATTCCAGTTTTTGCCGGTGTTTACATGGCCGTTCGAGACCAGGTTATTGCTAATATCCCAGTTTTGAACGGGTTATTGGCTGCATGTAAACGTAGTCAATGTCTGGTCCACTTCGCAGGACTGGACTGTCAAACCAAAATGTCAATGACCAATCAGAATTCACCCAACATTACAATTCTATCAACATTTACTCACCCTTATGTCTATACAAACTTTTTTCTATGAACAAACAACAAACACACAACAAAAGATATTAAATTCAATAAAGTGCAACAGTGCCTGCCAACTTAAGCCATCTTGGTTACAGAAGTATTTTTTGCATACATTTGTTTTTCAAATGGTTTTTATAAAAGTCTGTTACCAACCAGGTACGAGCTACAAGGTAAATTAAAAATTTACAAACTTTGATTAGAAGCAAAAAAAAATTGACAAAAATGACAAGACTGTACTTAACCGTACAAGACTGTACTTAACGACTTCAAATAGGGAAATAACTACAATCCCATGAAGCATTGCAATAGACAATCAAATTAAAAATGGTAAATGTGGCAAGCAGGACGAGGCCGAGGGCCTTGAGAGAACAGCCGAGGCCGGTGGCATGAGTAATAATGAGCAACACCTGTGTGACGCACCGGTTTCGTATCTCTCACAGAGCGACGACAGTGAAGGATGAGAGAGGCCAGGCCTGCATTTATGTGTCTGTTTTATTATGTGTGCGGCAGTCATCCAAGTGGGGTTGCCGTCTTTACTTTCGTTTTTGTATTTGTTTATTTTATTAAAAGTTGTTGAATGTTCGCCAGTTCCCGCCTCCTTCCCATAACCACGAACTTCGTTACAGAGAAATATAACACTATTGATTTAAAAATGTTGCAAAATATACATATACAATTATCTAAGTAGTTTGAGAGGGTAGAGAGAGTGACTCTTACGTCATTCGCAGTGCTTCATGGGGGTCAAGTGGGCACTAAAGAGTTGTTTTGCGGCAAATTACTTTTCTCGATTCTTTGATTGGAAGAGATTCTCTGTTGAATTATGGGTGAAGTAGTTTTTCACCAAGAATTTTGCTGTTAAACAAAAATAAGTTGAAATAACGTGGCCTGCTGGCTTCAACAAATAGATATACCATTGTTTAACAACATTGTAGCTCACATTAGGCTGTCTTAAAAGGTTTTTATCATTTTATTATACAACACGAGAATGCATGAATGATTAATGAGAAGCTTATAATGATCACTAATAAAAACTCTTGAGAAGAAATAAGGAAAATTAAGTCTTTTCTGAGGCTTCTTTCAGATCCAATCCTCCCATCAATCAATCATTCATACTTACCCATCCACCCACCCACTGCTTTCCACTTTCATTTCTTCTAAATCCTTTCTTATGTATTTGTTTTCTATCTCTTTTCATTTTCCCTTTTAAAGCAGACAAATCAGACATCTTTCTATTCTGAACTAATGAGTCACCAGACGCATTTAATAATAAATATACCATCCACTGTCAGTTCGTAATGTGTTTAGTAAAAACACAGGCGGTTTTCCATGTTCACAGACACTATTGTTGCGCTTGAGGAGACACAGCACAAACGGTGAGGGATGTGGGATGTTAAACAGCCGCAGGGCTTGCAGGACGGCACAAAAGCACACAGAATGTGAGAGCAAACGCACACACGCAAAAAGAAGTGGATGTATGTCTAAACTGATGCATTAGCTGTTGCCTTTGGCGCTCACAAAGACAATGACTACTCTCTTCCATTGTGAGGAAACAATAGCAACTCTGTTGCCCATCTAAAATGCTCCGGTTTGACTACCATACATCCTGTGGCGATCTACACTCAAGACTACTGATCATAAGAAACAGAATACATGAAAAATGAGAGTCAGGGTGAGTTAGTGCATGCAATGAAAAGGTGAAAGGTTAAGTTCTACCTATCAGTGTCTTCTTGACTCTTGGGATTAAAGTGGTGAACAGTCCCTCTCACGGAGTTCATGCCATCCGAGACCCAGTTAACCCTCCGGGAGTATAGGTTGAGACCTCCGTCGGTCATGTAGCTGCAGACACACACACAAATGCTGGTTTAACACACAAGATATTAACAAGACGCAATTACGTGTCTGATGCGGTGTCTTATCTGTTAATCGAGCATGGACAGACTGTCTTGTGAAACACTGGAGTTAAATATGTAGCGAGACGCAATAACAAAAAGATATTTTACATGACGTTGCCCGCCGTCTGCTGATCTGTGATCTATACTTATCCAGCTCCTTTGACAGCATGTTGTGTCTGGACCTTCACTTTCATAACAAATGAATTCAATTCTCTCTACTAACAGCGTAAAGACAAATGTTTGTCAATGTCAAGAGAAATCCTGCATGTGGAAAAACCAGTTTTACCACATGCAGTGGAAACGCATAGGTAGAGACGTGCTATAATGTTAGAAGATCTTGTCATTGATTGTACCGAAAGGACACATATACTGTGTATGTTTATACACTTACTTTATATAGTTTTTCAGGGCGGTCAGAGCAGTGTTGTTTAGTATTGGTGTACTAGTATGGTTTTTGATAGTAGGTTTAATTCGTTTCATTTTTATTCAAGTTTCAGTTTTTTTGTTTATTTAGTTTTAGGTATTTTAACTTAAACTAAACGAATATGAGAAATGTTGCCTTAACAACTCGCTGAAATATATTTTATTTAATTTCAGTTAATATTTAATTTTATTTAAAAAAAATGGTTAAATGGTTTTGGTTTTAGTTAATAATAACCATGGCTGATATGATTGGGGTCTCATTAAATATGGTCTAGTAATTTTATAACAAACCATAGTGAACTCCTCAAAGCCAAGATATATATTTTTTTATAATTGATATTTTTTATGTTATATTTTGATATTTTGAAAGGGTTTATATGCGTAAAAAATAAATATAATATACACTGTGTATAATTATTTTGTATATATATAAACGCATACACATGCATGTATATTTAAAAATATATATTATTTATATATAAAATATTTATATTTATATATAATATAAATTATATATAAATCTATATACAGTACATACATGAAAATATTTCTTAAATATATACAAGCATGTGTGTGTATATTATATATATATATATATATATATATATATATATATATATATATATAATACATAATTATACACAGTGCACCCACATATATTATGTAAAAAAAAAACTTTTATTTTGGATGTGATTAATCACAATTAATCATTAAGACAGCCCTATAATATATACATTTTTACAAATCCATATAAACTTATTTTTCAAAAAACAACACCAACAAAACAATTATGCCCAAACATTAAATAAATAAATAAACCTCACATAGAATAACTTTACAAACTTATTTAGCTACTTAAAATGAATCTCAATTCAAAAACAGTTCATAGCCCAAAGCAGATATAAACTCAACTTAGTACCTATTTCAGTTTAACTCAAAGAAAACCATAACCAACATGCAACTCAAAATATTCACTCACCTCACTAAAAGTCACAAACTAAGACTGCGACAATCAAGAAAGTCATTGGTTTCACATGACCAGGTCTGTTGACTGTTAAGGTGTGCTTATGTGTTTATGTTCTTACTGTAAGCACCTATCTGTGTTCTTAGTATCCCTAAGGACACACTGCATTAAGAAGTGAGAGAGAGAGAAAAATAAGACTTGTGGGTTGGACTTCAGGCAGAAGTGGACAGGAGAGCTGTGTGGGACAGTGTGTTTTAACCTGAGGCACAAGGTGGATGAGTGTTTACTCTATTGAGCCATTTAAGTGGATGTTCTACAGGTTCTCAAAGGACAGACATTTGCCCTCTGGCAACAAGCAATATGAACCAAACAATTCAAACTACAGCAGTGGGAGAGCAGCGCTGATAACAGGCTGATCCAGATAAGCTTTATGTTTCAGGTTAATATGATTTTCACGGTAAAACAGGTCTCATGCATGACAGAACTACTTGAAAGTAAATGAATTATCCTGGTAAAAATTATGCAGTGGTATATAAACTATTTCAGAATATTTGTTATTAGATTTAACAGAACAATTATCTGTTTAATCATGACAATTACTAATTCACATTACAATAACACTAATTTCCCAATGAGCAATACATATTTATTTTTATTTCATGGTAGCACATTTATAAATAATGTATTAAAGTTTGAATTTAACATATAAGCTAACAAAATGAATTGGTGTTTTTCATTGTTAACTATTACAAGCAACTAATGTTAAAAAATGGAACCTTATTGTAGGTGTTATTATCATATAATCTGATAAATGATTACATACAGTGACATTAACACATAATATATAATCAAGCAGATTTATAATATAAAATACGCATTTTTACTGTATCAGATTGCTTATTATTATGGGAGTGAGTTCGTTTTGGTTGGAGACGGCACAGCATCTTAAAAGACACACATCCTTTAGCTTGATCTCTCATTTCCTGCTGTGAAGCAATCTGTCTCTGAGTCAGGTGTGTTTCATCATCTGGGCGGCACACTAACCTGCTGGACAGGTGGGACATTTCCCAACAGCATACGCAACACTAATGATTTATGGTTTTCAATTCAGAAAGATAATGAAATGATAAATGAATCATCAGCTGTGATTCAGATCAGAAGACAATGGAAATATGAATTTCACAATCCTGTGGTTGGTTGATCAATCATAATTTTGCATCTGGCAAAGATTTAGCAACTAGTACAGCGAAAATATTAAATTGGCTTTTTTGTTTAGTAGAAAACCAGTTTAGTAGATTTATGTGACCATCTATTATTGATTAAACTGAGTAAAGGTATTTTTTTATTTATTTTAGTATGTCTATTCTGTAGCCTGCGTCTTGGCATGGTACATAAATTTGGTAAATAAATAATACCTGACTAATAAATAAAGCCTGACCTGTACTATACTTATTGAAGAAGTTATCTATGATTGTGAATAGTGTTTAATAACTGGACAATATTTCCTATTATATGGGCAAATTTGGGATCAACGGCTTCTGTTTAACTTTAGTTACTGAGCGACAGAGGCTTGTTCAGATTATTTCAACTAGTTAAACACTCAGTCCCATGGAGTTATTCATTTGCCCCGACCTGGTGACCCGCTAAAAGTCATTCAACAGCAGTCTCTCGACAGACTGACAGATAGATAGATGGAAAATGTATAATCAAATAATCACCTGGTGCTGTAGTTGAAAACCCTTGTTGTAAAGACCAAAAATATCTTTCATCTAAATGTAATAACTTTCTCTCTATAGTGTCTGTTGACATAACCAAGGCTGAATAGGCAAGGAAAGATAAATAAAAATCAGCAGGAAAAACATAAAATAAAATAGTCCTTTATGTTTTCTTAGGGCTGTCAAACGATTAATTGTGATTAAATTAATCGCATTCCAAAATAAAAGTTTGTGTTTACATACTAAATGTGGTTGCACTGTGTATAATTATATATATATATATATATATATATATATATATAAATACACACATATGCATGTATATTTAATAAAAAAATTATTTATATATAAATAAATTATATATAAATATATAAATTATATATAAATCTATATACAGTATATACATGAAAATATTTCTTAAATATATACAAGCATGTGTGTGTATATATATATATATATATATATATATATATATAAAATTATACACAGTGCAACCACATATATTACGTAAACACAAACTTTTATTTGGATGCGATTAATCACGATTAATCGTTTTGACAGCCTAGTTTTCTACAAAATATTTGTACTTATTTTTTACTACTTTTTTTTACTACTTTTTTACTTAGTTTTACTTAGTTAAAAGGTTTTTTTTAATAGAATAGAATAAAATAAAGAAAGAAAGAAAATACACCTCAATCAAATCTCAATGGATAAAATCAGTACTTGTCCTACAAATTCTAACAAAATATTCTGTAAAAATGTTAAATATATATAAAATATGCTTTTATATAAATATATAAATTTATATAAATTACAGCATCCACAATTCAGTCAAATATCAGTGGATAAAATCAATGCTATCCCTACATACAGTAATCTCCCACAAAAACATTGTTCAAATGCCTTTTATGTAATCCTTATCCGATTATTCGAACATGTAACTAAGATGGTACTAAGATAAGCTAGTAAAAAGACACTAATCCAAACCAAAGCATCTGGTTTTAGAAACAGAATTTGCTGTAAGTACCCAATGTTGACTGCGTTTCAAAATCCATCCATATATGGTCTCAGTAATTGGGCTTAAAAGCTTTCCAACTATGATCAAATGTCTCACAAAGATTTTCTTGTGGTGACAGAATCACTCTATTGGAATTCAGCACTGAGCAGAAGGAATATGAGAATCCAATAAAAGGTGTCTGTCTGATTCCTGTTTGAACAGGACTAGGGAAAGATTACACACGGCATTTCTGCATTTGCTGCGTGTGTTGGTGCATTTAGTCGCATTTCCAAATTTGGATCTAGCCTCAAATCTCTTCCATGGGGTCAAAAGGTTGCACATTTTCCAAGAAAAGTCAGCTAAATGCATCTCTGTGAGGTAAATTCAAGTACTCTCTTTTTTGTGCCCCAAATATTCATATATTCACCCTCTCTCAGGATTCAACTATGAATATTTCCCATGACCCCTGACTCCCGTTCTCTTACCACAGGCTACATGTTGCGTTTTCATGTCTTACTGACGGACTGCGAAATGAACAGCTGATAACAGACATATGAACAAAATAACTGCTAACATGAAAGAGCTATTGAGGCTTCTAAAATGTTATCGTCCAGCAGTGGGGCTCCAATGCACATTTATGTCAGTAACTAGCTACTTAAAGCTGCATAAAGAAGCAGACGGGCTTGGGATGTGATTGCATGATGCAAAACAAAGCCAAGAGCCAAGAAACAACACCATCTAAACATACTGTAATTTGCATGTTGCCACAAACCACACCAGTGCACCGGGGACTTTGAGCACGCAGGCAAAAACTGGCAGAGCTCCTCAGGGAACGGCACAATGAAAGAGTGAAGTGAATAAAGAAAGCTGGATCTGTGTTACAGGATTACATGCTAAAAAGCTGCGGCTAACCGCTCATGGGACACAGTAGGAATTCAGTGCAGGGTGCGCCGAGCCACTGCGCACTTGCACTAACACTGCATCTTTTGATATATAGTGTTAAACGGACATTTTAACTTGTTAAAAGGATGAATTGCACATTTTTGTAGCCATCAACACATTTTTGCATATTTAAAAAAGTTGATTGATTGAAAATTTATTGATTATAGTATTCTTGATTGAAAGCAAATCAATCAACATAAACTAGTCAAAAAGGACTAACTAAAGAGCGCCACCCAGAGGAAGATGCATAGAGATGCATTCTTACCTGTAAATGTCTTAAAGCTACACTGTGTAACTCTTTTAGTTTATTCATAGCTAAAAACACTTAGTTCTTTCAAAAATATATGTGCTCATTAATGTATATTTACTTCGTTCTAGTAATAAAGTATTCTTGTGAGTGTATAATATGCCATTGAAAATACATATGGGTAAGGGGTTCTAATGTCGGTCGCCATGTTGACCCTCCATCTTGAAAGTACATTAGCCTAAGAGGGACATACTCGTTAATTAAAGCTTCGCCTTTCGCATTTACGTTTCGGTTAACACTCATGGACTAGGGGTCGAACTGGAAGCCATGTTAATCTTGGACTACATTGGCCACCGTAGGAGTTAAAACGAAATCGGAATTAAGAGGAACAGAAACTAATATTCACTGGATGGTCATGTACCTTTACACCGCTAGATGGGGGTAAAAATCACACAGTGTAGCTTCAATGTAATTTTGTTTATGACAGGTAGGTAGGATATTCGTATCGGACAGAATGCAATGATTGAACGAACATTTTTGGTCCTGAGACTTCCACAGAAGATATATGCACGTTTTAGTTTTTAGATCACTTCTAATATTGATTGCTATCAGGATGTGAGATGAGTTTTGTAACCATTAATTTTATAAAATAATTGCCTACCCTACTTTAAAGCTGATGTATCGTCATCTATCAATATGTAACATTTGAAAACTTTCTCAAACACAGAATCAAACCACACTCACCCACTGGAAACACCATCCACCCTCATGCTCTTGCCCAGGACGTCTCCATCACTCATGTACCCTGCCGTTTCCATGGCGACGCCCTCCAGCTCCTCCACCTTCTCTGAGAGCTCAAGGCCGCAGACGACTCCGTTGTGTGTGCATGTCTGATGTATGTGCGTGTGCCGCTCAGAGCCACTGCCGTGGTGTACGAACGTGTTTCCTGAAGAGGGGGCATCACCAGCTTGTAGACGAGGACTGGATGAGCCCAGCCGCCAGGGCAGTGCAGAAGCAGGGCGGGAACTGAGGTTAAGCAAGGCCCTCTCATTGACCTCTGTGGTTACTGTGCTGTCAAAGGTGGTCTCAAGAGTGCTGGCAGGCAGTGAGGAAAAAAAGAGAAGTTAACAGGGTTGGGGAGTAATAGAATACATGTAACGGCATTATGTAATCAGGATACAAAAATACAGTAACTGTAATTCATTACAGTTACATCAAATAGTTAGTTTCAGATTAAATTTACTTTTTGAAAAAGGGGGAAACTTTAGATTTAGATTAGTTATTTTTTTAAAAAGTAACAAATTATAGTTATAATAACTATACTTTCAGGATTACAATGGTTTAATTTAAAACGATATTTGACTGCGTAAAAAATAACAGCTCTCGACAACAATCTCCTCAGACACGGACTGAATCACTGCTGCTAGAAACGATGCTGCCCACAGGTAAAAAAAGCTTTCATTTCTTAAAAATGCCGCTGCTATTTTGATTTTAAAGAGGAAAATTCCAACAACATGGTTTTACAGTGCAAACTGTGCCTTGTTGTTATCTAGTAGGCTATGTAACTTAGCGTTTATAACTGCTTTAAAATTCAGTGGTTTGTATGATCGCTGTTGTACGTTTTCTAGCGATGCTGGAATCTGTAGAAATTAAGAGAGTAGCTTTTTTAGTACCTAAAATGTCCTTTCATAATCTCTTCGTTCTTCGTTTTCATTTTAAGGAGATATTCTGCTAACGTAAGGGAACTCCTACTATCAACGGCCCAAGCAGTGCCGCCGCTCCCACCACGCGCATCACGCGCTGTGCGTAGGGCACCAAGTGCTGAGGGGGCACCAAAAATATCCTGAATGAAAATCGATATTCAAACTTCTTGTTATAATCAGATTCAGCGCGTTCTTCATCTTCAATCCGCAGCGGCACCGAGAGCACGTCAGAAACAGCTGAGCTGACAGGGTGTGTGTGTGTGTGTGTGTGTGTGTGTGTGTGTGTGTGTGTGTGTGTGTGTGTGTGTGTGTGTGTTCAGAGCCTCATTGGTCCGTCACCGCTCGTCAATGTCAGAATATTTGAGATGACCAATCAAATCGAAGTAGGCGGGCTTTATGTTCACAGACGCTGAGCGCGAATTTTAACAGTGCAACTCGACGCTTCAGTGTACGGTCAAGTGCGAGATAAGATGTAAGTATATATTTGACAGTTTTTTTGGTCATAAATGTTAAACGAATGACAAAAAATAATTAGGCAAACTAATATAGTTTTGTCTAATTTCGCCATTTTTAACTGAAAATAGGCCTATGTAACATATGGCCTACGTGTAGTTTAGGCTACTGTCATTGTGAGGGGACAAGAAACATGAACAAAGCCTTTTTTATCATGTTAGGCACAGTGTGTGTACATATTGAGAATAAAATACAAATTGTAGCCTTTAGTAAATTAAAAAAATCCAACTTTAGGAGGGAAAGAGACAGGGCAAGATAAAAACAAAGTGAAAAAGAGAGTGATGCTGACGAGGAGAGAAAATAATCAGCTGCCCACTTACATGGTTTTAAAGCTGTTATTATTTTTTTTTTTTGCCTTTACACCATCTTAAAATGCACATCTGTAGTTCAGAGAAATCCCAAATTTTCTCAGGGAAACCCAGAACCCCCTAACCAGCCTGCCTCAAATTTGGGACTATAGTGATTATAAAACCATGAAACCAGGTAATGAAACTAGTTAATAGTAAGCATTACTAAAGTGTAACTTTATACATTTTTTATATATTATATATCTTTTATAAATCATACCCCCTAATGAAAATCCTAAATGAAAATGTTTTATTTTTGGAGGGGGGCATCATAAAGGAATTATGCTTAGGGCACCAAAATGGCTAGCAGCGGCACTGGGCCCAAGTTCAGTCAGGCAAATTAAGAAACATCATGGTAATAGTCAACAGATTATTTCCTATTTTAAAATAAACTAATATGTAGATTGTGTAGAATTTTTAAATGTTGTGTTTTTTTAATATTTCCTTGTAGCCTACATAATACATAATCTGTAAAACCATAGGCTACTCATACTGGAGCCACTAGATATTTCTATAGCCCTTTAAATAAATATATTTCAGGGATGTGAAATTCTTAATAAGTAAAAGTTATAATAATATCTGTCCTTGAAGTAATCCAAAAGTAATCAGCTACATTACCTTCATAATCTGGTACTTTTTCTGGATTACGTTACTGAATACTTTTTTATGAAGTAATTTGTAACTGTATCAGAATACATTTTTTAAAGTAACCCTCCCAAGCCTGGAAGTTAATGACATAACCATAAACTATACAGTAGGTTTGTTAACATCTTGACTTTGTTCTTTATTTTACTCTATTTCAATATAACATCACTCACAACATGTGACAAATGAGTTTAAGAAGTTAGAAACACACACCAATGATCAGAGAATAATCAATACATAATTACGTATATTTAGGTTATTTATTGATTTTGTTTGCACACTTGTTAGACCTAGTACATAATGCTTAACACTTATTGTTAACCTAAAATCAAAGAAGTGACAAAAGACAAAAGTGTCAAAGAGGTTTACATGATAAAAAGGGTTTTTCAGGCACCTGATAAATTCAGGTTTTTCGTCAATGAAATAATTTGTTATTTTAGTATTATTTATGCCATTATAGTATTTACTAATATTTGAAATAGGCTTTTATTTCTATGGTTTCAGTATTTATTTGAGTAATTCTGTTATGTGCTTTTGTCACTTTTTTTAAAGGTACTCTATGGAGTTTTTAGCGGCCTCTAGCGGTGATGTTTCAGAATGCAACAAGAGCGCTCGTGCCCGTGTGAGTGCTAGATCTCAAGAGCAAGCATTCGCTACCAGCCACACGGAGACTTTCAACGCAACGGCGAACTAATCACACAACATGCTGGAAACTAATGTAAACTCCCACTGCAGGTACAATAATAGCCTACTTTTATCAGCTTGACGTTGAACTAATGCTCTGTGCTTGTCCATGATAATGTTACAGTAAACTGCATTTAGTCTAGCCGACATACGATGTTATAGCAAAAGCCATTCTCTAACTATTCGTGTATCTTTCACAATCAGCAATGTCAACATAGGTGAATGTAACCTATAATATGATAACGAAAACGGTAAGTGAACTAAACTGAACAGTTTCAGTGTATCAGTAAGATCGTAGGACGTGACATTACTGTACTAAACGTTTCTGGAAATGTGTTTCTGGAAAACAATATGATAGTAGTGGATGAGTGACGTTAGTCAGTAACTAGATCTAGTAAATAAAATAAGTTACATCCTAAAGCACTGACTTTTTGTTATCCTGGAACATTCTTTTGTATTCATGTCATGTTTCATGTAGTTTACCCTGCTATTTCACTAGAGTTTACTAATATGTTAGCCGTATATAAAGTATAGTAAGTATAATAAGCCGATGTTGATCCGCGTTTGCGTCCGGAGTCGATCAGATTCACGTTTTGCGCTGACGAGCTTCAGCAGATAGTTACAACTTTTTTGTTTATTATATTTTTGTGGAGTTTGTGTTGGAGTCTGTGTTGTGCTGGAGGCAGGACGTTTTAGGGAGTTATCAGACTCCGTGTCGTCAGCTGAAGTGCCGCTGGTCGCATGTTGAAATCAACGGGGTTATTGTGTCCATTCTTTTACTGTCTATGGGTCGCATAGACTGTAGGATAGAGAGGCTCGGGAGCGCGCATGCACGTCACATCCGATGGATTTCGCAGGAATCCGACCCGGAGACCTCACATATAAATATGAATATTGGCCTTCAGAGGTAATAGCAAAACCCGAAAAGTGGATCATTGCAAAGTGTGATTACAACCCCTTTAAACACAGGCAATAAAAAAAGGATTCATTTTATTAAAAAAGTTACATTTAGGACCTTTAAATATACCTATTTAGCTTTAATTTATATTGATTTTAGTTAGTAAGTTGCCAATATATATATTTTAATATTCTTTGCTTATTTTTTTCCAGCTTGATTTCAATTAACAAAAAATATATTTTTAATTCCCTGTAGTTTTAGTTAACTAACAACAATGCAAGCCACAACTGACACTATATTTCAGCATAGATATTCTGCAAAATATCTTTATCTTGTTTCACTAAAGAAAAGAAATTAATATGGGGCTGGAATGACATGAAGGTGAGTAAATAATGTTTTTTGGGGGTAAATAAACCATTTTTGAAAGAAAGAGAGCAAGCATCAAGCAAAAAGCATTGTTGAATTTTTGGCAAAATTATGCATCCTGTTGGGACAGGGTTTCATTGGGATATTAAAACAAGCTTTTTATCTAGTATTAGCAGGCAGTATGTGGCCTTCAGACGATTTCACGGCCAGCTTTTGTACCCTGGAAGGCCGAGACGCGTATCAAACTGATCACGGCAAAGACAAAAACCCGGCACCCCCCAAATGAGCTCCTAATGCCAATCAAAATGTCTTCCTCAAAGCCATTTAGAGTTTAACCCCACAAACCCCCAGAGATAAAAGGGTTCACACACCCGGGAACAATGGGGTGCTTTCTGAACTGTGCTGTGATCTCTATGCCCAGTCATTATTAATGTCATGTTGTACTTCAACCCTACTGAATAGAAGTCATTTAGAGTCTGAACATGAACCAACACCAGAGAAATTGCAGTAAGAAGTAACTACCACTAGCGGGAGCCCTTTTGGGTTGATCACCAGTTCGCCAGATCATCATTGGGTTAATCAAAATAATTTTGACACTTTTAGACAATTGAAGTGAATGAGGTCTATTTTTAAATTAATGATTTAGAAGAAACCATTCGAAGCTTATAATTCTATTAAAGCACTTAGAATAATTCTCCTGTTAAAACTTCAGTAAATTTGAACGTTTACGGCTAAGCCCCATTCGCTTCAATTTTAAGAGCTTCACTGTAATCCTTTGCTTTTTTAAGGAAAACGAGGAACCAGAATCAGGAGTCCCAGAACTTTCCATTAAGATAAGTCATATTTTAGATGCATTAAACAAACTTTAGTCACTTCTATCAGGCTGAAACATCCACAAAATATGAGAAAAAATAAAACACACATCACACTGGCTTTTACCTGTGACTGACATGTGTCGTCCCCTCAAACTGGACATGGTTTCCTCAAGGTTTTGCCTCAGATCAGCAATGTTTTTCGCAGTACGTAGCCTCTTGGTTTCGGAGTCCTCACCTGAGGAAATCAGACTTATCACCATCACCACAGTCTGCAAACAGCTGCTACTATTACTCTAAAGCATGTCTGAACACACACACATTCACACACCTAAAATACTTCAGAAATGCAGCTAAAACCCGAAGAATCATGGGATAGTGTAAATGAAGCAACTCCGACCTCTGTATTGGCATCACAGCACTAACTCTGCCCCTTTAACTTCTCGTGAAGTTAAATCTCCTAGCGTAAAAGAGCTTTTTGTTTTCTTGCACCAATGTTAACGTACGAAACGTTAGCCAACCGCTGCGCTTAAAAATAAACACGCAGTGTATGCCGTAGGTGAGAGGGGATTTGGCTTGGATTAACGGCTGTTTACTGATCATAAGAGGTCCACAAGGGGCTCAGAAGGTGCAGAGCTGACTCACACACACAAAACACTCACACATGATGTAAAACGTGTAAAAGAATAAGTGCCCTGGAAAAGTACATTCCTAGAGGCTGTAAAAACCACAAACAACCTCTTTTAGAACTGCTCGCTGAGGCTAATGCTAATGCTAAATCTTTGTTCTCTTAAAAAAAACTAGCTTCCTCTCAAACTACTTAAATTATAGAACATTTTATTTTAAAACAGGATTTAGTTTGGCTTTATTTGCAAAGATATCTGATGGGATGAAAGTGATAATGCAACACAAGTAGGCTAAGCATTGGATTTTCAATGCAAGGGGCGTTAGCGTAAATTAGCGTAAATATCTATATTCAGTTTTTCAAGTCAACTGCTGTCATACCAGATTTCAGGGTCATTATCTAAAGCTAAAACAAAGAAAAACAACATTTTAACAGATTTGCTTTAGCCAAGCAGTTAACGCACATGATTATAATTGCCAAAAGGGGCACTATGCGAAAACATCCTCTTGTACAGTCAGTTTTCTCTTTTAAGCCAACAATGGCAGACTTCCAAGAAAAGAGATGTCTCTTAACAGTTACTACACATTCTAATATAAGTCGCAGGTTACTGTCTTTGTTGAATAAAAAGTGACAAAAAAGCACCCAAAAATGGAAAATCAAGACTTCCGGTGTGTTAAATGCCTCCTACGTAGCTTTCTAAAACAGTCATCCAACACTCATCTACTCACTTTTATGCTTTTCAAACATGTCCAACATGGTTAGAAGGATCTCCTCATTAACCCGAGCAATTCCATCCCACACACAAGAGTGTTGGCTCAAATGCAGCTGATATACAGAGCTGATAGTGCTGAGCTCTCTTTCATTCAAAACACTTGGTTGAGTGTGTTCAGCCAAACATTTAGATGATGTTGGAGGTCCACCAGAACAGTCTACACCCCAGAACCTGTCTTTTCTCCTGAGACTGGAGCAGTCGTCCAAGTCTAAGATGTCCTCATAAGAACCACCTCTTGCTCCTTCAGTTTGGAGAGGAGATGCCATTGCCAACGGACAATGACATTCTGCTTGGTCCATTGAGAAGAAGATTCATTTAGGTCTTCTTCCAGTGGTACAGATCTTTGTCTCGGTTGCAGAAACAGACTTCACAGAGCTACTAATGTCCTGTGCTTTTTCTGGTGGCAACGTGTCCCTGACTCTCCTACGCTTCTATAAAGATGGATAAAAGGTCTGTCTGAGACATTCAGAGTTGTTTTCCCAGAGAATGTCCTGACTGATCGTGAAAGAAGCTCTTGTGATGGCGGTCCTGCCTTTTCCTTTCCTCCATGGAAAAGAGAGGGGAAATTATAATACAGCTCTCATGTCCACACCAGCCCAGGGAACTTCCCCTGTGGAGAAGAGTTTTTCTCTTCTGACAGACTGAGAAAGGACACACACACACATGCTGGTAGGCCTTGGCAACTCCTTGACATTCATAGCCTTTTACATGCAGATGAGTGCTGTTTTGTTTTCTTGTTCACTCTCAGAATGGCCTGACATTGGCCTCAAAGTTCGGAAAACACTGCTCACTTATTCTTAAATAATCAGTGTTGTTTTATACAAAGCTGCAGTAAATGACCTTGTCCTAACCAGGCATTAGATTTGGGGAGTAACTATCCAAAAGTGGCAACACTACTGAAAATGTTTAGTAGAGTGATATTAGACTGTTTCGAAACAGTTTTCCCAGTAACAAGCAATAGTCCAACATTCAGCCTTGTAACATTGTAAAACAACAGAATTGTTTTACCTCACATGGTTTCCTGAGCAAGCTGAACAAACATGCTAGTCTAAACTGCAATGTCTGATTCATTTAAGTGAACTGTTAAATTATTCCAATCATTTGCTAAAATTATTAACACTATAAAACATAAAAATTATTTGCGATGAAATCACCAAAAAGATTTGCTACGAGTAACTAAACTTATTTACTATAATTCTGCTAAATGCATAATGGTGCAATTCACTAAAATGATTCACTGTGAATCACTACAATGATTAACAACTCACTTGTGGCAGTGACTATTTATATTATTTTCAATTACAGTTTCAAGTAGCTTCCCCAACACTGCCAGCCTGGATGCCAGCCCAAACCCCGCCCACAACATTTTATTGGTCGGGAAGTTCGGTCTGGACTCGAATCCATTGAGGAGTAATTATGATCAGGCAAAAAATGTTCGGGCCAATCAAATTGCCAGGGCGGGCTTTATACGATGATGGACAGATGATCTGCAGAGACATAATCATCACGTTATCAAAGAGCGCTTAACTAGTTTCCCTCAGAGATGACTGCAGCTGGAGAATTAAGATGTATAGATACCACTGTCGCATCTGTTGTGAAATAAATCGACTGCGCATTAATTTTAATAGACAAACAGAAAACTGCAATCAAGGCATTTGTCGATCAGAAAGATATTTTTGCCGTCCTTCCCACATGATTCGGCAAAAGTGTAACTTATCAGCTGGCTCTGACGGTCGCTAAGAAGATGGGACGTAATGAAAAGCCTGTGGTCGTTGTGGTTTCTCCTTTGGACGCACTCATATACCCCTTTTCCACCAAAAAAAGAACTGGTTTGAAACTGGTGCTGGTTCAAAGCTGGTTTGGAGTTGTTTCAATTTGCGAATCTGTTCAGAACCTGTTTGTTTTTCCACTGACTAGAGCACCCAGGAAACGACGTCGTTACGTCACTGTACGTCGCCATACGTCTTAGCTAGAAACGCTTGCAAGTACAACATTACTTTGGGATTATCTCTAACTTGTCTACCAAGAAGGCTTTTAAAACAACTGCAATATGTAAGACTTTTAATCTTTTCGTTTGATATTTAATCTTTTCTGATAAGTTTTGTATTTCTTTCCATTTCCATTTTCTTCTTTGCTTATAATGTTTTCAATAAAAAAAAAATACAAAAATAGAAACGCTTGCGTTAACTTCAAGCATATCAAATACAAAGGCGCACTCCATCATGTTTCTGCAAATGTTTCTCTTAGCTTTGCGATGGTCAGGAAAGATGTTTAGAACACACCTAAACCCACCCCAGCCCCGACGTAAGCATGACGTGGTAAACAAACGGTTCTAGTCCAGCAAATAGTTGGTGCCGCTTTGGAACCAGTTTTCCCAGCCGAGAACCGGTTCTTTGGCTGTCAAAACACAAAGAACTGGTTCGCGCGCAGGCAAACTGGCTCTAAAATTCTTTGGTGGAAAAGGGGCTATAGAGGAGTAAGTAAAAGAAGCAACACTCGCTATTTTACTTCTAAAATAGGTAAGTTCTTTAGTTGACAACTTCAAAGTAGTTGACTTACTGCGTTGCTCTGATTGGTTGTAGGTCTGTCCGACTATCCAATTGAGTGCAGAGTTTTTTTGTTTTTTTCTGGTTCGGTTAAGACACGCCTCATAATCAAAGCCCTACGGAGCACTTTCAGACTCATATTCCGACAAGAATATGAGTATGACGAAGTTGATACTTATTTGCAGCTCAAGTTTATTTTTCTGTACTCACTCTCATTATGCTCATAACACTTACCTGTCAGGTTCTCAAGAGAAGTATGGATAGATTTGCTGCACAGGCCGGCTCGTACCCTCTCTTCCACTTCGTGTCACTAGCCCACTCTTATCAATTTCAGTTTGAGACCTACATAGTGACAGGACAACATACTAGTTTAAAGCCAAATAGAGTCTCATGGAGTATGTAGGATAACACATTAAAAGCCCCACAAAGGTGTTAACTTACCTGTACATGAATGGGGCGACAGTGGCCATGTTGGGATGGCTGTATTGTTGCTGGAGCTGTGGAAGCTGCACACTGACCATATTGCTGGTTGTTGAGTGGGTCTGCGCACCAAGGGTGAGATCTTGGCTACTTTTCCCATCTGAAAATGCTAAACTAGATGTAAAGCTGTAGTTTCGGTTATCTTTCTGACCTTTATGCACAGACAGACCTCCTATCTTTGTGCTCCGTAACCGCTCTCCCTCTGCTCCACAAGGGGGCGACGCTACAGTCTTATTTGCAGCCGAACCCTTTCCTCCTTGGCTTGGTTTGGGAATTCCACTCATGGCTGATTTTGCATTGTCTTTTTTTCCTTTGTTTCCTTTGGGAACAGCCTTTTTAGACTCTATTACAACAAGTCCGTCAGTTTTTGTGTCTCCTTTAAGGTGTTTGGGTTCTGTAACAGGAAGCTGTTTGAGCTTTTCTTTCTCTTTAGGCTTTGACTTCTCTTTTAAGGTTTTCAGACGCTTTTGCCGAGGTTGTTTTTGGCGCCAAAGATTTTCCAAGTGTCAACTGTGCAAAGCCTTTCAGAGCTAGCTTGGGACTTGAGCTACCAGAACTGCTGGGGGTGACAGGCCGTTGGTTTCCAGGGTGGATGGGGCAAATCTGGCCGCCTTCTGGTTCGACATCATCCACATAGTCTGTACTGACAACTTTGGAGGATCTGGAACCCGTTTTGCTGTTGAAGAGCTTGAGCTTTTCCAGCATGGACTTTTGGGCAATCACCTTAGGAGGAACCTCAAGAGAATCTGGAGCTGGTTGTTTAACCGTTACCATGGAGGACGTAGCAGTGTGTTTAGCACTGAGCGACTTGCTTCTCCAGGGTTTAGAAGTGGAAGTTGTGGTGCTTGTACAGCTGGGTGAAGGAATGGAAGAGCTGATTGGTCCATGATCAACCATTATTGGTGATGAGGTGGTTTTCTCTGTAAATTCACAAGGAAATATAACAGTTAATATAAACATCAATTTAATCCATTGCTTGGTGTCACTTTTTGTGCATTCAACTACTGAAACAGGCAATTGGACAAGTAGGGAGGACAAAAGGTCAATCTGGCACAGAGAAAATGGGTCAAATCTTTTAAAAACTAGCAAGTGCATTCAAGCTGTTGCACAGACATTAGCAAGAGTGACACCCGTGGGAGTTTGAAAATATGAGAGCGTATTGGATGAAGTGCTGAGAAAACTATGAAGATAAATATTTAAAGTATGTGAAGTAATGTATTAATATTTATTTTTGAGATCCAGGGTTTTCGATGAGGGTTAGTAAAGTAAAGTGACTGTGGAACATTTGAGATATGAGTGAAGAAACTGATTATTTGGTTAAATATAAAAACAAACCATTTTCAAGGCACATTTTTATGTGCTTTCTGTCATAATACTAATGCAAAAAAAGGACAAATATTTTGTATTATTATTACATAAAATACATACAATAATATTTAATAGCATATATAATTAGCCTGAATTGCATGAAAATTCAGTATGTAATGAAACCAAACTCTTGCAAAGTCCAAGTAAAAAAGTTAAACGTTTCATTTGACCTGTTCTGATCAGTCAATGTCTGATTTTATTTTCCTGCACTGCTAAACTGGTCATTCCTCTTGTATGCATTATTTATTTATTCAAGTATTTACTAGCCTGTTGCATAAAAACTCAGTTTAGCGGTGCTTACCTTACAGGCAATCGGAGTAAAATTCACATAACAGTCCTATTCCTTGCATGTCTTCCTAGCCGTTTGATCTCACAGTATATAAAGCTCTGTCATTATCATTGACTTTTCTCTCTCTTCTTGCGCTGGTTTTGCCACAAGTACACTAATTAGAGCTGAATCAGTGAGCAGCAAACGCCTCATCATCAACATACCAGATCCAGCAGTGTGCAGCTGAGAGTCCACACGAACCACACACAAACACAGATGCATGCATGCACACAAACATGTACATCATGCATGTGCAAAAGGGAAACATACTTTTTAAACGGTTTTATGAATATGTCTTGAATACAAAAATTCCACACATTCAACTATGTGACATGTTAGTGGGGAAACATTCACGCTATAACTAAATGCTGAAGTGTGTAAACCAAGCCCGCCATAATGTAACAACACAGCGTGCCAAAAATGTGTCAACAACATGAAATTAAACACTGTGAACAAAATGAGCAGTTAGCAAAGTTTAAACAAATCAAGGGAGGATGGTTTGGATCACTCATCGTGAAAAATTTGGTTCAAAATATTTTGTAGAACTTGAAGTGACAATTCATGTCCAATAACAGCTGGTTCAAAAAAATAAAAACGAATGCAACTATAAAGTTGTCTTTATGGTCAAAATACAAATCACCCATAAAATACCCATAAATTACCATGAAGTACAAGTCTATTTACTTGTGTGCTTCTTCCCAGCCTTTTTAAGCAATACGATAACTTAGCATGAGGAACAGACCTAAATTCTCTTTATTATCCACTTAAAATGCTTTTTAAAGGGTTAGTTCACGTAAAATGTAAATTCTGTCATCATTTATTCACCCTTATGTTGTTACAAACCCCTAAGACTTCCGTTCATCTTCGAAACACAAATGAAGTTAGCCTATTTTTAATGAAATCTGAGTTATTTCAGTCCCTCCATTGACAGTCCACGCAACTTTGTCGCTTATTTGTCGCATATAAAGTGATCTAATCTCTTCTGAAAATTTGGACAAAACCACTCAATTCATATGGATTAGTTTTACAATCTCTTTATTAACTATGGACTGTCTAAGGAGAAACAGACATCACTCAGATTTCATTAAAATATCTCAATTTGTGGTTCGAAGATGAATGAATGTCTTATAGGTTTGGAACAACATAAGGGAGAGTAAATGATGACAAAAAAATATTTTCATTTTTCTACTTTTTGTTGAAAAGAAAAGAGCAGCTTGTACATTCTTCTAAGTAGCTTCTTTTTTGGTTATATTTTAATTTCTGGGGGGGGAGAGATATACTTACATTATATTTATTAATATTTTATTAATATTTATAAATATTTATTAAACATATTTATTAAAAATACATTTTTTAGTTTCTGAAAATAATAATCATATAGTTTTTTTTAAATAATATAATTATATGAAAATATATATATATTTATTTTCTTGGAAAAAAAAAGTTTTTTGACCAATAAAACCAATCCCAATTTGAGCAAGGAAAAGTAAGATCAATCTGTAAAAAAAAATAAAAAAAATAATAAAAAAATATAGTGCGAGCAGCGATGCGGGCCCAAGCCGGTGGCACCGCAACCCCGGTGCCTAAAGGCACCGGGATGGCGGTACCGCCGGCTTTGGCCTTCATTCGCTGCTCGCAGCTATATTTATATATATATATATATATATATATATATATATATATATTATAAGCCGGTGGCACCGCCACCTTGGTGCCTTTAGGGTTATTCTGCACGACGTGCAAAAACAGTAACCCCTGCTTTGGAATACATACTAGTATGTATTCCACAATTGGAATACATACTAACATACTAGTCAGAACTGAATAGTTGATATCTGAATGACAGATCACCATAGAAGTCACTGGAAAAAATTTGACTAGTAACAAAAGAATAGTTACTAGTCACCATTGAAATAAGTACTAGTGTCTAATGAATAAGTACTAGTATCTATTTAATAGGTACTAGCATCTAATGAATAAGTACTAGTAACTAATTAATAAGCATTGGTATGTAATGAATAAGGACTAGCATCTAATGAATAAGTACTAGTATCTAATAAATAAGGACTAGTGTCTAATGAATAAGTACTAGTATCTTTAAAAAGGTACTAGTACCTAAAGAATAAACACTAGTATCTAAAGAAAAGGCATTAGTATCTAAAGAATAAGCACTAGTAGCTAATGAATAAGTACTAGTACTTAATGGAATAGATACTAGTATCTAAAAAATAAGTACTAGTAGCATGAAAATAGAGACTCAGTAGGTTAAAATGATTAAATGTTAAAACGGCTTGCCATACTCTATCTGTCGTTTCGACTAGTCACAATTACGTTACAGATATCTTAAATGATAATACAAACTATCCAAAATGTAATTACGACTAGAAAGACGTTGTTGATATCTACAATGTTAATTACGAATAGTCAAACTTAGCTTTTAAATGTTAAAAGGGCTTGCCATACAGAAGTGTAGGCTCAGAGAGACATTCAACATTTTCAAACCAAAATATCTGACTTTCTGTGGGTCCTAGCTCATGAGTGTAAATTAGAAAGTTGTCCGGCTTGAGGAGAATATATGAATATATGAAACGATGAGATCAACATGTGTACTGAGTTTCATATTATTACATGCAAGCGTGTTTGATTTATGGACCAAGTTTTTGGACCCCGTTCCAGGGGGCGCTGTCTAGCCCCCTTGCCACACCCGGGTACCATCTTCCCGGCTCTGATGGCTGTGGGATCTGACCTGTGTGCAAAGTTTCAAGAGTTTTCAAACCCATTAAGGGCCCCAAAAGCCGCTAAGAGACTCAAAATCATCAAAAAAAAGGAATGTTAAAGTTTGATGCGTTGCTATGGCAACATTATCTTAGATATTGAATAATGCTTTCACAGCTCTTCATCTGGCGTGTGTTTACATTATACAGATGAAGTTTGAAGCAAATCGGGTAAAAGTAAGAGTGTGATTTCAAAGCATTTTGCAAGTGAAACACTTTCTGCTGCCAGTTGGTGGCGCTATATATTTGACTCACAATAGTCACATCCATGTGATCGGCCTCTTACAACGAACACACTGCTGAAGTTTCATCAAGATCAGTTAATGTATGCAGAAGTTTTAACACACTTCCTTTTTGATTTATGGACTAAGTTAATTTAATTAATACACTAATTATATAAAACTATTGTCAATGCACTACAATTAAACAGGTTATATGTCTTTACTTATAAAAAAATAAAAACAAAAACTTATTTAAAAAATACCAGGCTTAAGAAATGTATTTACTTTAGCAGGCCAGACACACAGTGAAATTATTAAGCCCCCTCCCCCTACACACACACACAGAGACTGTGTGTCAAAAGACTCAATCACACACACACACAGACTGTGTGACAGGCCTAGGCTCAGAAAGAGCATGATCATATTCAAACTACAATATCTGACTTTCTGTGGGTTTGAGCTTATTATTGTTAATTAGAAAGTTGTTTGGCTTGAATAGAACAATATACACGGCAAGTTTTGTAACTGTCAGTAAAACTAACCAAGTTATAACACACTTTATGTGTCCTTTTTTAGTCAAAAAAATCCGCCACGGCCAAACCGTTCAGAGATATCAAAAATCCGTCCGGAATATAGCATCCTCAATGTCTTGACTTCATGCACACCGAGTTTGGTGGTGATTGGTAACAGCATGGGTTGTAATTTGATGTTTTTCTAGGACAATTATTAAAAAAAAAAAACATAATTCCCGACTTCCGTTTGAACTGTCGTAAAACTTAGAGCACGAAAGTTGTTTGGCCTGATGTGATCTATGAGTGTACCGAGTTTCATATTAATCCATGCACGTGTGTTTGATTTATGGACAAATGTTCGAATCCCTAAAAGAATGCATCCTAAAAGAATGGTAAAGTTTGATGCGTCGCCACGGCAACAGTTTCAAAGATATCAAGAATCCATTCATAGGTCTTCATCTGCCGTGTATGTACATTATACAGATGAAGTTTGAAGCAAATCGGGTAAAAATAAGAGGGTGATTTCAAAGCATTTTGAAAGTGACACACTTCCTGCTGCCAGTTGGTGGCGCTATAACTTTGACTCACAATAGTCACATCCATGTGATCGTCCTCTTACAGCGAACGCACTGCTGAAGTTTCATCCAGATCAGTTAATGTATGCTGAAGTTATGACACACTTCCTGTTTCACGTTTCTCGCCATAGTTTCGTTTCCTCGCCACGGCCAAACCGTTCGAGATATCAAAAATCCCCACACAAACTTTCATCCTCAATGTCTTGACTTCTAGCTGACCGAGTTTCGTCGAATTTGGATCAGAGCTCTAGGAGGAGTATTTAAAAGTTCATTGCGTGTGTTTTACAAAAAAACCTCAATAGCCGACTTCCTGTTGGGCTGGGGTGAAAAGCAAGAACGCGAGGTATAGATGAAATTCTGCTATCGACATGTGTACCGAGTTTCATATTATTACATGCAAGTGTGTTTGAGTTATGGACCAGGTGTTCGGACCCCATTCCAGGGGGCGCTGACGAGCCGCCCTGCCACGCCCGGGTACCAGCTTCAGCCCGGCTCTGATGGCCGCGGGTTCTGACCCGTGTGCAAAGTTTCAAGAGTTTCGAGCATGTTAAGGGCCCCAAAAGTGCCCGAATAGTCGCTAGAAAAAGAAAGAAAAAAAAAATAAAAATAAAAATAAAAAAATAATCGGAAGGAAAACAATAGGGCTCTGCGCCCTTCAGGGCTTGGGCCCTAATAATAAAAATCACAGGTAATTCTAGTAAAAAAAATACTGAAAGCCTGTCGACTCCATGGGTGGTTTGGCCTTGTGGTTAAAGATCTGGGTGAAAGGTTATAGGTTCAAATACCTCAGAGTTATTCATTGTGCACTAAGCAAGACATCTTGGGTTTTTCTTTCAGGATGATTTAACAATAACAGTTTTTACTAAATGACTGCTTACATAACAATCATTCTCAAGATTGTGTAAATGGATGTGATTAACTCACCTCTTTCATGAGCGTAGGCAGAGATTGACGGCTTTAATCGGTCACATTGGTTGAAGCTTTGGCTGCGTCTGTTGGTGTTTGAGGTTCGAGGTGTACTCTCTGCGCCCGTTCCAGCCGCCCTCACAGAGGGGCTCTGAAGCCTGACAAAGAGTTCAGTCAGGACAACTCAAACTTTCTCTTTAAAACAATAACTTTTTATGCTGCAAAGACCCAGGACTGGAGTGCAAATTATATAAATAAACCTCAGTGACCTTTTATATTAAAGTCCACATCTGATCATATGATCGAGAACAAAATGACTATTGAAGGGGATTCACATGTTTTTTGGCCCTGAGGAAACAAGATAGGCTTGTGTAGAATCACAAGATCATCAGTAGATGGTGCTGTTGTGAAGTAATTTAAAGTAATTTACTAGGAGGACAAGTAGATCAGGTACATTGTGATGTTTTCAAGAGTGGATGTAGAAATCTGGAAAGCTGACCTAGAGTTCTTTTTCTGAGCAACTGAGAGTCTCACAGCTTTTTTCTGATCAGAGCCTTTTGATGGATGACTTCAAGATCAAGAGAAAGACAAAAGAGAAAGAAAAAGGGATGAATAGAAGAGTTATACAACCAGTGTTGTTATTGTTAACTAAAACTAAAAGTATTAAAAATGTGTGTTTTTTGTTAATTTAAATAAAGTTTAAATAATTATTCATATAACTAATATTTCATATTAGATTAACAATTTTTACTTAAAAATCTTAAAGCTACACTGTGTGATTTTTACCCCCATCTAGTGGTGAAAAGGTATATGACCATCCAGTGAATATTAGTTTCTGCTCCTCTCAATTCCGATTTCGTTTTAACTCCTACGGTGGCCAATGTAGTCCAAGATTAACATGGCTTCCAGTTCGACCTCGTCCATGAGTGTTAACTCAAACGTAAACGCGAAAGGCGAAGCTTGAATTAACGGGTATGTCCCTCTTTGGCTAATGTACTTTCAAGATGGAGGGGCAACATGCGACCGACATTAGAACCCCTTACCCGTGTGTATTTTCAATGGCATATTATACACTCACGAGAATACTTTATTACTTGAACGAAGGAAATATACATTAATGAGCACATATATTTGTGAAAGAACTAAGTGTTTTTAGCTAAGAATAAACTAAAAGAGTTACACAGTGTAGCTTTAAATAAGAGATGTTGCCTTGGTAATGAACTAAAATAAAATAATTTGTTACAACAATTCTAAAAATATATATATATATAAAATAAAAATTACATACTAACACTAAAACATTAAACGAAACAGAAAACAGAAATGTATAAAAACGACAAAATTATTTCAACTACAATGAAATTAAAAATCAAAGTCTCACTCAAAATATTAATAAATAAATACTATAATAGTATAAAAATAAATAATACTAACATAACATTGGAAATAACAGAGAACTTGTAAATTAGAAATGGAAATGAAAGGTTAATCACTGGAAATGTTAAGGGCATAAAAAGAGAAGGAAGGAAAGGAAGAGCAGTATGAGAGCATCTGTAAATGTAATATGTTTGTTTATATATTATGTTAATTTATATATATATATATATATATATATATATATATATATATATATTAGGGCTGTGCAAAAGTTAATTGCGATTAATCGAAGAATTATTTGCGCTTAAATTCTGTATATATATATATATATATATATATATATATATACATACATAATCTATATTATATAAATATAAATATTTTATATATGAATAACACATTTTCTTACATATATACATGCATGTGTGTGTATTTATATATACAATATAATTATATACAGCACACACAAATATATTATGTAAACACAGACTTTTATTTTTGATGCGATTAATCGCAATTAATTTTTGCACAGCCCTTATATATATATATATATATATATATATATATATATATATATATATATATAATTAAATATAAAATTTCCTCCAACCAAATTATTTAAAGATTAAAAATGTATAGTGATGTATGTCTCCGAGACCGGTCTTTATATTTAATTATAATTCTGGTCAGATAAATACAACTGACAGATAATTACGAGCGCACAGCCAACGGTTTCTAACCATAGCGACAAAACAACCAACTTTCGGTTCCTGCAATTAAGCTTATAATTTCGTTTTTAAAAATATTTATGTATTTAAAAGTTGCAGAATGGATTCATGTGGAGACTTCAAAATCAACAGAGATAGACAGGCAATGCAAAACAAAATCTTATTGCTTAGCTTCAACAACACTAGTCTGTTTATTGGTCCCGGTCTTGGTCTCGTCTTGGTCTGTCTTGGTCTCGATACCCTCTGGTCTTGGTAGTGTCTTGGTCTCGGTTTAGGCGGTCTTGACTACAAGTCTATGTATTACTGATCTTTCAATCCAGGTGATATGTTATCTGTCTATGAAGAACCTATCCAGCAGATGAATTGAAAATAATACCTGGACTGCAGGTCTGTCTGTGTTTTCTGTGCACATGGGGAGGAGGTGTAGTGTTGCTGGATAGGAGAAGGACAGGGAGAAGTGTGAGGAGGCAGGGCAGGACTGGCGCATCGGTGGGCCTGGTTGTTCTGGAGCATCTGAACATTGCTGGAGGTCTGTTTCAAAGTCTGCTGCTGCTGCCTGAAGCGCGACAGAATGAAGAAAAGGCCTAAAATGGCTTTCAGATTGCCATTGCGGATCTCTGTGATGTTCGAGCAGAAAAAGAAAGAATCTTGTTGACATCTTATTTTAAATATTATTGAACATTAGTTAAAGGGTTTATCCAAAAATGAAAATTCTGACACTCTCACTCTCATGTCGTTTCAAGCCCGTAACACCTTCATCTTCGGAAAACCGTTTCAGGATATTTTAGATTTATTCTGAGAGTTTTCTGTCTCTCAATTTAAAATGTATGTACGCTATACTGTCCTTGTCCAGAAAGGAAATAAAAGACATCATCAAAGTAGTCCATGTGACATCAGTGAGTTAGTTAGAAAGCATCGAAAATACATTTTGGTCCAAAAATGACAAAAACTAAGTTCTATTGTCAATCCGTGTTCAGTGACACCGCTGACGTGTTATCAGTGCGCCCGAGCTTCATTTACAGTCTGAGGGAGACGCACACTTTAAACAAAACGATCTTCGCATGTCTAAGGATTTCGACACAGAGGAAGACTTGCATTATTTTGCCCAGCCAGATTTATTTGAACCCAGATACACGGACGCACCAGATAACACGTCAGAAGTGTCTTACGTCATCAGTGTCACTGCGAACTCGGTAAAACACGGATTAGACAACAGATACCGGAAGACAACACAATGCTGAATAAAGTCGTAGTTTTTGTTATTTTGGATCGAAAATGTATTTTTGAATGCTTCAAAACATTTTAACTAACCCACTGATGTCACATGGACTACTTTGTTTATCTTTATTTCCTTTTCTGGACAAGGACAGTATAGCATACATACATTTTCAAATGGAGGGACAGAAAGCTCTCGGACTAAATCTAAAAATATCTTAAACTGTGTTCCGAACACAGCTTGGAACGAACATGAGGGTGAGTCATTAGTGACATAATTTTCATTTCTGGGTGAACTAACCCTTTAAGAGTCCGCTCACCTTCGGCACAAAGTCCCTTAATATTCACTCCTTTAGCAGCCAGGAAGCACAGACAGGCATCAATGTTCTCAATCTGTTTGAGAGAGAAACACGGACATAAATCAAGATCTTGCTTTCCCCTTGGAAAATGTGACCCCACCAGCCACACTTGCACACTTACTCAGGTGTACAGGAAACATAACCAAACAGATGGTGCTCAATAGGGTAGTTTTGTGGTTTACAACCTTGTGGGTCCATCCTGCGGTGTTCCTGTGACATTATAATGTATATCCTGACCACTGGCGAGACGAAAGTCTACAGCATGCTGGTTAACACCAGGATTTTAAGGTCAACAAGACCTGCCATTGTCATCCCTGAGGTTGTTTCTTAAAGGGCCAGTTCAACCAAAAATGGAAATTCTGTCATAATATACTCTCATTTATTACTGTATATTTGGCTTAAATGGAAAAATCTAAATAAAGAATTATGGGATAATTTTATTTTTTGATTAAAGCTAGCTTGTCCGGATTTATTAAAGGAACAAGTGGATTTATTGAAGAGGCAAGTGAAAGAGATTTTACTTTTCCGAACCAGTCAGGTAGCTTAAAACTTTAGTGACCAAAAAAATAAAAAAAAAAATAAGCATTGAATAAATCATGATTTTATTAGCCTACGTTCAGCTTAAACAGCGATTCATAATGGTGCATTTCCTGATAACAAAATAAATGCTCGGGCTGCACTTTCGTGGAGAAATCAGAAACAAATGAGTATAGCAGCACACAGAAGAAATTAAATGTTGAAAATGTTGTTAACTATAACTATGTTTAGTTATATAAATATATAGTTAATATAGCACGACCAAGAGAGCGGTTTTGCTGAATATTAACACAATTGCAAATGTTACATTGATTTTATAGTTCAATAAGTAGTTAAAATTAGTTTAGTTACTTACATTTTAGACATAATAGACTGTTTTGTTCTATTTCAACGGCGAAAATGGTTCCAAAGGAAAGCAATACTTTCGCGCAGTGTTTTGTTCCTAAATGATTCAGTATTTGAACGAATCAGACTCAATGACTCACTCATTAAAACGGTCACTTGCCGCCACCTTTTGGCGGTGTAGTTTTATGTTTAAAAGTATCATTGCATTTTATGTATATTTAAACATTTATTTACATTATTAATCTCATAACATTATTTATTGCAGTTGTAATTTTGCAATGTAAATTATTTCATTTGATTAGTAGGCTAACAACATAGTGTCTAACTGAATTTATTGATCAATTGTAAGAATTTGACATGAAAGATGATGCAAGGTTAAAAAAATGGCCTTTATAAAAGTAAATAACGCCTGGGGTAAATATAAAAAATATCCAGATTTAAGTAGCCTATGTAAAAACTGATGAGAAAATTGCTTTAGAATAAATTAGCTATATTTACACCACCAAAAAAGTGAATGAGCGATTTACTAGGCCTAAATGTTCGAGGCCTGTCCATATTCTCAAAACTATCATTTTCAATATCTTCAAAATCAATATTTTGATCACTTCTTCATCAGATTGACCACCAAGTGACATTCGATTGAGAGTTTTACATATTCGTTTTTTTTCCTATCACGCCTGAGTGGCCGGACAGAAATTTTGAGTCTTACCATTTGAGAGCGACTCTCTGGGAATCCGTTGATATCTGCAATCTTCTCATTTGCTGAATGGAAAAAAAGAAAACAGAGGCACTGAATTAAAGTAACACCATTTTATACCTGCTAGTTAGTTTATGAACACATCATCCACTTGGTGTGGTCCTTAGGCTTTTGTATTTGTAATAGGAATGAGAATAGAAATGCGTATCCTCCTCTTGCATACGTTGATTACATTTTGGCTTAATAAAGTGTTCACAAAACAGTTTGTAGCCTCATAAACCATCCACAAACTGGCCCTTTTTAGAAACCGATCTCATAAAACAGCTTCAGAACACTTTCAAAATAACAGAGGTGGTGAGTTTTCTTAATACTTATGTGTGTCCATTTCTTTCCCAGTTCTCCTCCTCGAACCTACTCATTATGGTTAGATTTACTGGTACGGTGGAGCAAAATTGTAGGTTTTATGTATTAACTGTTTCTGAAGGAAGACGAGGGGTTTGTTAAAGTATGGAAAATGATTTAATCTTTAATCTTACCTACAACCTGAATGATTTCTGCCAACAAAACGCCATCGGCAACATCCTGTTGGAGGTCTTTAATCAGGCGTGTGTGTCCGGATTTGGCTAGGTAGTGGTTGGCCCAATCTGTATAAATCTATTCATCCAAAGAAAAATAGAGAGAGACAAAATGAGGAAAAGGCACTTAACATCTAACTCTGGGTTTAGAGCTTATGGATGAAAGACAAATGCCACATTGTGGCCGATCAGCTACCATTTAAATAGCAGAGTGTAGACAGGGAAATTTCCAAGAAAATTAATAAAAGCAAGCTGTCAAAAGAGTCTGGAATATCAGGTTGTACATCTAATTTATTTATTATTATTTTTTTAATGTTAAACTTAAAAAAAATTCGAAACAGTATGCCATCTTTAGAAACATATTTGATTATTTTATGATCAATTATTTTTGGGATTAAAAATAGCAAAAAATTTGTAAAATAATAATTCTTATTGTATTTATTTGAATATATATATATATATATATATATATATATATATATATATATATATAATATTAATTTAAATGTTTTAAAACATTTTATATAAACAATGGAGGTTAAAAATTATTAAAAAGGTAATTGTTAAATATTTAAAATATATATATTTAAATATATTTGCACAATGTATTAATGTAAAAAATGGCAGTCTGATCAAATATTATAACATTTGTTTTTATTTTGTGAATAAACATTTAAAGAAATAATTTAAACAAAATTCTAAATTTCTTCTGGATTCACAATTCTCAAAAATGGTATCAAGCTAGGCACATTGCATTGTGTGATACAGTATGTCATGTGTTCTGGTTGTATAATGCAGAATGAATTTGACATTTTATGCATAGAATATATTTGAATACTGTTCATTGCAAAATTGCCATATATGCAATTCCAAACATCCCTGATGCCTTTATAGCTGAATCATCATGCAACTACAAATAGTCAGCACTGGGAGGCAGCAGAGTCTCAATAGGCCCCTAGAGGTCACAAATGAAGGGCTGTAGGTGTTTTGTTGCTGGTGTAGTTATATCCAAATGGGTCTAAATGGGACATAAGAACTGGTGTGACTGCCTATCATGCAGATCAGAGCTAAGCATGGACCATTTAAAACTGGAGCCACTGCTGGTTTTAATACAGAGACTCCTTGTGAGTTCTGCAGGGGGTTGTTTGTATTTCTGCCCACAGAGCTTGGAGAACCGCTCCACCCCTTCACTGTAAACAAAACCTCTATGCTGCGGTGGACAGCATGTGGGAATAATAATCTTGAATAATAAAAACATAGGGGAAGAGAAGTAACCAGGTTCCATGTTAACATGAGGATGCATTACGCAATTACATTAGAACAAATCATCATGTTCTGTTTGGGGTCTAAAAGACCCCACATTCATTTTAACAACAAACATAATGGCTAATGCTTATTCTGAGAACTGTTAATAAATGCCATTAAATTAATCAATCTCAAGTCATTCTGAACAAAAACATGAGGGTTAAGGTTAAACAACTGTAGTGTTTTGATGGTCAAGCGGCATTTTAGTACTATTATAGGATTTATAAACATTTTTATGTAGCATTTATTTTTTACATTTTCAGCCTTTTTAAGTACAATATATATATATATATATATATATATATATATATATATATATATATATATATATATAGTATTTGTTCTAGGAAACTTAAATCAGTTCAGCCAAGGCAACATTTTAAATTTTCATAAATCATATTTTGTTATTTAAAGGAGTAGTTCACTTTTAAAAAAAACGTTTGCTGATTATTCACTCACCCCCATGTCATCCAAGATGTCCATGTCTTTCTTTCTTCAGTTGAAAAGAAATTAAGGTTTTTGATGAAAACATTCCAGGATTTTCTCCATATAATGGACTTCATTGGGAACCAACGGTTCAAGTCCAAATGAGAGTTTCAATGCAGCTTCTAAGGGCTTTAAACGACACCAGACGATGAATAAGGGTTTTATCAAGCGGAACGATCAGTCATTTAATAAATAAATAACAAAGTTTAAGTTTTATAAGCACAAATGGTCGCCTTGCTCTGGGATGAGCGTTTGTGACTCTCCTGTTCGAACTCGTTCATCAAAATGAATCGAATCTTTTTTCGAGTAATTTGGTTCATTCAACCATTCAATGAACGAAATGACTCGAAAAAGATTTGTTTGTTTTGATGAACAAGTTGGAACAGGAGAGTCACACAGAACAGAGCAAGGCGACCATTTGTGCTTATAAAACGTACATTTTTTTATTTATTTTTTAAATGACTGATCGTTTTGCTAGATAAGACCCTTATTCATCGTCTGGTGTCGTTTAAAGCCCTTTGAAGCTGCAATGAAACGGACATTTGGACCTTCAACCGTTTGGTTCCCATTGAAGTCCATTATGTGAGAAAAATCCTGGAATGTTTTCATCAAAAACCTTAATTTATTTTCGACTGAAGAAAGAAAGACGTGGATATCTTGGATGACAATGGGGGTGTGTAAATTATCAGCAAAAGTTTTTTTTTTTTAAAGTGAACTACTCCTTTAAGCTTTATTTCAATTACTAATTTTTAATAGTAGTTTACAATAACAAAACTCACTTAAAAAAGTAAATAACCTGGTTTCCTTAAACTCAAAATATTATGTTATCTAAACCAGATTCTTTTTTTACAGTGCTGCTAAAAACAAGAGCACTTTGGTATTACGTTGATTTTGTTGGACTTTTACCATGCTAATACCATTTAAAGTACCACAGACTTGGAGTATCAAAACACTGCCAAAACACTTTTTGTAAAACAGAGCAAACATGCCAGCAGTGTTGGGGAGTAGTTAACTACAAGTAGCATAGCTACTAACTTAACTACATTTTTCAGTAGCTTGGCAGTAGCTCAGTTGCTTTTTAAACAGTTTTTATCCAGTAGCTAACTACATTTTGCAGCAAGTAGCGGTGTAGTGCGAGCAAAAGCTACATTGCTACATTGTCAAGCCTGCGCGAATCAGTGCGATGCAAGGATATTCTTCTTCTTGTTAGATTACAAACTCATTTTTTGCCATTACCGCCACCTGTTGTTTAATCACTCATCTTGTGGCTAACGATTCACTGACTGACAGAAGTGGGTTGACAAACCCATATTATGATTATATAGCAAGACGGGACGGCAGATTTGGAGGATGGAGAAACAACTAACGTTAATTACCCATGGCCTCATTTGTCCAAGTTCAATCAGTATTTTTGAGAAAATGTTCTACATGCAATTTACGTTGGATGTATATTTCGTTCTTGCAATGTTGTAGGCTATTTGTTGCACTTTTGACAAACAGTCAGATATATTTTAGTGTTGTGTGTAATTAAACAATACTCTTTGAAATCGTAATTGTATTGCCTTGTTTTAAACACTAAATATTTTACTTAAAACATTCCTCAGACACTTATTCAGTTATTTATAATATACGTTGTTCAAAAAGCAAAAGTAGTTTCAATGTAGCTAGCTACTTTTTGATTTTAACTTGTAGTGTAGCTAACTACTTTTCTAAACGGGTAGCTTGACTGTAGTTAAACTACTTTAATTTACGAGTAGCTTGGAGCTTGTCAAACTACAGTTTCAGAGTAGCTTCCCCAACACTGCATGCCACATTGCATTTCTCCATTTAAGGTTCAAGATCGAGTTTTTAAAGATCAGCTCAATAAAACCCAAGTAATTCAATTTGTGAAGGACAATTTAGAGAGCAAAAAGTGGTCCCTAAACTTGTAATGGACTTTCCATTCCTTGTCTTTTTTGGTAACTCCATCATTTCCAAAAACAAGACTAAAAGCAGATATTTTACAAACTAGTAACTGCAATCATCACGTTGTTTTACAAGGCAACCAACCGTGACTAATCCTCACCAATGCTGTCCCAAAACACATTCAGTGCCATTTTCATTAATGTGAAGCATTTTCCAGGTTCCTGGCCAAAACAAAGAGGGACAGCAGTGCAATGTGGGGGCATAGTAGTATATTAGTACCAGTGTCTGCAAAAGGGTGCCCACTATTGGCCTCTGGGATTGGTGTGTGTGGCATCCCATCCATATGGCCAAATGCCCACCTGCAGTGCGGCTCACCGCCACTAATAGAGCACTGTAGTAAAACCTCCATGACCGTGTCTATGTGTGCGTGTGCGCTGTAATTACAGGCCAACTGGCTGAGCTTTTCATTCTACCCCGCCACATGAAGAACTTGGCTCTTCGCTGCCTTCAAAGCTCGACTGAACGTATGAAGCTATATAAACACATGTACGCATACACTCATAGACATAAACTTACACACTGCTGCCGTGGACCAAAAGAAAGAAGATTGCGACTTTTCATAGGCAATTTGCTTTGACCAGGTCAGCAGGATCTATTCTTACAAAGCATAATATTTTTAACATGTAAATGTATAAACACATGAGCTTTCAGCGGGAAGCTCTACAAACAGTAGTTACAATGGTGGTAATGTGGCCAAAGAAGAGAAACTGTTTCGAAGACATGAATACAATGTACACAGCTGTTGTAGGTCAAGTCATGGTGAAATATGGGCACAAGCTTTACTCTGCAAAGTTTGAACTTCAACATGACAAACCAAAGCATTTAGCATTGTGAGATATGAAGCCACACTGTGAAAGATTTAAAGTCACGATTGAGTTGGCATAAAGTTGCAATTATGAGAAACTTATTTTGTTGCGAGATATAAAGTCATAACTAGATATAAAAAATGTCAGATCTAAAGTAGAATTTCAAACAAAGTCGTAATTGTGAGACAAAGTCACATTGCGAGACAAAGTTGCAAATATAAAAAACAGTCCCAATTATGAGATATAGTTACTAGTAAATTGTAGTTTTGAGATATAAAGGAGCAATGACAAGAAACACATTTGTAATTGTGAGATATAAAGTGTCAATTATGAGATAAAAAGTTATAAGAAAGTTATAGTTTTAAGATATATGGTAGCAATTACAAAGAAACAAAGTTGTAATTGAGATATAAAGTCACATTGCGAGACAAAGCTGGAAATGTAAAAACAGTCCCAATTATGAGATATAAAACGTTACAAGAAAATTGTAGTTTGAGATATAAAGGAGCAATGACAAGAAACAATGTTGTAAATGTGAAATATAAAGCGTCAATTATGAGATAGTCACACTGCAAGATATAAAGTTGCAAATATAAGAAACAGCCCCAATTATGAGATAAAAATTTACAAGAAAGTTATAGTTTTAAGATATATAGTAGCAATTGCAAGTAAAAAAGTCGTAATTGAGATGTAGAGTCACATTGCGAGGCATAAAGTTACAAATATAAGAAACAGTCCCAATTATGAGATAAAGTTACAAGAAAATTGTAGTTTTGAGATATAAAGGAGCAATGACAAGAAACAAAGTTGTAATTGTGAGATATAAAGTGTCAATTATGAGATAAAAAGTTACAAGAAAGTTATAGTTTTAAGATATATAGTAGCAATTACAAGGAACAAAGTTGTAATTGTGATATAAAGTCACATTGTGAGGCATAAAGTTGCAAATGTAAAAAACAGTCCCAATTATGAGATATAAAGAATTACAAGAAAATTGTAGTTTTGAGATATAAAGGAGCAATGACAAGAAACGAATGTTGTAATTGTGAGATATAAAGTGTCAATTATGAGATAGTCACAGTGTACGATATAAAGTTGCAAATATAAGAAACAGCCCCAATTATGAGATAAAAAGTTACAAGAAAGTCATAGTTTTAAGATATACAGTAGCAATTACAAGAAACAAAGTTGTAATTGAAATATAAAGTAACATTGCGAGACATAAAGTTGCAAATATAAAAAAACAGTCCCAATTATGGGATAAAGTTACAAGAAAATTGTAGTTTTGAGATAAAGAGGAGCAATGACAAGAAACAAAGTTGTAATTGTGAGATATAAAGTGTCAATTATGTGATAAAAAGTTACAAGAAGTTATAGTTAAAAGATATATAGTAGCAATTACAAGAAACAAAGTTGTAATTGAGATATAAGTCACATTGCGAGACATAAAGTTGGAAATGTAAAAAACAGTCCCAATTATGAGATAAAAAGTTACAAGAAAATTGTAGTTTGAGATATACAGAAACAATGACAAGAAACAACATTTCAATTGTGAGATATAAAGTTGCAATGTGTAATTTTAACATATAAAGTAGTCATTACAAAGTCGTAACTGTGATATAATTTCATATTGTAAAAATATAGTCACAATTACTTGAAAATTCACATTACAAGAAATAGTCGCAACTCTGAAGTATAGAGATACAAAGTTGCAATTGTGAGATATAAAGTTGCCATTATGAGAAAAAAAGCAACAATTTGCACAATTACAAAAAAATACCTGTTGTAGCCTGATACTTCAGATGAGGTAGATGAAGACGATCAATAGTACTATAAAGATAACTGACCAAATGGTCAATGCACAAATTATAAATATATTATATTTTATTTATTTAATCAAAGTATAAAACTGTCTGAGTGGACTCAAACTACCCAAACAAGGATGATCATCTGTTAGAACATGAATGCAACCACAAAGCCACATACAAATTAAGCATCAGTGTTCCAACCTGAGGGTCTCCTGATGTGTCTTTGGCATTCTGGTACTTTTTCTGTAAAGTTGCAGTGCCTTGACTTTGCTGTCTGTAGATGGGAGACTTCAAGGGGATGAGGCTGGGCTGCGTGGGCTTCAGTGGTCCATTCTGTTGGGCTGCTACCCTAGCTGGAATAGGTAGCGCGGTAGCATGCACAGGTTTGGGCAATCCCGACTTCATCTTGGACGCGACTAGAATAGCAGGCATCTTCTTATCCTTTTACATTCAACCACGCACACGCTGGCACAAAGTTGTCTGGTTGCAGAGGCACAAGGCTCGGAGCAACCGCACACGCTGACTTAACAGCTGGAGCAATGCAGTGGGAAGTGTGTCCACAAACTCACATTCATGCTGCACTGGAAAGCTTGGCAGCACACAGACGTCTTGCTAAACCTTCTAATAATGTGATTTTCCCATGACAATCAGCCAAATCCTTCCCCGTCATCAGTATCTTCAGTGTTCTTCTTGTCCAATGAAGCTCCACTCCATATTCGACTTGGGATCTGGACTCCGCCCGCCACCTGCTACCAGTCCCACAGTAGCAAAGAGTCGCCCAATATAGCCCAGAGAAGCGGACACTCTCTGGCAGGCACAAATCACAGATAAGTGGGAAGCGGGCAGGATGCAATTTGTTGTCAGAGCAGAAGAAACCTACAGTTTGCACATGGAAGTGTAACCAGCCCCCAGATGCAGTGGCAGCAAGGCATGAGTCTCAAGCTTGAGAAGGATTAACAAGCCATTAGCAAGACAGCAGATGTGTCTTATGGGAAAACTCAACGCTAACACCCCTGGGCGACAGCCTAATCAGCCATAATATCACCCTTCTCACCAATGCACCTGAGAAACAGACAATTAGCAAGCAAAGAAGAAAAGTCTTGCTTTAGTTTAAAACTTTTTGATGCCACAAACCCTAAAATATTAAAGACAGCTGCATAAATTTTTTTAGAAAGTATAACGACCCATTTATACTGTGGGAAAATATTTTTTTTATCAATTTTGAAAATACTAAAGATATTATATAGAAAAATATTGATTTGACAATGTATCTTTTTCTACCCACAATTAAAGTAATAAAGAGAAATAAAGCTAGGGCTATCAACACATTTAAATGATTGTGATTAATGTCATGATTTCCAAAACATTATTTTTCAAGTGTAAAAAACATGATTATATTATTAAATAATTATTATAATATATACATTTTTTCTTCTAATATTTAAATGTAATTTAAATGAAGATAATTATAACTTTAAAATATTATAAAATAATTAATAAAAAACAAACAGATAATTAGAATTATTACTATATATATATATATATATATATATATATATATATATATATATATATATATATATATATAATTCTAATATTTAAATAAAACTTTTTCAAAATAAATTAAATGAATAAATAAAATAAATTTGAAAACATTTTCAAAATAAATGTGCACATAATTATATATTTAACATTTTTTGTATATATATATATATATATATATATATATATATATATATATATATATATATATATATATATATATATATAGTAGAATAATAATATTAATTCAAATTATTATTATTATTATTATAAAAAATATAGCTTATATATATTATAAAAAATATATATTAAATATATTTTATTATTATAAAAATATATTTTATTATTATAAAATATAGCTATATAACTTTTCTTGCAACCCCAATTTGCAAACCCCTCTCAGTCTAATCTAATTCTGTTCCAAGAAAATCCAAATGGATTTTCGTCTGTCTGTGTGATCATAATCGATAATAACTACAAGCACACCTAATTGAGGCAAAATGGTAAGGAGAATTGTTTGTTCTTGTTGTCATCTCAACAAAGCAATTTACCCACTGCCAAAAACATCTATTAGGCATGATTAAAATCAGTAAATGACCAAAACTGCCTTGAAGCCTAAGTATTTTTACTTGCAGTTAAAATTTTGTATGCGGTTTTACCATGATTGAAATGTTAAGTCTCAATCGCCCTGTTTTTCGGCAGTCGCTGAATTCCCATGCCCGGTTGCGTTTCTAACAGCATGCTGAGAGAGGGAGTGTTTGGTTATTCACGCAGCCCGAGCCGAGGCTTTGGGAGGATGAAATTCTGTTGGAGCAGCAGTTTTGAGTGTCTACAGATTGAACCCAATAATCCCTGTGGGGATGAGTGAAACCCACTGCTTCTCTGAAGCCTGGCACTGATGCATTGTTTCCTCAGAGAATCACTGTGCACTGACTCCAAAACTATGTTGAATGTGCAAACTGGAGATGATGCCAGTCCAGCATGGATCTGGAAAACTGAAATATCAACTTCTACCGAACAGATATGTGTCAGCCAATGTTTTCTCATGAATTTGAGATATCACCTATTTTCAATGCTCTGTTTACCTCAACAGGTGCAAAAGAGACACATTTTATGATAACTGCTCCACCAAACCATTGGTTCATTTTCCATTGTAGATATTTTCGCACCAATATTGACGTGTTTGGACTTGGATTCTCATTATACTCATTTCAGATCATTAAAACAGCACTGGGAATCAAGCAGAGGACACGGTAATAAACCTACCGCAGGAATGGTGGGTGGTAGGTGCAGGTTGCTAGGTTGAGGCTTTGGTAAACACACATGTGCAACCACAACACACAGCATGGGATCAGTTTTACAGACCCATGTTGTTAAACTGGATTTGATCATTGAACCCACAAGAATACTCCTTGAAGGCAAACTGCTTTTGGACGGCAGCATCTACAGCAGTAGTACATGCCCAATCTATTTCACCTACATTTCATTTTTAAAATGAATTATATGTAGAATTCAGAAACCTGTGTTATTAGCACCACTGGTGGCCATTAAGTGAACTGCAGCCAGAGACTGAACATGATTCAATGCAGTGAGATACTCACAACGCACAACAAAAGTGACGGCAGCAGTTAAGAAAGATCATAGCGATGTGGATATGTTCGCAAAAGCACTGCCATTCACTGGCATCATGTCGACAGATGGGGTAATTAAAATTACACTGTTGATAGTTTGCTCGGGAGCATGCAGGATGGATGGATGGATGGGTGCCACTAGATGCACCAGACAGCCTTGGGAAATGTAATGATGTTATTTAAATATCATTACACAGCACAGAAATACTCTAATTAAAAACTAAAACTATTTAAAAAACACTGTAGAAAAACAAAAATGAAACAAAATGGAAAAGACAAGCTAAAAAATATCATTTAACTAAATTCAAAACAATACAATAACAAGACTGGTTGTTATCAAATTTATTTTACTTTAACCACCATCTTGGAGTGATTTTTCTACTAGTCACAAAGCAATCTCAATGAAAGATGTGGCTAAAATCTGGCCAAAATGAGGTATCATAAACAAATCCTGGACAGCTGATAACTTAAAATGCTGCAAATGATCATATTTTCTCATTAAAGACCAGAGAATGTCCGTGCACATCACAGGAGGGTCATCAGACGCTGACTGTCCAGTCCATTAACAACTCTTCACTAAAGTTAGCCTTTAAACAGAGTCCAAGAGAAGCAGCTTATTCCATATGGTCACTTCTTGTGAGTGGACATCTGCCCACTTTACACTCAATGCGTTTCTGCAGACAAGAGCGTGCCAGGTTACTTCTTAGGTCACAGTTACCTTAAAGTTTAAACTGTAAGGACAGGTAGACATCACGCTGGTCTCAGGATGGACAATGAACCTGTGTAACTGTGTACAACTTGAAAATGAAAATAGTACAGTAATTTGTCACCATGCTACACTCTTAAAAATAAATGTTATTTAAATAGCACAAGTAGGTTCAGATCATATTACGCTTTTTTTATTTATAAAAAAGGTTGAATAAAAAACAATAAAATAAGGACAAACACAAATTACAAGCACAGATAAATACAATCTAACAGTTACAAGTAAAGTAAGGTCTAATATTAGTATTCAGGTACAGAAATGTAATAATGTGACCTAAATGTAAAATACCACTAGTGTTCAATGTATGAATTAAATAGAAATACATCTTTGCTAAAGCTGTGTTTTGTTGTTTGATTAATGACACAAACAGCAAGTATTTATAGGCTGCTGTCACTTTAAGACCTATTATACACGATCCAATAATTTGATTCATATCCAATTTATGTTTACCATCAAAATACATAAACAATTTACGAGAATACTTGCTGAGATAAGGTATTCTGACATCATTTTTTGGCTGTGTGAACACAACAGCGCACAAGTAACAAATAGAGTTCTCTTTTGCCACTTCTTGCACTGGAATGGTTTAAAATCACTTCAGTTTGTAAACTGACAAGACAAAATGTGCAAATTAGAAAATTTCACTCTATGATGGTTAAACTTTAGCCTGGATGCCAGCCCGAACTCCGCCCACAACATTTTTTGGTTCAGGAAGTTCGGTCTGAACTGAATCCATTGAGGAGTAATTATGATCAGACAAGAAACGTTCGGGCCAATCAAATTGCCAGGGCGGGCTTTATACGATGATGGACAGGTGATCTGCAATAGAGGCCTGCATTTCAGCCCAATATCTTCTGCAATTTTAACGTCATGGTTCACACGCGGGCCGGGCCTCGGGCCTGTTTTAGGCTTATCTTTTTTATAGCATTTTCTGCACGATGCTCTATAAGAGACTGTTTTTAGCCATGTAGGTTGTCTTGTTGTTTTTTGTTTGATTGGACTTTAGTTTCATGAGTCTGTTGGAAACTATTGGAAATACGAATGGCCATGTTCTGTAGTGAAGACTTGATTTTTGAGGTAAGATAACCTGCATGTTTGTTTTTAATGTAATTTATTTGGTTTGTTTATATTGCATTCTTTATATTGTATCGTATTGTATTGCAAATGCATTTACGAGCGCTGTTGCGACTGAGCAGCAGAGCAGTTTGCCTCAGCTTTTCAAAAATGACAATAAACGTTTGAACAAACGTTTAAACTAACAGTTAACTGTCTGTGTGATATTAAGTTGTTTTATATCTAGATGGATTTTATTGTAGCCAAGTATAAAAGGTTCTTTGGGCGACCAAAAGTCTCATTCTTCTATGGCATCACTCGTGAAAAGTCACTTTTGGAACAGTTTGAACCAGAGGTCATCAATGGACCGTATCAGACAAAAGTGTGTGCAGGATGTGAAACAGACACACCACTTCAGCAAATCTCCACAGTGCTGCACAGTCACAGGACTATCAGCTACACTCATGCTGACAGAAACACAATCACGACCGGATCCAAAACTATGCAGACACTTTGAGGTACATCTTCATGCACACACACACAGACATTCCTGTTAATAATTTGGGACAAAATATTGAACAAAAACTGATCAACACATAATATTCAGGCATATTCTGCAATATGTCCAACTTGTGCATGGCCAAATGTCAGCCGCACACTGACAGTGGCAAGCTTCTGCTGAACAGGATGCAGACACAGAGATAGTGATACACTATCAGAGAATGACTGATGCCAAAAGCGGTCCAGTACTGCTTTTTAAAACCTGTCCAGAGACGTGCCTATTCAGAGACATAATGTTTCTTTTATTTTAAAAGATTACAATAATTACCAGCGTTAATAGTTGAAAGAACATACTCTTTTTAAACTATTAAAAAGTATATTTTAGCAACTGCATAATTGTTATGAACTCACAAAACAACATACTATAATTAAAGCTGCAAGCAGCAATGAAAAGGGCCCTCGCACCCGTCCCGCCACCACCCAGCGGTTTTAGGGAAACAAAGCACGGTTGGCAGTATGTAATGATAATAAATAAAGGAGGACTATGTCAAAGAATTTGTATTTGCACACTTCCTGCTACCAGCAGGTGGCGCTATTGCTATAACCAAATATGAGCATGGTCATGTGTTCAGGACAGGACTCTTATCAAACATGTGAAGTTTGGGGCAGATCGGACATTGTATGCCTGAGTTACTGCAGGCTGTCTGTTGTTGCCTAGCAACATCGGAACTGCAAGCAACATTGAACTATATGACATTCATGCACAAATCACCAAAAGGCTGAAATTTGTCAGGCCTTCAAGGGCACACCCTTCGACCAAAACTCAAGATCTTTGCAATTTAACGTCGCAAAGGCCTTAAGATTATACTGACCAAATTTGAAGAGGATCAGATCAAAACTGTAAGAGGAGTTTGTTAAAGTACAACATCAGGAAATTACAAAAAAATGCACAAAATCTAGGAGGAAGTTAAAAATAGCTGACTTCCTGTTGTGTTTAGGGCTATGCTCCAAGAGACTTTTTTGTAGGTATTGGGTCATTACATGTATGTACCAAATTTCATACCTGTACATGAAACGAAGAGCCGGGGCAAAATGTGGGGGCAATAATTTAAAGAATTTGGCCCACCCAATTTTGACAACCATATCACACATAAATTTTCAAAACTTCTGAAGCGTGTGCAAAGTTTCATGAGTTTTCAGGTATGTTTAGGCCCTCTAAAAAGCGATTCTTTTAAGAGAAGAATAATAAAAATAAACAGAGCAAAAACAATAGGGTCCTCTCACCATCGGTGCTCGGACCCTAATAATGTAATATTATAAATTCTTTTGAATGGTAGTTTACTTTGAAAGTGTTCCTTAGATCTTGTTCCTCTGACAAAAAATTATATTCTACTTAATTCTATATTTTAAAATAGTTGGCTCATCCTCAATCAATCAATCAATCAATCAATCAACATTAATAATAAATTTTAAAGATGTGTCCAGTACCCAATGTAGTGGTCACCAGCAAAAGAGGGTTATACATAGATTTTGACCTAGTAAATTCAGGGTCATTATGGAGATCTATTCCACCCCATGCATTTCCGTTCACAAGCTTGGTGCGAAGCAGCAGACGGGACTCTGGAACGGCAGTTTATTCCACTTTTCCAAGCCAATGATCAGATTACAGTTTGCACACCCAGTCAGCAAACAATCTTGTTACTGGCTTATATGCTGGGTTCAGGGACAGGAAGATCACACCTTCTGAGGGATCAGAGCTAAATACATTGCCATTCATCTCAAATGTCAACAGTGGTCACAAATTGTTCATGTAAATAACCTTTCAAGCAATAAATACGATTTAAAGGCATAGGTAAATGTGGGTGAGTAAATTACCTTTTAAACTTCGGGTTGCCATTTAGCAAGAGCCCCTCAAAATGATTTGACTATAATTTCTTAAATGTTCCTTTCCACAAAACAGTTCAAACAGAAGAGGAGACTCAGCTTTAACGTGGTGTTTCCAAAGTAAATAAATGTGTTGTTCTTCTCAGAATCAAACACTGAAGGTCACGTCGCCACACCAAACACCACCTGCTTCTGAATCCTCTTACCAAAACCACACATCTCCAGCTCAGTCAGTGATAAGCAACATTCACAAACTGCTAATAGCATAAGGGCATTAGTGACATATCACACAAGATTAGCGTCTAAGCCTAATGCTTATCAACCTGTTAGCATGTACACCCGGGCCACGCTACCAGCTGGAGGTTAAATCTGTGAAAACATTGCCTACTTGTTGTGATGAGCTTGAAAACCAACTGGAACTTATTAACATTAGGCTACACATTAACCTTGAAAAACAATGTTCGATATAAATATTTTATTAAATTTGTATCATTTTAAATTAGTGCTGTTATTTATAATTGGCCAGATGTATTTATTGTAGGGCTGTGCAAAAGTTAATTGCGATTAATCGCATCCAAAATAAAAGTCTGTGTTTACATAATATATTTGTGTGCTGTATGTAATTATTTTGTACATATAAATACACACACATGCATGTATATATTTAAGAAAATGTGTTATTCATACAGTATATAAAATATTTATATTTATATAATATAGATTATGTATTTTTATATATATACAGAATTTAAGTGCAAATAATTCTTAAATATATACATGCATGCATAGGTATTTATATATACAAAATAATTATATACCGCACACACAAATATATTATGTAAGCACAGACTTTTATTTTGGATGCAATTAACTTTTGCACAGCCCTAATTTATTGTGAATAATAAATTAGTGCTCATTAGTAGAAGTAGGCTACTCATTATATTTATGTATAAATTATTATAAATACAATATATTTATGTATTTATATAAATGTACTAATTTACAAAAATAAAATGAATATAACATTTAATAATATATATATATATATATATATATATATATATATATATATATATATATATATAATGAAGTAAATATAAATAAAAATAATTTATAAAGTAGCAAATATTGTATATATAAAAAATTAATATATGAAAAATATTGTATATAACCGCGTATTCAAATGAAAATTCAAACCACAAGTTTAATTGCAACAAACTTCATACAAATAGTCAAAAGTCTGACTCTACTTGGGGTCAAACCTGCTTGTGTTACAAGCTTAGAGAGCACCAGGCTATACCCACTTACATACAATACGCATTACTCATCAATAACTGTGCAATTTAAAAGAAAATGGGAGATGTTACTCAACTGAAAATCAATCTTTATGGTTGCCGGCACTTCTACACTCCCTGATGGCCTTGCCTCCTAAGCTAGGAGGAGGTCAAAACCTTGAGCAATGCTTCTTGAACTGAGAGAACATGCAAGGAGGTATAAATAGAAGGAGATAGAGAAGAGAATCCCAGTGGCACGCGACTCGCGAGACACAGTTGGCCTGGAGGAAGCAAAAGTGTGAAACGGGAACACACACGGACCAATGCCTCTGATAAGACGAGGTGTCCGAGATTGTGCTCTTCTCACTCCCTTTGGGGAGATCAGGCGCATGGAACTGCAATGAGATAAATAGTTGCTTTCTTAAAGAAACAATGCTGAAAGCTTAAAGCTACAATGTGTACCTCTTTTAGTTTATTCTTAGCTAAAAACACGTAGTTCTTTCAAAAATACGTATATGTGCTCATTAATGTATATTTACTTCGTTCAAGTAATAAAGTTTTTCGTGAGTGTATAATATGCCATTGAAAATACATACGGGTAAGGGGTTCTCAGTCGCCCCTCCATCTTGAAAGTACATTAGCCAAAGAGGGACATACCCATTAATTCAAGCATCGCCTTTCGCGTTTACGTTTGAGTTAACACTCATGGACGAGGTTCGAACTGGAAGCCATGTTAATCTTGGACTACATTGGCCACCGCAGGAGTTAAAACGAAATCGGAATTGAGAGGAACAGAAACTAATATTCACTGGATGGTCATATACCTTTTCACCACTAGATGGGGGTAAAAACCACACAGTGTAGCTTTAAGCATTCTCAGAAACTTCTAAAAATGAATACACCACTTAGAAAATCTCCAAATTGTCTCATTTAGGTGGTTTGAAAAGGTTTGAATTAGAGGAAAGGAAGAACACATGTTAAATCAATTGCCGACAGAGCCAGATAGAAATAAAAACAAACCATCCGATTAATGTCATATTTGGGGCTGTTCAATTGTAGACTGCTTTGCTGCCAGATCCTCATGGCTTTGATATTTGGTTTAACACACACCCGCTTCTAGTCTCTGCAGTCCAACTTAACGCTAATTGCAGGAAACACACAAAAACCCAAAAAACACATCAACCTGTGTGATGTCACTCATGCCCAAAAACTTCTGAGCTCATGGCAAATTGAACCAGAATATACCAGCCTGCATGCAACCACTGGGACAAATTAAGTCAGGAACTACTTTAGGAAGTACTTTTTTCAAGCCTTTTAGTGAGTTAGTGGTGGGATTATCGCAGAAATGTGGAAATGATCCCAGAATATTCAGCAATAAGTAAAAACAGTAACTTGATTTTTATATTGCAAAACGCACCAATGCCTGAGTGTTGTAAAAAACAAAAACAATAAAAAGTTGATATTTGAAAAAAATAGTAATTCAATAAATACTCCTTCAACATCTATTAGATTTTTTAAAATTTAAAACATTTTAAAATTTAGGCAGAAATTGTAGATTTAGAAATCGTAAAAATATGAAGTAATTCAAAAGTAAATGTCAGAAAGTAAATAAATCAACACCTTACTACACTGTAAAAACAAAGTTGAGAAAACGTTTTAAGGCAACCAGCTGCAGGACATTTTTGAGTTTCTCAACTTAGGGTCATTAGTTGTACAAACGTTTTCATGCAACCACTGGGACAAATTAAGTCAGAAACTACTTTAGGAAGTACTTTTTCCAAGCCTTTTAGTGAGTTAGCGGTGGGATTATTCACAGAAATGTGGAAATGATCCCAGAATATTCAGCAATAAGTAAAAACAGTAACTTGATTTTTATATTGAAAAACATCATCAATGCCTGAGTGTTGTAAAAAACAAAAACAATAAAAAGTTGATATTTGAAAAAAATAGTAATTCAATAAATACTCCTTCAACATCTATTAGATTTTTTAAAATTTAAAACATTTTAAAATTTAGGCAGAAATTGTAGATTTAGAAATCGTAAAATATGAAGTAATTCAAAAGTAAATGTCAGAAAGTAAATAAATCAACACCTACCTTACTACACTGTAAAAACAAAGTTGAGAAAACCTTTAAGGCAACCAGCTGCAGGACATTTTTGAGTTTTCTCAACTTAGGGTCATTAGTTGTACAAACGTTTTCATGTTAAATAGTTGAATTAACTTTAAAAGAGAATTTGTCAAACAAAATGTAAGTTGGATTTTTTACAATGTAAGCACACTTAATTTTGGAAACCTACGATATTATCTTCTCTTGAAACGCAATGAAGTGGTCATTTCCAATGCACTGTAAAAATGAATATGCTTTATCTAATCCAAAAATTGTGGCAACAGATTACAAGCAATATTATGAATTAAACCTACAAATTGAGCAAGAACTAATTAAATTAATTCCTTAAAAGTTAACCATTTAAAATGAGTAAAACTTACAACAACAACCAAAAAACAAACAAACATAAATTTAAGTCACCATTATGGTGATCGGTGTTCGTTTTAAATGAACGGTTTTCTCCTTCAGTGATTCTGCTTGTTAACATCAGGTGTCTTCAATGTTGGCAATATAAAATAAAGAGTTCTTAATCAATCTTTGACGTCTGCCTGTTAGTGAGATATTTTTGTTTAAATTTTTGGTGTAAACTTTACTCATTTTAAATGGTTAACCTTTAAGGAATAATTTGATTAATTCTTACTCAATTCTAATTTTTTGCATTTAATTAATAATATTGCTTGTAATCTGTTGCCACAATTATATTGATTAGATAAAGTATATCCATTTTTACAATGTGGTATAACATTTTCAATAAGATTGCAGGCTAAACCCCAATTAGTTTAGCCTGACTTGAAATATATGAACCTAAACCCTAAATGTAAGCTTTTTCAGTTTTTTCAGTTTTCAGGCATTTTCAGTTTCTGTAGTGCATAAAAACCCCTGACATAATCTGATGCTTGAGTCAAGTGGTATTTAAAACCAGTCGAGAATAATCATTACCTTGGCAGTGAGTGTGCAATTTGCAGCAGTGCTGCCACCTACTGTTAGACTGACCCCATCACAGCCATGTTTTGTATAAATACTTAAAAAACAGTGTTCAAATAGCATATGATATGAGAAAACACAACTTTCTTCTGCTCTCACAAAGACATCAATGTCACTTTTGCAAGGAATATACTTTGGATTTAAACTGCAAGTGCTTTGCTTCACTTAAAATTAAAGGGTGCAAATTTAAAAACTAAATGTTACACAGTGATCAGGCAGTGATGTAATTGAACTAATCACACACAGTGAAACTATTCAATTGAATTCCATCTGGGGGTCTTTGAGAGGCTTGTGTTTCAGCAGCCCCTAACTCTGATTGTGAGGCGTTTCTGAGACTGAATCTATTATTTAGAGAAGCAAAGCACGGATGGGGGAGGTTTGCCCTTTGAAAACACACCACTGCCATGAGGTGGTCTTCACACCCTCAGTCCCAGTCACTTACTTATTAAAAAGCCACATTCTCCTTTCTCCACAAGGAAAGATGGAGGACGAATGGATGGAAAAGGGTTCAATAGATACGTTTGAACAGTAGTCTATATTAGTTGGGCAGTTTAAAAAGTAATTCTTAAAAGTTAACTTTATTACATTTAGGGTGAATTCAGGTAAACCAGGCCACTTTTGATAAAACCAAAGTAGCCACATTCACCTGAATTCACCCTATACTTATCTGCATGCATCTGATCTTATCCAGTTTGCTTCAATGGCATAAAAGATAAGCGGTAGCAAAGCCAAAGGCAGAGTTAAAGGGACAGAAAACTCAGCTGCCCTGAAGTCTATCAGAACACCAGTCATCTCCCATCACATCACTGAGGCCATTTACAGTACACTGTGCCACTGAGCTTCCAGTGCAAAAGGAAGGACAAGAAGAAATAGAACAGAAATAGGCAGGGGAACGGGATCTGCTAATACAGACTTGGAATTTCCTTATCATAAAATGTTTACAGCTCTTAAATTCCAATGGATTCCAGACAGACATAACATGTCTATCATAAAAATGTAAAGATGCAATGATGCACTGATAAGCATAGCATATTCTGCTTTTTTAAACTCCAGGGACTTGAAGAGTACAATCAATGCAATTCAATTTTAAAACCAGGATGTACTATTTTGCATCTAATGTGAAACCAATTTGAATTCAAACATTGCTGAAGATTTCCAATGCAATATGTAGTCATTCACCTAATTTAACCCAAACCGCAACTACAAAAAAATATGAATTAGCATTACAAAAGATAAATGAAGAGATCACAAAAGTGTCCTACAGAGAATGCTATCCAATGGCACAGCAAGGGAAAATTATGTTTAAGAAGAAATATTTAAAGAAACAGTTCAGTCAAAAATGAACATTGTCACTTTGATGGTGTTACTGCATCCTTGCATTGAAGCATTTGAAGCTCCAGTGTCTCTTAAATTTCAAATGCATAAAAAGGAACTAGTGTCTTTTGTTTGTAAAGCGCAAATACCAAACAACATTAGAGTGAGTATTACCATGTCAGAATTATGAACATTATGAAAACAGAATTGTCAATTCTTTCATTAATTCCTCAACCTCATATCATTCCGAACCCATAAGCTTTTGTTTATCTCCGTAACACAAATGAAGATCTTTTTGATGCAATCTGAGAGCTTTCTGTCCCTCCAATGACAGCTTACACAACTACCACTTTGATGCATTAAAAAGTTAATAAAGAGATTGTAAAACTAATCCATATGAATTGAGTGGTTTAGTCCAAATTTTCAGAAGCGACGCAAACACTTTATATGACAAACAGATTGGCTTTTATTCACATACAAACATTGATCAACTAACGTAAACAGATGCTTAACCAAACCTGCTTGACACACGAGGACAAATCTCTTGTAGAAGCTCAAACGTGCTGCGTTACACGAGAATGAACCTCATTGGTTCTTGTAGAAGCTCAAATGTGCTGCAAAACACGAGAATGAACCTCATTGGTTCTTGTAGAAGCTCAAACATGCAGCAAAACACGAGAATGAACCTCACTGGTTCTTGTAGAAGCTCAAATGTGCTGCAAAACACGAGAATGAACCTCATTGGTTCTTGTAGAAGCTCAAACATGCTGCAAAACATGAGAATGAACCTCATTGGTTCTTCTAGAAGCTCAAACGTGCTGCAAAACACGAGAATGAACCTCATTGGTTCTTGTTAGAAGCTCAAACATGCTGCAAAACATGAGAATGAACCTCATTGGTTCTTCTAGAAGCTCAAACATGCAGCAAAACACGAGAATGAACCTCATTGGTTCTTGTTGAAGCTCAAACATGCAGCAAAACATGAGAATGAACCTCATTGGTTCTTGTAGAAGCTCAAACATGCAGCAAAACATGAGAATGAACCTCATTGGTTCTTGTAGAAGCTCAAACGTGCAGCAAAACACGAGAATGAACCTCATTGGTTCTTGTAGAAGCTCAAACATGCAGCAAAACATGAGAATGAACCTCATTGGTTCTTGTAGAAGCTCAAACGTGCTGCAAAACACGAGAATGAACCTCATTGGTTCTTGTAGAAGCTCAAACATGCAGCAAAACACGAGAATGAACCTCATTGGTTCTTGTAGAAGCTCAAACATGCAGCAAAACACGAGAATGAACCTCGTTGGTTCTTGTAGAAGCTCAAACATGCAGCAAAACATGAGAATGAACCTCATTGGTTCTTGTAGAAGCTCAAACGTGCTGCAAAACACGAGAATGAACCTCATTGGTTCTTGTAGAAGCTCAAACGTGCTGCAAAACATGAGAATGAACCTCATTGGTTCTTGTAGAAGCTCGAACGTGCTGTAAAACACGAGAATGAACCTCATTGGTTCTTGTAGAAGCTCAAATGTGCTGCAAAACACGAGAATGAACCTCATTGGTTCTTGTAGAAGCTCAAACATGCAGCAAAACATGAGAATGAACCTCATTGGTTCTTGTAGAAGCTCAAACGTGCTGCATAAACACGAGAATGAACCTCATTGGTTCTTGTTGAAGCTCAAACGTGCTGCAAAACATGAGAATGAACCTCATTTGTTCTTGTAGAAGCTGATTTTGTGAGAGAAAAAAAACTGTTGATAGATTGAAGAGTAAATTAGGACTGAATAGAAATTATTATTATAAGAAACATTATTTTATTTCATTGCTGTTTTTACTCACCTCAAAGCACCTTCACCAAAAAACGACTGATTATCTAAAATCACATCAATGCACCTATTGGTTCAACAAGGTTACTTGTAAACTTTTCAACTTTCAGTATTCAATGAATAATAGTGAAAATACTGTATGTCAGAGTTTAATATGAATATATACACTGAACCACATTCTCTGTTTCTAAGTACAGGTGAACCAACAACTCAAACAACGGAAAAAATTGTGCATTGAAAAACTTAAAAGACATAAAAGCAAACCACAAACTTCAAAATGTTGAACTTCAGCCCAGTGTAACCTGATTGGGCGAGTGCCTGGAATAGAAAGCTAAATCAGAACAGCTCACATGTGCATCTAACAAAGTTTAGCGAAAAGAACTTTAGCTTTGCTAGTCAGTCAGACCAATAGAGCCTAATGTCTACTGGCAAGCTCGTCTTCATTGAGAAGGAGGCTTTGGACAATTCTTCGTTCCTCATGGCCCCTATAAAGTGATTAGATTCCGTGTCAGTGGAACCAGTTAATGGTGATGACAGGGCTAACAGTGAATTAACACACAAGTCCACAGGCCAGTCGTGAAAGAAAAGCATTCAGAGGGGGTGACTGGGAGGGCTTCAACAATTTAATCTGGATTTATGTTGCAGACCTCAGTGGAAATTTTGCTGGAAAACCACACATAGATATAAACTTTTGCTATAAAATCAACATCTCGTTTTAATTCAGAGAAATGGGGTATGCCAAGGGTTGGTGAGAACAACCTGTTCTTTGTTGAACTGTCAAGCTGTGACACCCTTATCGTCATAATGAATGTGCAGCTGCACTGCAGGTGAACTGAGCAAACACTCGTTCTTTATTGACCACAGAAGGAGGGGAAATCTGAAGATGAATGTTTCATCCATTCTACAAGGAATAGAACATGCCAGTATGCAGTGACCCTAAAAGTATTCTCACATGCTTAAAATATTAGTATTGGATATCATGTTTGAGCATGATTTTTAATTAAATGGTCTCAAGGTAATTTTGTGTCATGTGTTGAAGTAACACATGCTTTGACTAATCATAAACCTAGTTCATCCAGACAATTAGCCTGGCATACGTCAGGAGAGATTTGAGTCTGATTCTTTATGATGTTTAAGTTCCTACGAGGGCCTCTAGGTCCGTCTAACACCCAGCAAATCATTAGATCTAATCACCCTCACTAATCATGGCAAATTAACTAATGGATTGGACAGTGAACACGGAATGTGACTTCTTCAAAGCACGAGCAGGGATGGTGCCCCAGCTGTTCGAATATAGGCATCTGGGGTACTGTGTCAATAGAAACACTCCATAGACCATATGGATGACGTGCTGCTTGACATCGCTTTAATTTATTCAAAGCATGTTTTGGAATATTTAGGCTGAATCCCAATTCACCCCTTGGCCCTACCCCTTGTTTTCGAGTGTACCCCTTGGCCCTTAAAACGGAGTTATAAGGGCCAAGGGGTTGAAATATTCCCCTACGAAATGGAACAATCCTTCATGAACCCGAAACGTCATCAGTCGTCAGCGATGGCTCTGCCGTTACAGAGTTTTTACTGGATTTCTCCATGACAACGACTAACAATCAGCGCAGCTGCTCTTAACTTTGAATAACATGATGATTATGACATCCCTTCCTCATCTTTTCTGACCGGAAAGGTAATTTATTATACCATTTCTTAATTTAAACGACTATAGTGTTATTATAAGTGTAAATAAAGTGCGTGGTGGAATCATCTGGCGCTGAAATTCAAATGTTTAACCGTTTGCGATTCATCTCGCCGGTGATTTCCGATGCATTCCGTGAACTTTCCCTTAGCCCTCCGTTTGGACTGTGCCTCTGAAAATTCTCCGTTTCGAGGGCTATGTAGCCCTATTGAGAATAAGGAGTCACGTGTCGATTCTGGGTGGGGTCTGAGCTGGTCGGCCATGATGGTTGGAGACGCTATTGGTTACCAGCGGCAACGCCTTTAGAACCCTATGTTAGAACCCCACAGAGACGCGACTAAACATTCCAGAGCTCTTTAATTTTCACGTATTTATTATTTTCGTGCATTTATTATTTTGGCAGGGCAGAGACGGATCTAAGAACACGATGAAAAAAGGAATAAAGTAAAGCAATGCAAAAAGATGAGGCGAAGGAAAAGGGACCTTACAGGAACAAACTCACACTAAGCGCAAATCTTAAGCAGCATCAAGATATTTGTTCTTTTGCACTAATAACAGTATTATTATTTTATTATTATTACTTATGTTGTCCATGAAACTTATATTGTCCAAATATACATATATTTCAGTTCTCAATAAATATTGTTAAGCCATATCAAGTTGTTTCAAACATTTATTTCAAAGAAATAAAAAAGTAATGAACAAGGCACTCAAACAACACTTTTGCGTATGTTCGTTAAGGCACAGCAAACAGTGAAAATCGTATACTAAAGGCATCAGCCAACCATGCAATCCAGCGTCTCCTCGTCAGATACTCTCCCTGATGCTGTGTCCATTTCGATAACCTAAAAAACTGTATTCCATTGTTCCTATGTTTTCCATATGTCTCGTGTGAGTTACTGGAGGAGTTTTTAACGCAGCAGTGACTTCCAGGCATGGTAAAACAGTGCGGAATTGCGAGAAACTCCTCTAATACCGAGCTAAAAACACACGTAAACAATACTGTTTTGCCGTGGGAATCCAACCAACATGGCGGAGAGGGGGAGGGGCTCTGTACAATGACGTCAACTCCTCATTCTCAATCCCTTCATCCTACCCCTCGATCTCAACAAGAATCAGGACACCCTACCCCTAGACGTGAACGCGCAAAACGGAGGGGTAGGACTAAGGGGTAGGGCCAAGAAGTGAATTGGGATTGAGCCTAAGTGAGTGAAGGCTCGGGACTTACCATCCATTTGGAAACTACAAAGTATTTGATGTATTTGTTTATAAATCTATAGTTTACCCCAAACTAGCAATTCTGTCATCATTTACTCACCCTCATGTTGTTCAAAAACTCAAAAAATTGTGCGTTGGACCCCATTTACTTTCATTGTATGGATGGAATAGTTTTTCTTAGAATAGTGTTCGACTGAAGAAAAAGTGGAAAAGTCATGGGATTGGAAAGTTAAAGTTAAAATGTCTTCATTTTAAAAGTTCTTGTGATATCTTCAAGCATTCTTGAATGAGACAAACGTGGGAGAGAGAACGCTTGGTTTAAAAGAAATTACCAAACGTTCACCTTGCGAGCAAAATGCAAGGAGGTTTCAGAGAGGTTTTTTGGAGCAAAACAAGCAATTAATTTTTCGATAATGTGAATAAAATATGCTCAACTTACTTTTTTCTGGTCTTCAAGAGCATGCGTGACAGTCTTCCTCTTCTGCTGAAGCTGCTGTTGATGGTGACGGGGACAGAGGTGTTGGCATTTCTCTGAACCTACCTCCATTATATAGGAAACCCCAGGGCTCCCAACCAAATCTACACTCCGATACGTGCGAGATATTCCGAGATCCTTCCTCGAAGATGTTCCCCTTATCAGACATTAAATGTAGTCATTAAAGCTACAATCAAACGAGAGGTTTTGCTAACCTTCATTTGGCTGCTCCGCTGCTCAATGGATTGATCCAGCACAACAAGAGGATCTACAGACACTGTTCTTTGGTTCATGATCCCAAATGAGGAGTAATGGAACTTGCTGGGGGACTGAGAGTGGCTCAGTCCTAGAAGGTTCGTTTTTCTCCAGCAATGCACGAGTGAGCATCTCAAGTCACGTTTCATATTAGCCATAGAGCTGTCATATTGGAAATCCTCTGCCACCTAGAGTCACGCATGGATTGAGATGTGTGTGTGTGTCTTAGTGAGTTAGGAAAAGAGAGAGAAAAGTAAAGGTATAAGTGTCAGAAACTGGTCTGTACAAATTAACATCTCTGATGGCAACAACTTTTGAACATGAAGAGATCCAACAGAAAGGATGATTTTTGACACACTTTAGAGAAACATTTACATTTAGAATTTCAGTGCAGTTGAGTAGAAATGAAGGTAAATGCAGTTCTCATTTGTAATAAATTCACTAATTCTCTAAATAAGTTCGAACAACTCGTTTGCACTTTACAACACTAAGTTTCAGTTTTAGATTTTATATTCTTTGCAATATCTTAACTCAGGCAGCAATTTTATAACAGAAAACTAGAAAAAGTGGAAAGTAAATTACCGCAGTATGATAGCCAACTCCATTTGGTTAAGAAAAACGGTGCAACTCTTCTTTTGGGTAGCTTACAGCACCCGGAACCGGCTGGAAAAGAAGCGATGTTGTTTATGACGTCATGGCCAAACCAAAAGAACACACACACACACCAACCCCACCCCAGCCCGTCTATCAGCAGCGTTTATCGTTGCCATGGGAACTTTGTTAGTGAAGAATTTGTACGCCATCTAGAGGAATCAATCCAGATTGACACACAAGGAGACTCGTTTTACCTCACACTTTTTTTTCAGTGAATGTCTCTCAGGGGAGAATTTGTATTGACTTAGAAATCTACTGGACTTTCCCACCGTTCTCTGCTCTCTCTTACACACACACACACACACACACACACAAGCAAATGTGAAACAAAACATTCCAGCAAAGAATTAAAAGGTAACATACAAAAATATAAACCCATTATTTTGTCTGACAGACATTTTGATGAATAAAATGTTAAATCTAGCTAGCTTATATTTAAAATACACCTGATCTGAAATAATAACCCTGGCTTGACCTGACCAAGAACACGTTTTGCTTAGTTAAATTACCTTCATCATAGAATTCCATGAAATTTTACGTATTACCCAACTAAATAAATATGTTTTTCTTTGTTAGTTTGAACTTAACGTTTGACTCAAAGCCCTGGTTTGCCTGAAATATAGATATCTCCATTAAGAATATATATATATATATATATATATATATATATATATATATATATATATATATATATATATATATATATAATATATAGCCTATAATCTTTGTGTGTGTGTGTGTGTGTATAGCTAACCTATATACAATTTATTTTCTTGTTGTATTCATGATATAACAGCAAGAGGCGCCAGAGAGTTAAAATGGACACACACACACACACACACATGCACGACACACACACACACACACACACACACAATTGACTCGAGTCGACAAAATATGGAACAAAACAATAACTTATAAATGTTTTTTTCTAAATGAAAAATGAAAGATAATTTATTTCTTGACATAAATCTAGGCTATTTAATAAAAAGCCTAATATTATCACTAACCTATACTGTTATCTCATTCAAAGCCGCTAATTAGTGTAAACTTTATTTTTTAATTAAGCTCAGCAACAGCCGTGAGGGCTGGTAATGGGATTTGGGTCATCGACACTCTGATTAAGGGTATAATTTGAGGATTACTGTATGATGACAAGAGAGGAGGTGTCATGTTTACTTGTGGCTTTCTGAAGATCCATCATCTGTGATCTTGAACATGACTCCTCTATTCAAATCTGCCTGAATTCTACAGAATTGTCTGACTGTGTGATCAGATGGCCTAAAATCCCCACATAATAAATATTTACATCCTTGTTCTTACTTCCAGGCCTAAAGGATTTATGATAATGCTTGGGGTTATGAATTTTGAAACCTGAAATCCTCATCATCCTTAACATTAAATTGACATTTAAAAATAAATATTAAAAATTATGTATGTTTTCAGACAACATAAAGATTATTTATTTCATTGAATTATTCAATTAAATTATTTTATTTTATTCAGAATTACATGAAAACAGCATGAGGCATAGGCTTCATGGCTGTTTTTGACTCGGTTTGGCTGGTTTATTCCAACATTATATGTAATAAACTCCCCTCTTAAGCTCTGCATAAAGACACTTAAAACACCCTTAAAACACCTGAACCTTATAGTGAAAATACATAATTCAAAAGTTACAGTTGGCATCACAATTTGATGGTGCCTTTTGTTAGCTGCATTCCTGTTAACAGAGGTGGACAAAGGCTTTAGTGTGAATTTGTTAGCCTAACTGTTATCTATAAGCTAGTGTGCCCCAAATGACAAAATTCACATTTAAAAGACCAAACCCAACGTTGAAAATGAAAATCAGGTTGATGTCAGAATCCAACGCCAGATTGACAGTAATCCTCAACGTTGCGACACGTTTCCTACAGATACTCAAAAATGTCCTTAAGTACAGTACTCAAGCAAATGTCCACCTCTGCCTGTTAACAGTTTAAGACAGCAGGATATGAGACTGATTCACTTCCCATAGCCGAAAGTAAAGCACCAAGAAAAAATACACTAATTTATATGCAAATCTGCATGCTCACTCATGTATACAAGACATGACAGTTCAGTTGTAGTCTCTGATGGACTGCCCATCCAGACTCGATTTCCCACCTGCAGTCTAATTCTATAGAATTATGGAAATGTTGAGAAAGATAATATCAAGGATTGAAAGAGATATGTTATGCCATTTGTGCCCAACACCATACGCTACTGTATGTGCATAACCTTGACCAGATGTTATCGTTTGAATTTATTTTATGTTAATTTATACTGATTTACCCAGTGATGTGATATTGCTTCTATGAAACCATTTAATAAACAAAGAATTTACACATATAAGTTACAAAATTGCAGGGTAACACTTTACAATAAGGTTCATTTATTAAACATTAGTTCATGCATTAACTAACATGAACTAACCATTTGTTACTGTATTTGTTATTCTTTGTTAACGCTAATTAATACAAATCTAGCTGTTCATTGTTGTTCATGTTAGTTCACAGTGCATTAACTAATGTTAACAAGATTTTAATAAAGTATTAGTAAATGTTAAAATTAACATTACCAAAGATTAACAAATGCTGAAGAAGTATTGTTCATTCTTTGTTAATGTTAACTAATGTAGTAACTAATGAACCTTATTGTAAAGTGTTACCAATTGCAGTTACTTTTTCAATTTTTGCTCTACCAAAGAAAAAAGTTGTAAACAAAGCAAAACAAACCATCGTGTTCAACAGTGTTTTGTTTTGTTTGAGTCATTTGTCTGAATGATAAGCTATTTCAGTAAATAAATTATTATAAAAAAATGACAATAAATGATTTAATGATTATAATAAATGATTTGAGTGAATCATTAAGACAGTCATTTGTTTTTATTCTCAAAATTTGAATGTGAATGATACATTCATACATGTTTAGTTCCCAAATTAATCATAGTTTTAACGAAATGGTTCAGCGAAATGATTCAATGACTCACTCACACAGACAGTCGGAGTTCTGACGTCATTTCATTCTTGAACGAATCATCGGCTGCGTTTGATAGTGTTTAACTATATTTACTATATTTAGAAGACAGACGGGTTACTCACGTCACATCTACGTCATCAAGCTCTGTTTGAGTCTGCGCATCAGGGACGGAAGTACTAACAAAAAAATCGCCAAAAACAGACTTCACTTGTCTCAAGGGAGTTCCAATGAGATGACTCTGTCCACTTCTTATACTGTCTATGATTCCCAGACCTAACATATTGATGCAGACACATTAGCGCTATTGTAGATACAAGAACTGGATTTGTCATATAATGTGTCATAGAAGCTACAGATTGTTTGTTTTTGCATGAGGCAAAACTCCATGACCGCCACCAAACTTCTTATTTCACAGCTGGAACACGAATGCCTCCTTTCCTTTGTTTCATTCGATTGAAATTCACGAGGCCACTTTGAGCAGAGGAGGCTGGCCATAAAATCTGTCCTGTTATTGTTGTTTTTATGACACAGGAAGAGAGTTTGTCACTGATGTGAAATTGAATACCATAATTCCTCAAACAAAGCTCCTGTCTGTGCTGTCAGCGAGTCTCAGACGAGGCAGTTCATTCGCTGCTTCGCCAATGCGAGCACATAATAACCAGACAGTTGTCAGCGGCGCCCGGAAATTTATGACACAAAAAGATGCATATCATTGCAGTAATCTCTGCTGTTTTGCAAGCTCCCCACTTGAAACATATTAGAAATGAGGAATTCAAATTCATGAAGGTTCTCGGTGGTCCTAAACCCATGTGATCTGGAGGTACGTATGACGTGGGATGTGAAAGACTGATAGTGTTTAATAGAATTCCATTCTTTAATTTGAACAAGTAATACGTACAGCTGTCCTTTGTGGAAGACTGCAAGCACTGTAACCTTTGATAAACCTGCTTTGGCAACATCAGTGATTGACGGCAGAAGAATTAATTGAATCAGAGATTGAGGGAAACAGAGGTCCTGAGATGACAGAAAGGGTAAGAACCAGGTTAAGGTCTAAATAAGCCGAGACACACGACATTCTATCTGTAGCTTTTTTGCCCTCTCTTTCTGTATAGCCCATAGAAACAAGTCAGTGTATAACAGCGTTGAGGACAAGGTGATAGCAAGGCCAGAGAGACACAAATCAATACTTCATTTGCTGGGCAAGATTTACTTTGCCATATCAGTTGTTGTGAAAAAAGGTGAAAATCAGAATTGGTGGAAAACTCCTAAGATCTTTAATTTTCCAAGACCGGATAAATGTCAGAGAGGGCACGGGCCCATTATAAGTCAAGGCACATTTGTGAGGTCAGGCCCTGTATAAGTTTAAACTCCGTTTTTACATCTCTGCGAACACTATCTTTTTTGAGGAAGAACATTTATGCAATTCACATAAAAGTTGTTTTACTAATTGCTTGATTTAATTAAAAAATGGGAAAAGAGCTAAAAGAAGCCTCTGATAAGTATCCTGCTTATGAAACCCATTAGTCTCATCCTCAGGAGACGGTTTTCTGAACTGCGGTAGCTGTCTATACAGAGTTTAAGGCTGATGTGTTTATTTATTTGCTGAAGAAAAGGTGAGGTGATTTTCAGTTCTTCTTTTCAGTGCAAAGCCAGCACTATGCTTGGGTGTTGCTATGCATTTTCTAAGGGGTTCTAGATGGTTGCTAGGGTGTTGCTTTATGGCTGCTATGGATTTTTGGCTGCTATAGATGGTTTCTAAGTGTTGTCTTGGGTGTTCTAGTTTGTTGCTAGGATGTTACTTGGTTGCTTTACATTTATTTTTAAGAATTAGTGAGTGGTGCTTATCAGTGCAAAAACCGACACTATGCTAGGTTGTTGTGATTGGTTGCTAATGTGTTCTGGGTGGTTGCTAGGGCGTTGCTAGGAGGTTATATGGGCTTTCTGGGTAGTAATTAGGATGTTGCTAGGTGGTGGCTTTACACTTTATAAGTGGTGCTTGTCAGTGCAAAAACTTACATTATGCCAAGTTGTTGAGAATGGTTGCTAGGGTGTTTCTATGTGGATGCTTGAATGTTATGGGTTGTTGGCAGGGCTTTTCTTGGTGGTTGCTCTACAATTTCTGAAAAAATTGTAAGTGGTGCTTATCAGTACAAGAGCCATCACTATGCTAGGTTGTTGTGAGTGGATGCTAATGTGTTGTTATGCAAATGTTAGGGTGTTCTGGGTAGTTGTTAGGGTGTTGCTTGCTATGTGGTTGCAGTACACTTTTTTTAAAGAAATTGTGAGTGAATCCTGTCCGAGCAAAAGCCAGCAGTAGGTGTTTTGAGAAGTTTGTTGAATGTTTTAATGCCGTTTTAAGGAGGTTGCTAGGGTGTTCTGAGTGGTTGCTAGGGCATTGCTATGATGTTTCAGCCCGTTCTCATCCTTTAGCGTCACATAGAACTCTATATGACAAAATGGCACTATACTACGCACATGGCACCCTTTATCGTTAAAATAACACGAGAACACAAGTCGTCATAAATCCTTTAGTGTAATATGAGACTACCCTACCCTACCCCACACCTAAACCTACCCATCACAGCGCATGTTATAGTAACGATAACGGGTGCCATGTGTGTAGTATAGCGCCGTTTTGTCATATTGCGTTCTATATGACGAGAATGCCCTGGATGTTTTGGGTGGTTTCTAGGGCAGTGCAATGTTGTTGTTAGGGTGTTCGGGTATCATTCCGATTTGAGGACTTCTAATCCTTAGTTTGAGAATGGTCTTTGAAATAGTCAACATTTTGCACAGCAAGTGGCACAAGGGATGTGTCTGGTATCTGAAAGCAGCATCAATACATGCAGTAATGTAAGAAAAGCTTAAGGGAATCTCTTCTAATGATTAGTTAACTTCAAAATCAATTTGCAATCCTACTTTGCTACACAACCAATGTAAACAGCACCCACTGTACAAGCCCGTTCGATCAGTGATTGGTCTATGTCCTTGATCAATAGCTGTACACCACAGTTTGACCATTGTAGTTCGATATTACAGTACACATACTATTGTTTTGATGAATATGCTGAAAATGCACATTTACTATTGACTACATGTCTTTTGGGATGACTGACAGCTGCGCTGGAGGAAAGCCCCCTCTTTCCTTATTCCCTGGAATAGCCAAGTGCCCCATTATTATACTCCTCAGTCCTCCTGTAATTATTGAAAAGGTCAAAGGGCACCAGGCCTTCCTCCTCTAAAGGGGTTCAACTGTGTGCTGAAGTTCCAAAGGTCCAGGAAGTGACAGTGCCATGTCACCTTTGACATATTGACAAATATTCATGTTCATGAAAGACGCATAAACTGGGTTAGCTGGGTTGCACGTGATCAATATCAAACTCTACATCAGTCAATGACAGACAGACATATTCAGCATTACTATAGTGTGGTATGAGGTCAAATGATATAGGCAAGCTTTGAATGTGATTCACCCGTACATATATCACTCTTTCTTATATTACAACATCTATAAAGCCTGTATAATTTTTTTTTTTTTTTTTTTTTAATTTTAACACCCAAAATTCAAATTCACAATACCGGTATTCATTCACAATGAATGGTTTGAATCAGCTGCTGTCTTATAATGGAAATGAATGTGTCACTGTCAGAGAAGAAGGTCCAAAGAAGTGTGGACCTGCGCCCCCTTCACTAATTACCACAGCCTCCCTAGAGTTAATTCATTTCATAATGATTCCTGGCAAGCTGTTGCAATTGTGAGAACTCTGCAGGGGACAGAAAATGCCCAGTGAACACTGCCGAGTCCCAAACCCCACTGCATTATGTGGAATTAGTGTGTATTGATTCATCCTTTTCTAGATTATGGATTTGTTCCCTTATTCATTACTTTTGGAGGTCAGCTAACGGTCATCTTTTAAAAGGGATTAGTTTTACTGTACTGTACTTTGTGGGGTTTGGACTGCTAGGAAATATATTTTGAATATTAACTTTAATGAATACTTCTTTTAAAGTCAACATGCAATCCATTTTTACTAGGGATGTCAAACGATTAATCACGATTAATCGCATTCAAAATAAAAGTTTGTGGTTACATAATATATGTGGGTGCACTGTGTATAATTATTTTTATATATATAAATACACACACATGCTTGTATATATTTAAGAAATATTTTCATGTATATAAATTTACATATAATTTATATTATATATAAAAACAAATATTTTATATATATATAATATATATATTTTTTAAATATACATGGCTGTGTGTGTATTTATATATACAAAATAATTATACACAGTGCACCCACATATATTATGTAAACACAAACTTTTATTTGGATGCGATTAATCTTGATTAATCGTTTGACAGCCCTAATTTTTACTTCAATAATATGACCCATTTCCAGAGTGATAAAGTATATTTAACTTTTCTTTTATCCATCTGAAATTAACTGGATTGTGAAAGGTGTTAATATTTCTTTTTATTATTATGAAAAGCAAACAAAAATTGATAAAAAAATTAGGATTTTTTGTTCTGGCCATATATTATATTATGTATTAACTAAAAATAATATATTAAATATATAAATATTTTGATATTAGTTTCAAGGCCAATTGAAATATTTTTATTTACACAGCATATACATGCTGTATAATATATTTGCTATATTTTACATTCTCTTTAAAGCTTGTTTGAACATAAAACAGAGAATCCAAGCAGCACAACATCACAAAAACCGTATGCTGTATATGGTACATCACCGGAGGGAGAATCATCCTGACATGAGAGGGTTTGATTTTGATCCGTTCTTTGAAAGCATTCATATTTTACCACCAAAGAAAAGGCTTAGCAATGAACCCGAACAACAAAGGCATCTAACATTGCCATAGAACCAACCAAAACACCCACTCACCCACCATCACATCCACCATCCCACATACACCAATACAACTCTGCTCTGAATGGAAACCAGCAGTAATGATCTGACGCTTGCACTCCTGTGCTGAACAGACAAGAGAGCTGTGCTGGTGATGCCAGTCTCTGTCACAGAGCTGGATGACAGAAGGCATGGAAGCCTGAACAGCCTGGTTGCCATGGAATTGAAATTCTCTTTCAGCTTGCTTTCCCTGCCTCCCTCACCCACTGTTCTTCAAAGAATGTCTCTTCTCTCACACACATGCATCCACAATAATGACAACCGTGCCCATGCAAGCATGTAGGTTTGATCTCTTTTACTCAGCAGTGTTACTGCATTAATTAAACAATTAAATAAACATTCAATCTGTATAGTTATTTCTATCTTATAGAATTTCAAAGAGCATCTCATTGGTATCATAGTCAAGTTTATACATTTTTTACGACATAAAAGGGAAATTAAAATAAAGTATAAATAAATGGACATAAAGTGAAATAAAATAACTGGTTCATAAGAGAGTACTCCGGGAAGGAGTCTGATGCAGAAGTCCACCCTGCTGGTAATGAAAAATGAGTTAGTGCCTAAAGCTTTGTAATATTGACACAGCCGCTTCCCTTATCAACCAGATGTCAGCCCTGCTTTTATGAACTGATACAGATTTATTAGTGATAAAAATTAGCTGCAAAGATGATAAAGTTTTTACATTTTTGAAGGGATCCCTAGAGTTGAAGGGATAGTTCACTTTGAAATACATTTTTTATATGTTTTAGCTTACCTCAAGGGCATTCAAGATGTAGGTTTCTTTGTTTCCTCAGTATTTTCAATTTTGATATTTTTCGGTCATACTGTTGTTGTCTGTCAGTCATATAATGGAGGTTTATGGGGTTCACCTCAAAGAGCATGCACAGAGAAGTCCAAATTAAACATGATTTAATGACTCGTAAATGTAAGTACACATTGATGGCCTTAGACACGAAACGAGCGGTTTGTGTGAGAAAACGAACAGTATTTATATAGTTTTTATATAAACTATATGGCACGGGCGTTCGGCTATGCGCATGCGCCTGAAGTTATCGCTTTGCGCGTGTACGTCACTCATTGTTTACACAGAGATTTCGGGAAGTTTTACCTTTCACTAAATATATTTATATATATCGAAAGTGTTCCATTGCAATTCCCTGTATATCTACACTCTAAACAACACTGGGTTGTTTTAAAGGGATACTCCACTTTTTGGAAATAGGCTCATTTTACAACTCCCCCAGAGTTAAACAGTTGGGTTTTACCGTTTTCGAATCCATTCAGACGATTTTCTGATATTTAGACGAATATTAGTAACCAGACAGTTTCTGGTCTCATTGACTACCATAGTATATATTTTTTCCTACTATGGAAGTCAATGAGATCAGAAACTGTCTGGTTAGTGATATTCTTCTAAATATCAGAAAATCGTCTGAATGGGTTAGAAATGGTAAATCTCAAACATTTAACCCTGAGGGAGTTGTAAAATGAGCCTATTTCCCAAAAAGTGGAATATCCCTTTAACCCAAATTTGGGTCAAATATGGACAAACCCAAATGTTGGGTTAAAATGTAATTTAAAAAATTACAGTTGAAAGTGAAAGTTGAAGTTGGGTTAAAATTTTAAATTACATTTTTAACCCAACCTTTGGGTTTGTCCATATTTGCCCCAAATTTGCGTTGAAACAACCAAGCATTTTTTAGAGTAATAGTATGTTTAGTGAAACTTAAAACTTTCGAAATCTCTGTGTAAACAGTGAGTGATGCATACACGCAACGATCACTTCCGGCGCATGCGCAGACTGAAGCGCCCGTGCTGTCAGATCAGTTGGACATGGCTGTGGTTACACGAGGTAAAAATGATATAAATAATGTTCGTTTTCTCACACAAAATGCTCGTTTCGATGTCTTAGGCCATCAATGTGTACTTACATTTACGAGTCATTAAATCATGTTTAATTTGGACTTCTCTGTGCATGCTCTTTGAGGTGAACCCCTAAACCTGCATTATATGACTGATAGACAACACCGGTTTGACCAAAAAACATCAAAATTGAAAATACTGCGGAAACAAAGATGCCTACATCTTGGATGCCCTGGCCTTGAGGTAAGCTAAAACATATCAAAAAATTATTTCAAAGTGAACTGTCCCTTTAAACGGCTTCTCGAACAAGAAAAAATGTAGGATGGGACTTGATTTTATCTATCTATTTGATTGGATGGTTGGGGTTTGCTGTTGCTGTGATGTCATGTGAGTGACAGGTTATCCCGCCCTCGCGCCTGTGAACACATCATCTGAAAAGAGATTTCTTTGCAAGAGGTAAAGTGTTTTTTAATACGAGGGCACAGAAATTTACAAATAATAATGATGTGCATGGATAAATCATTTATAAAGCTGCAATATTTCACAAAACAAGAATTGTCTATATTGATATCATAGTGACTATAAGGCTGTGAATATTTTTTTAACACAGTAAGGCACTATTCTCTGTAAAACTGTCTTGGAACAATATTAATTATAAAAAAAAATGTTCTATAAATACATTTGAACTTGGATTTGGAAACCTCTGTGCTAGACCATACAGCTAAATTGATATATGGAGCAGCTCTTATATAAACATAAAGATTTTACCTCAATGACAGTCTGTATTTATCATAAAATGTATGCAAATAACGCTGCCAAATTCATTGGCTGTCTGACCTATCGCGTGCGCTTCCGGTGAAAGGTGTAACCCAATGGCTGTCCGTCTTTTTACCTCTCGACTCCTCTGCTGTGCTCTCTGACCCCAGTGGCAGCGTCGTTCATTGCACTCGTCTCTCGGGCTCCCCCTCTTCCCACGTCGAGGCTGTTCTCTCTCGTCTCGTCTGTCTCCTTCCTCGTCTGTCGCATTTCAGTGAGAGTGCTGCTGGAGAGAGACCCTGGGGGTCGAAGGTTCTGCCCTGCCCGCCGCGACCTCAACCCCTCACGGCTTCCGAATTACCCGATGACCGTCGTCTTTGACACATCAGCGGACAACCCCCGAGCGGTTCTGGGCCAAAAGAGAAGGTACACACAAGTCGCTTTTGAAGAAGATTGCTAGTGGAAAAATAGCGAGGCACAAAGCGGTAATGGGTTAGAGGTGGCTGGTTGTCATGTTCGAGGGGAATCGTTTAGAATTATCTCGAAATACATTGAAACGTGTAAACCAGCGCAGCGGACACATTATAACATTTTCGCAGTGATACATTCTAACATTTTCGCGCCGTCAAGTTTCTTTCACGTTCATAGCTCTGCATCTGAATAGAGGAATTATGTGGAAAATGGTTATATTCATTGACTATTATGTGCTCAGGATTACTCGTGCCTTGCTTTGTGCACAAATTATATGTTATTTACGGATTATTTGTGCTATCCGAGTGAACGTTTTTGATTCAGTTACCTCAGGAAGAAGAACAGATTTTGCATTAACAGTACAATGAAATATAGACTTTCCTCGTGCAGTCTGACGCCAGTTTAGGAGCTTGGCTTTTGTTGACAGATAATTAGAGGCTTCCAGTTCATTCACCCAGAGCTGTTGGTCATAAGTGTTATTAATGTGACCGGTCTCAAGTCTTCCAGGGAGGGTGAGCAAAGTTCAAGTTTATGGCAAAAGGTTAGCCTGCCTGAGACTGTGTAGGAGGCGGTGCAGCTCAACAAAATAAATGGATGCAGGTAACAATGAGGGAGGTTCCCCCCGTCTACAAAACAATATATTTTGTAATATGTAATTACAAAACATTTTAACATGATTCATATCCATTATTCCGTTTTAAACAATGAATTGAGCTTTTGTCTTTGTTGTCAATGGGAAAAGAAGGCAGGAAAGCATTGTGGGAAAGGTGCATTTGACAGTTTGAAATCTATGATACAGGAACAACAGGACGCAGAGCTGAGGTTCTCAACCAAGAGAAAAACTATGAAGAATAAGTCATTTAATGGATAAAATCCAGTTAGATGGGAATAATTACAAAATACACTCTGACAGAATGTTTAGGACACCAATGCCAAGAGAAACACATTTTAAAATGTTTTTATTTTGTTTAACTCTCACTGCAATCAATGATGCTTCTTCTATTGATCATATATAGCACAATGTAACATATTTTTTATGTTGTCTGTTATTCCCGCTGTTTATTTTCTCACTGGTTCTTTCAAATAAATTCCAATAAATTTGGGACTCCTGAACTTTTAGATTTTTACTTCACTATTGTTATTTTTTTATAAGTTTAATGCTCACCATAAAATTATACTAAAGTAAAAATTTAGCTTGCATTGATATGAAAAGTTCTTTATCTAACATAATATAGTGTAGACTCACTGTATTCCAGACATTAGACAGTTTCCGCAAATTCTATAAATAGACACTTCATGGTCATTTCATCTTATGTCATCTTTGCCTCATCCTCTTTCGCTTACGACTAACCCAGCTTATAGTTGTTAAAATGTATGCGTTATATATTAGAAATGACTCCTTCTACCTGTGAAATTTTTCAGCCGTCTGGAACACTGAGGCAACGTTATATATTTTTAAAGATTTTTTGTTGAGATTTTTTCTTCTTTGTGAAAATGTACAACGCCTCTAAAGGATGATGTGATGGAAAAAAGGAGAGAAATTAGATAGGAAAATTATGTCAATGTTTTTGTGTTTCACTTGCAAAACTTGAGTCTTTTCTATTTTCCGCCAAAATATATGTTCCTCTTTAAAACTTTTTTCCTTCCAGCTCATATTGTTTCAATCATCAGTTTCGTGATGCAACATGATTTTTGCGTTCAATGCAGATTCATGAAACATATTCTTTGTACTTTTTATATTTTCATGAAATTATTTTTTGGAGCATTACTTTTTTCTATATAAGAATATATCAGTAGCAGCAGATATAAGATCATTTCTACAAAAAAGTCATATATTAAACATGCATTGAGGCACCGATTACTGAATATTTTGTTGATACTCAGTACGTTCTTATTTAATATGGATTTGGATTTGCATCATTAACGTTTTGCATCTTGGTGTCCCTGTATGTGGTGACTCAGATCCAAGCCTTGGGACTAAAGGATGCTTGCTCACCAGATCTGCACTGTACCTTTGTGACCTGCTCATGCCCCAACCAGAGGTGTCATGGCTCTGCAGAATATCCTCGCAGGGGAAGGTCACCATCTCTGTGGATGAGATGCAGCTCCAACCCGAACCCAGGCCTTCACCCACTACAACATCAACCAGAGCCGCTTCCAGCCCCCCCACGTCCACATGTGAGTGTCTGTGTACTGTGTTCCTGTAACTGAAACATTGATTTAATTGATTGATTGAAGACAGAACAGAATGCTGACAGAGAGGACATCTGGCTGCTTTTGTCTCATCTCACCCCGCCAGGTGATCAGAGGCTCCTGCGGCTTCACTTCTGTTGTAATGAATTAAAGTGACCTTTTAACTTAATATTGTTGCAGATTAGGTGTTTTAATTATATTTTTGAGGGGTCCATATCAAATATGTATAAATTAAACCAATACATTTAGAAAAATATTTCAGCATTTATGCCTAAATTTCCTGTAATCGTAATAGAGATCTCAGGGCTAAAACAGTGTAAGACTGTTATTAACCAGAGGAAGGTCAAAGGTTAGTTGAGTTGATTAGCTCTTTAACAATAGCTGTTTGACCCCAGGGTCAGAGCTCACCTCTAAAGAAACCTGATTATTGACTGATGCTGATGATGGCATAATGAGGCCCGGTGCAGATCCTAAAGAATGGAGCAGGCTGATTAGCCGAGCTTTTGCTGCTTTAATGGTACCATGCAATTAAGGCACATCAGCACACGCAAAAGGGATCGACCAGGATGCATGTGCCATTGAATTGCTTTTAGCTTAAGTGTGTAAGAAACATCCCTTTGTTGTTAAATTCTATTATGTAACCCGATGCAATGTACTTTTGTACAGATGTACAGGATAGAGTATTTTATCAGCGCAATATATGGCAGTAATGCTGGGAAAACAAGTAGACGGTAACATGATTCACCAATAAAAATCTCTAAAATGCGATGTTCCCCCTTACATTTTCAATTCACACTTGAATTTAATAGCAAGCCTGTATAACTTTTTAAGAATTGTTTAAGAAAGTGTTTTTTTTTTTTCAACTTTACAATGAAAGGCAATGGGGACCAAAGTTGTTTTGGACCCCATTGACTTTCATTGTATAGACATTTAATTTTATTTTTATATTTTTTTTGAAAGGCAATGGGATAAAAGTTGTTTTGGACCCCATTGACTTTCATTGTATAGACATTTAATTTATTTATTTTTTGTTTTTTTGAAAGGCAATGGGGACAATGAAAGGCAATGGGGATCAAAGTTGTTTTGGACCCCATTGAACTTTTCTTTTTTGTAAAGTTGAAATTTCTTTGGTATCTTTAATCTGTTCTTAATTCACCAATAAGTCGTCTGCACATATAACAAATAAACATTCTTTCAGAAACAAACACACTCTTAATTTCCACAGGGTAGAGCCACTTCCTTACGAATGCGCCGAAGCCCGTGGGTCATACCGCGTTTTGTCTGTGTCTCAGACACGCACTCGAGGACTGATGGAATCCAGATGCCCTTTGGTGACGTGTTGCTTCACACGGGCGACTTTACAGAGCTTGGCCTGCCATCTGAAGTGAAGAAGTTTAATGACTGGTTAGGTAAGTGCGCAAAACCAGTCCTGTCACCTTTGCTGACAAGCACTTCCCCTGCTGTCACAACACAAACTCCCAAACAAAAGGTCAATATTAATGATACCATTTAAGCCACGGTTCATTTATAATCTTAAAAGCTGTGGTGTTTTGAGGATTTGTTTTAACTGCAAATAACTCCCTCCAAATTGCAAATCTGGCCAGTGCCCTATTTTAAGATCGAGGCACATCAGGGTTGTATATTTTCTAATTTTGATGCAAAAACTGACATTATTGTTACATAATTTTGACTGAATATTGGAAATTGAAATGTTGGCTCTAATTGGTGCCCTTCGGTCTGGTCTCGTTGGCCTCGGCAGCAATTCACTTGGATGAAACCAAGGTTCTTTAGGGTTACAGAGGTCAAAAGCATTGTTTATTTGTTGAAATCAAAGTCATGCTTTTGTCTATGAATGGCAGCCACAATGAGCTGTAAATTCACTTCCGGTTGGTCAAAGCCTTTTGATAATCTTTTCTTTTTTTAAGATCCTATCACAAGTATCTGGTCCAACATGTCACTTAGCATTTGAAGTCGTCATATGTCCACGATATTGCAAAATATTGTTGTCCATTTTCTGCCAAAATCTGTCATTCTCATTATCTCTCTCCTCTCACAGGCAGTCTTCCCTATGAATACAAAGTTGTCATCGCGGGAAATCACGAACTTACCTTCGATAAAGACTTTATGGCAGAACTCGTAAAGCAGGATTACTACCGTTTCCCCTCAGTGTCCAAGCTGAGGCCTGAGGATTTTGACGACGTTCAGTCCCTCCTTACAAACTGTGTGTACTTGCAGGACTCTGAGGTCACCATTAAAGGATTCAGGATATACGGACTTCGTGGTAAGCATTTCTAAATCTCTCTTTTCAAATTGTTTGCTAAGTAAATTTTTCAAATTGTTTGTCTATCTGTCAAGTAGAATATTTAGTGAAGTCAAACATTTGAATCAGACATCATGTACAGACATTGTGTACAATAGTTAAGCACGTTTCCATGTTTTTGTTTTTTAAGGTCAATGTGAAATCTCAATAATTGATTTTTCCTTTCTTAACGCTTAATTTGTACACAAATTCCAAGAAAAAAAGATTTGTCTTTTGATTTGTTCATCAAAATGTAATTTTTTTGGCCAATGTCACAAAGGCCAATTAAGTTACACCATACATTGAATATGAATATCCTGTTTCACTCATCTAAACATAATCTTACCGAAAAATTTCAAATGTTATTTCATGTTGAAGATAATTCATCTTGAACTGTTACTCTTAGATTGGTACGTCACGGTACTGGGATTTAAAAAATATATATTTTTATTGATAAAAAAAGGAAATAGTGTATATATTAAATGATAATGGTACTTGAATAGTCTAAAATTATTAAGAACCACTTCTAAAATATTTAGAAAATTATTTTTGGAAAAAGATGTTTCCAAGATGACATTTTCTTTCTTTTTTTAAGGCTAATGTAGAATGTATTTTTTTTATAAAGCTCCATAAATCAGAATCAGTGCTCTGCATTTACAAAACATATGCAACATATGTCAAGAACGTTAGTTAAGTAACAGATGACATATTGAAGTTAGTGTTTGATTCATTGGAATCAAATCATTTTTATGTTTCTTGTATGATTTCTCATGGCTGTCTTCTACGTTAAGATCAACTGATAGTCTACAGAGAGACCTCTGTAGATCTGGGTCATGCTAGACACCGTTGTACTCTCTGCTCCGCTGGACACGAGACATGTTCTCACTCGCTACAGATAGTGTTACACACATACGCACATTCACTCTCTCTTTCATTCCATCTACTGTATCTTTCTTCCTCCCTTACGCTTAACCCACACACTGACAGCCGTCATCACACATTGGCATCTTTAATGCAAAGACCTCAGTGTCTGATAAGCAGACCATTATCTCAGTTAACCCCTCACCCAATGGGCTGCCCCCTCTCCGATGGGAGACCAACAAAGCTGTGTTAGATTTCAGGTGTGAATAGATGCCTAGCAGTGTTCGGCAAGGAGAGCTTTGTGGCAGTGACACAATAGTCGACGGCTACTAGAAGCAGTTTATCACCTGCCCCTGAAGACATCAGTTGAAATTGAATAACAGTTGCTTTTTTTTTTTTTTTAGATAAAAATATGTGTACAGATTTAATAAGGTTTTTATTATCATCTATTTTCTGGTGACTATGTCCTTGGTATCTGGTTCTGCAGATCTGTTTGTGGAAGATGAATTGGTCTTCGTTCACTAATAATTTCATACAAAAAATATAAGTTAAGAATAAGTTAACTTATACAAAATAAGTTAACATGCAAAAAAAAAATCTGCATATATATATATATATATATATATATATATATATATATATATTACAGTATAAATCTCATTTGCTTTAATCAATGCAGGATGATTTTTATATCATATTATTTATTATTTATGATATATTATTTATGTTTAAGTTAATTAAGCTAGTGTTATTATAGTTATTTTGTTTCTAAAATAATAAATTATATTTTAATTAATGAATCCAGATTATTCTCAATAAATGTTATAAATATTTGAAAGCTCATTGGCTTATTATGATATGTGTGTGTGTGTATACTGTATATATATATATATATATATATATATATATATATGTATATATATATATATATATATATATACTCATATATGTGTGAGTGTGTGTGAGTGAGTGTGCACGTGCATATATTCCAGTTAATATACTTTTTTTTAATTGGCTTAACAAATTTGATTCTAAAGCCACTTTTTGTGTGTGTGGTTTCACAAACGTTACACAAAAATGCATAGAGGGTTAGTGAATCAAACCCACTGTTTAAACCACCATGTTGTGAGTTAAGTCTCACGAGCTTAAACTCCAAACATGAAACTATATGTTAGTAAGTCTATCTCAAATATCTTGCCGTCTTCAGCCAGGCAGAATTAGAATGCTAATTTTGGCAAGAAGTGGGGAAACCAGACATCTCTGATGGGTGGTCTTGGTGAGGGTGCTCTTTGGTCATACTTTTCCCAGCCTCTCCTGCAGGAAGTGCTTTTTGTTCCAACACATCCTGGTGCTTTGTTCTGAGCCAGGATCAAAACGTGAGGCCGACCCCGGTGCGCCCTCCAAGTGCATGCTCACAGTGAGCCGCTCTGACCTGCCTGACCCCGGGCCTCAGCTATCAAGGAGGTCATTTACATGGCTTCATTCTTCTTTCCTACAAAGTGCTCGGTCAGGCTTGACACCCGTCTGGCCCAAGGTAGAAGACGAGCCTGTTTTATGTCAGTTTATTTATCAATATTCCCTTTCATGGCAGTGCTCCCGTCACTACATTGACCTTGACTTGATTACTCTCTGTGTCGTACCAGACAAATATCAGATATACCTTCGTATGCCTAACCAGATCATTCTAACAGAAGCGGGGCTATCTTGCATAGCCTGCAACCGTTATCCTGATAATGGCACGTTTGGTAATCCTACTTATGTTACGCCTGATATCCACACCGATACATGTCGCATATATTCCAGCTTGCAGCTGTGATTGGTTTGATTAACGTGTAAGCTTGTTGTGCTAGACGGTGGTTTGGCTTTTGAAAATCAAAGTCTCTCTAATCCTCTTAGGAAAGGCAGACGTAAGTCATGTGACCTGAGTTCATCTTGGGTGAGTGTTTGCAAGGCCAGGGCAGGCTAAGATAGATCGTGGGGGTGTGTCTCTTGCTGCCATAGAAACCGTATCCTGGCTTCATCCTCTGTGCTAATGTGTTTTGATTATGGTGTGCTTGTGAATGAATGATCAGGGATGGTATTTTAAAGTATTTTGTGGTTTTTTTCAGGGTAAACACAGCAAAGCTGTTTATCTGCATTTATACGGATATTAGACAAAGTGTGAGATTTTCTCGGTTGGGAAGTGTCCCCACCAATTTTTGCTTTAGTTGATTATGTCCCCACCATTTTTTGAGATGACACATGTAATGCAGAGGAAAAGAGTTTTCATTCTGTTACTATGAGTGCTGAATTTATTTTTTAATAATCATTTTAATGTCAACCCTAAACCTTTGTATTCAATTATTTATTTTTCCCTTTTCAGTCAGACTGATTAGGGAAAAAGCCTTTTTGCAATTTATCTAGTTAAGGATTTATTTGCATTTAAAACATGGAATTTTTTTGATTTATGAAAATCTTTCTCAGAAGCATAACAAATTGTTGTGTTAGCTGTAAATTATGTAAAAACTGTTGGACATTTAATATTAAAATTGAACGCATGTACAATTTACATGTGAATAACAAAGTAGGGGTGGGCAATATGGCCAAATGAATCATTTTCTAAATATAATTTTATTCACAAATGCCCTTTAGCGTCTAGATCTATATCTATGTATCTTATCCTTTTTTGATCAAATAAAACACCCCTGAAATTAGAGAAACAATTACAGAAGAATAAAATAAGACATATTTTGTTACCCTTTGGAGTCCCTTTTGAAAGGATTCAGCTTCAGTTGTTTTATACTATCATCACTGACCTCGTCAGAGCTCATTTCCCAGTATATTCAAAACTATATTCTCAAAACTATAATTTTCATCTTCAAAATCAATGACTGGTTCTTTACTGGATTCTCTAAATTACACTAATATTTGTTTGCGTTCAGTACTTTCTCTGCAGTAAATCGCTGACCAATTTCAAGTTTTACTGATGATACTTCCTATTCTTTTGTTTTCTACCTGCGGTAACTATGAGTGAAACATCACTTCATCATTGTGTATCAGGCATTGCCACCTTGTGGATTAAAGGTGAATTGCACCTATTCAATCATCGGATTCAATTGTTGTGCAGAAAAAATTATGCTTACACTGACTACGTTTACAAGCAGCCAATAACCCTTTCAAAACCAGGATATTAGCAATAATATTAATCGCCCGGCTCGCGAACGGCGCATACAAAAATCCGCGTGCAGTGTATCGGAAGTAAACATGGTGAGACACGGCACAGAATACTTTTGGAGCGAGCTCAGTAACGTTACCAGCATCAAAGCGCAAACAAAGGTGATCGCTATGTGCCCCGAACTATTAATTATCCACATGCTGCAGTTGTTGTTGTCTTTGGATACAGGAAGAAGAATCGGAAATGATGCATATTGCGTCTTAAGGTTGTCCGTACGTCTAGACACTAACCGCGCATTCGCCGTTTACATCAGGATATTGCAATTCCATGTATACAGGAGAAACTCTGTGCTCATGCATGTAAACGGGTTATTAAATAATGTTTCAGAAACCCGAATAGTGACCTTAACCCGACCATAACCCGAAAATTGGCTGCATGTAAACGTAGTAACTGTTACACACATGCCTTGGGGTGCATGAATGAGAAAACAGGCATTCTTTTATAATTATTTTTTTTTCTTGTTATATTGTTTATAATGAATTGATTGAGGAATACTAAGAGGGTTGGTGTCTAACTTAAATAAATTAATATGGAGGGTAGTGAATGACGTCCCAGGTTTTATATATTTATTTAACATAAATTCAATAATCGTATGTAAAAATACATGAGTAATCCACACGATGGGCATTTTGTCATAATTGTGTATTTTACCATTCAAGTAGCCTGGTTAAAACCAGACCATTCTCAGTTGTAACTGAGTTATGGTCTGGCAAAGCGTCATAGACAAATGATTTCCAGAGAGGCGTCACCACGGACATCGCGGATAGACCAATCAGAGCGATGAAGGAGATGATGTATGCAGAGCGGCGGCCGGCGAGAAACATCTCCGAGTGTTGTTCTTTGCTCGGTTTTTAACAAAAAGGAAACGTTCAAATCGCTTAAAACAGACGCGATAGCTGATTCGAAACGAGTGATGTTCGATGGAGGCATCCATCTTTGCTATGTAGGCTACAAAATCTGCTTCAAAATCCCAGCGCTGTCGTCATCATGTAAAGCCCGCCCAACGTTTCTGATTGGTGCCGCGATTGTAATGGATTGGAAATTAGCTTGAATGAGCTCTTTGCCAGACTAACGTTCAGAGCAAATCTAAATTTGCCGGAAGTTCTGGGTTTTCCCAGGCTACCATTCAAGCACAATAAGACACGAAAGAGAACTGATTTGGGATAAAGCAGGTATGTTTTACAAATAGCTGTGTTTGTTGCTTTGCTTTAAACTGTCAAGGCACCGTATTGGGTTTCTCATGTAAATGGGCCTCCTTTCTAAAATATTCCATTTCAACTGGCAAGGATGAGAAATATAAACATTTTATGAAGCGTTAAATCATGTAATACACTGGCTTTAGTAGAGATGTAAGATTTGACAGGCTTGTTAATAACATCTTGAGAGCTTAATGTGAGTTAACGTGCTGCACCTGGGTAGTGTTAGACTCTTGAAGGCCTGCTAATGAATATTAATTGCCTCATCTGAATTGAATTGACTGAATTAAGATGTTGAAAAGAATCTATAACAGTCTGATGCTTCTCAACTCTCTTCACACTCATCTATCCACACAATATGATGCTCCCTGTGAATCAATCCCATGGCCTTAGTGTTGCCAGTGCCACACTCTTCCCGTTGAGTTACAGAAGCATAATCTTGTTATACTTTTCTAGCTTGCCCATGTTTTCAGATTTTTTCATTCGTTATTGACCTTCATGGAGGAAACGCACAACTTGCATGCTGTTCGTAAATTACTTCTGTCCATCCGGTCCTCTCAGCTATCAACAGAAGCCTCTATAGAGGTAACTCTTTCTCTGGAGACCTGCTCACGTCACTGGTTGTAAGCTGACCCCTGGCCCGAAGGTGGCGTCATTTGTTAGGGATAATTAACAGCTGGCATCTTTTCTGCTGGGCCTACCTGTGGTTGATGGGAGGGTATGAGAGAGAGAGAGAGAGAGAGAGAGGCAGGCTGTATATCTGAGGCTATTTTTTAATTTTGTTGGCAAGCCGTTACCTAACCTTTTATTTATTATTTTTTAATTGTTTAATGTTCTAATATATTTGCTGTCAATCTTGCTTTGGGATGTGTGCTGTATCGTACCATCACAAAATCACGCAGGAAATCCCGTCTCATTTCCTCTACTCTCTAGTTTTTCTTTTGTCCCGGGTTCATCTGTGCTTTTTCTCTCCTGACCATTAATAACTAGCCTGGCATGCCAGACCTACATCAAGATGTTAGGTCTGGAAACTCTTCATTGACAGGGCTCAATCCGAGGGGCGGGGATAAACGGTTGTCTTTTAAATTCTCTCTGCACGCAATTGGATAGCGCTAAAGCCAATCAGAGCAATGAAGAAGGTGACGTACTCAGTGGAGCAAGTTGATATATTAAACTTTTACCGTATCCAGGCCAGCTGTCAACATTGAACATTGAAAATAAGGGAGATTTCCCGGAATCCATCCCCAAAATAAGGGATTTCTTTGTTTTTTACACGACCCACAAACTTTAAAAATAAAACACTAATCATTAAAAGTCTAAAGAGTTTATAACTAGCCTACATATGTGTGAGAGAGAAGAGACCAGTATGTGTGTGTTTGTGTGTGTATGAGAGAGCAAGAGACAGTGTGTCATTAAAAAAATAATATCATAGAGAATGTTTAAATACTAATATCAGCTTATGAGGGAAACGGGGGTGGAGTAGTGGTGCTTCGGAGTGGTGGAGATGATTCGGGAGAGGTCCGTGCACCTTACCGATCAGAGCGCGCGCTGTCACGGAGTAAAGCCTTTATCCTCGATGACAAAATGACAAGTTGATCGTTTCACCACAGCTTTTTTGTAATTGAATATGTCCGAGCTTGCTCTGACTGTCGCAACTCTGTCGTCATTTTGTTAAGCCCGTCCGCCGACTCTATACACGATGTGATTGGCCCTTCCAGAGTTGGGGTTTTCCAGCTAAAACCCCTATGGAGAGTTGCTAGACCACGCTTTGCTGCAAAATAATTTTTGCTGCCGGTCAGGCTGCGTGCTAGATTTCTAGGATAATTAATAACAGTCTTAAACATTACTTTCACAATCACATCTTTCTCTGATCTCCCTCTTATTTTGCTGTCCTGCTATCAGGGGCAGATAAATATTTCAGTTCTCCTTTCTGCATGTGAGATGTTTGAAGGACTGGCAAGCCTGTGCATTAGAGTGTGTGTGTGTGTTAGTTACTGAGGCTCAGACGGCTGCTCCTGTGTGCCAGTGGGAGTGTGTCCAGGTCACTGAGAGTTCATCAAAACAAAGTGCTGACGCAGCCAAAACAAACACACACACACGCAGACACAAAAATAAACTTGTGTCCCAGTACTGAACAGTTTCTGATGGTAAAAGCTTTCTCTCTCTCTCTCTCTCTCTCTCTCTCTCTCTCTCTCTCTCTCTCTCTCTCTCTCTCTCTCTGTTAAAAAAGATGATGTTTTGTTCCTTTTCTAGGTATATTTTCAAGATAAAAAAATACAATAATATTTAATTCTAATATATATATATATATATATATATATATATATATATATATATATATATATATATATATATATATATATATATTAAAATTCCCCCAAATATTTTTGAGCTAATTTCACATTAAAATTTTGTAAAAAAAAAGTAAACATTTATTTTACGATCTTTAAATGTATTATATTAATGTTAAGCAGAGGTGATTTATTTTGCGATAATTACCACCAGACTGTACATTCTCACTTATAATACAGCTATTTAAATAATGAATGGACATTAAATATTGATTGAGATATTTATACTAAGAAAAAAATAGACCACAAAATTGATATGAGAGACATTAAAGCAATCGAGTATTCCAGAGAGCCCTGCAACAATACATGTATTTTATCCTGCGTTCCCGTATTTGTTTGATTTATGTGAGGATGTAATGACATCACATTTGTGACTAGCTTCATGTGTCTCCAGCCCAACTCTGACGTTGATGTGCGAGTTAAAGCAGACGGGCCTGAGTATGTTTGCAGGAAAACTTGCAGGGTTTGAGAGATTGTACCCAAGGGTACAGGCCTGGTTCGAAAGCAACTACTCGCCTTTATTTGCCTTTCCATCAATCATCCATAGACAAGTCTACATACACACACTTACACTGAGACCTCAGCAGCCATTTCCTGTGTTCAGCCTCTATTTCATCCACTATCAACTCCATTCTCTCCAATCTATGAAGACGCGTTAATGGATAGACAAACAGTGGATAGTGCCGAGTCTATGAGCCCAGCTTGTGATGATGGACGTGTAGTGTCAAATCCATAAATGACTGCGCTTTTACGTTTTGAGTAGTAAAGTGACAACTTGTATTTGAATATTTGTTTAAATCTTTGTCTTTAAATCAAATCATAGACTAGCCCTATGGGAAAAGCTCACAAGTTAAACTTTAATGAAAATAAGCAAATTATAGCTAATAAATAATATAGTGGTATATAAATAATATCAAAATAACACAATAAAATAAACAATAAAAGCTATATTTTTTTCATGTAATTTTTTTTGTCCTGACCAATAACAATGATTGACTTTTTGTTGATTGCTTTGTGTAATAAAAAGTATAACAAAAAAAACAAAACATTAAAGGTGTAGCGTAAAAAGTTAATATTCTGTCATCTACATTTATTCACTCTAATGGCTGTTGTAGCAAAAAGTTTATGCTAAATTAAATATAATTTCAATCCAACAATATAATTATTTTCCAAAGTTACTTTTTGAAATGTCTATTTGATGCTTTTCTCATTTAGCACAATAATGACTTTAAAATTATCTTTTGGGGGTATTTTGCTGGAAGTAGATGCTGGAACATGCATCTGGTGAGGAAAACTTTGTTATTTGACAGACACTGTTCCCTTGCAAGGTTTAACTGGGTCTCTAAGTTTAATTGGCAGTTATTTTAAAGCGACAGACTGCGTTTCTGTTTTTTTTCTCTAAAACCTTTTTCTTTCTCTCTGTAATTGGTTTTCAATACACTGCTCCAGGCGTGCGATTCTCTCTCTCTGTCTCTCGTTATTTTGAGGTGGTACAAAGGACTGGGCCCTAGTTCCTTGTCTATTTCAACATTATTCAGTGAATGAAAAAGGATCCAGGTCTCGGGGAACATGCTGTGAAAACCTTTTCCCCTCTAGTCTTAACCTCCTGCCTCTCAGAGGCTCCGACTTTGTCAAGTGCTGGTTGTAAAATGACCTCTGGACAACTGGGCATGTGTGCTCATGCATATATGCATGCCTGTGAGTGTGGCAGTATCAAGCTCTTTAAGACTCATTAATATTTGTAATAGCATCCATCCTAATGTTTCTGTTTTTATAATTATCAGATTCATCAACACGTCATATCATAGCCGGATTTACTAAACTTATGGAAGAAGTTAAGAAATGAATGTGAATTCCCCAGCTGTTTATGAACACATAGTTGAAACAATCTCAAAAACTATTTCTTATTTTAAAAATTTGACAATTTTTTCCCCCTTATTTTACAATTTCCCATTCATTTCTTATGGGGGTCATTTTTGACCAAAGACCACAAGTGTGACTATTTTTTAAGACCACTTAGCATGCTCAGATCATGACCTCAATTTTTTTGAGTAATAATGCCATAAAAGTCACCAAGTTTCGTAACATTGCGATGAAGCTGTGATTTTAAAAAATTCAAAACATACTTTTTGTAACCAAAATTTTTTGGTGTGTAAGTGTATAAAAGTGTGTTTGTGTGTGTGTTGGTGGGTGTGTCTGTTTTGCACTCTAGATGTTGTAGAGTGTAACCCCTTTCCTGCTGGTGTACTTTTTATTTATTTATTTATTTTTTAAGAATTGTGGACGATTTGTAGATTGTACATACAAAAATTCAGAGAATTTTTTTGTGTCAGATTTCCCATTCATTTCCTATGGGTCGGTCATTTTTGACAGAAGAGCAAAAGTGTGACTAATTTTTTTACGACCACTTAAATTGCTCGAATCATGACCTCAATTTTTTTGTGTGTTCACATACCCAATGCCATAAAAGTCACCAAGTTTCGTAATTTTCTGAAGAAGCTGTGATTTTTAAATATTCAAAACTGATTTCTTTAATCACAATTTATTGGTGTTTTTGAGTATAAAAGTGTGTGTGTGTGTGTGTGTGTAGTGGGTGGGTATGTCTGTTTTGCACTCTTGATGTTTTAGAGTGTCACCCCTTCAATGCTGAGCACTTTTTTTCTGCATCGTGGCCGATTTGTAGATTGTACACACAAAAATTCTCAAAGTTTTTGTATTTTTGTCAATTTCCCATTCATTTCCTATGGTCGGTCATTTTTGACCGAAGAGCACAAGTGTGACTACTTTTTTTACGACCACTTGGCCTGCTCGGATCATGACCTCAATTTTTTTGTGTGTTCACATACCCAATGCCATAAAAGTCACCAAGTTTCGTAACATTCCGATGAAGCTGTGATTTTTATAAAATAAATTCAAAACAGAAAATTTTCGGTCAGAAATGACCGAAGAGCACCTGAGGGTTAAAATCGTACCTGTTTGTATTTTATAATCCAACCGTGTACAAGACAAAAGTCACAAAATGGCAGCAGCTGTGTTTGTATTCTATATTATTCTATTAGGTCACCAAAGGCAAAAGTTGTTATCTGGGAATAACTTAATGCTGGATGGTGCCATTGACCAATCAGAAACAAGTATTCCACAGAGCCATGTAATAAGTTGATTTAAAAGTACATTATTTTAGGATTTCAAATTGTTTAAAGGAAAAAAAAATGGGACATTTGAAGAAATGTTGAAATCCTGCACTGTAGTGCAGCTTCTGAAGTGGCGTTGAGCAGTTGCAGACGTTGCTCTCCGCAGTGCTTCCAACTCTCATTTGTCTGCTCAGTCTCCATCTATCACCCAGCTCTGCTTATCAGCACGGGGTCAGTTCCTGCCCTCTCTACCAAGGCCTACATTTAGCCCTGGCCTTGCACAGTCTTGTCTAGCTGGGCGCAGACACTTGGCCCTTATCAGACTGGGTCTGAGAGTGGTAAATAAAGGTCTGGCCCCGGGTTACCGCAGGCTGTCAGCAGGCCCATCCCAGAGGGGAAATAAAACTCTTATTAACATGCTTCTGCTCATTGGTGCTGACAGCTTGATCAATCTGCCTCCTCTGCAGATGACCTCTGCTCCACTCCGAACCGCTGGACGCCCTGATGGAGGCTCAGATGAATAGCTCGAGTTGTGCCGTGGCCTCAAATCTAATGCTGCAATACTCTTGAGGCATTTTTCATGTTTGTTTTTCTTTTAAAGAAAAAGTAATCTGGATTCTGTTTGGGTTAGATCATGATGGTCAAAAATGTGTCCTCTACAATGAGTGAGGTAATTTAGCCTAAATGTAAAGAGAGAGAGATTATTAAAAAATATATATAATCGCTGCAGATTCATGCAACCTAACAACTAGTCTATGAAATCAGTTTAGCAAATACTGTCCACTTTTGGTGTATGTGTGTGAGAACAGCATGCAGGCATGTGTATGATGATTTTGACATTTATGAAGTGTGTAAAATGCGTCTGTCTGCTCCCACAGGACCCCGTGGTTTAATGGATGGGGTTTTAACTTACCTCGTGGCCAGTCTCTCCTCGATAAGTGGAACCAGATCCCTGAAGACGTAGATATTCTTATGACACATGGGCCTCCTCTGGGTAAGCATTGGAGAAATGTGAATGTAACTGTAGAGCATGTTTACATCAGTTTGTGTCTGCAGATGGATTGTTGTATCTTAAAGTCATCATAAATGTGATGATACGCGACTAAGGATGTGATGTTGGACTTTGTCCAGGGTTCAGAGATTGGGTCCCCAAAGAACTTCAGAGAGTAGGCTGTGTGGAACTACTCAACACTGTACAAAAGAGGGTCCGACCCAAACTCCACGCATATGGAGGAATCCATGAAGGTGAGGGCTTAACTCTCTTAACCCTCTCTACATATTGTAATAATATATTTTATATTATATGTGTGTTTGTGCGTGCATGTTTGTTTACATATATATATATATATATATATATATATATATATATATATAATATATTAGGGGTGTCAAATGATTAATCACATCCAAAATAAAAGTTTGTGTTTACATTATATATGTGGGTACACTGTGTATAATTATTTTGTGTATATATATATATATATATATATATATATATATATATAAATACACACATGCACGTATATTTAAGAAAAAATATTATATATAAAATATTTTTATTTATATATAATATAAATTATATATAAATCTATATACAGTATATACATGAAAATATTTCTTAAATATATACAAGCATGTGTGTGTATGTATATATATATATATATATATATATAATTATTAGAGTTGAGCCAGATACTAGACTAAAACGAGTATCCGGTACAGATAAAGCACTTTTGACGAGTACAAATATTATACGAGTAATACAAGTCAATATCTGTGCTCGGATAAAAAAAAATAAAAAAAATAAAGTTATGTTGAGATTAGGGCTGAGCGATATATCAATATAAATAATATATATATTTTAAATGTGATCTGAAATTAGACCATATCGCATATCGATAGTTCAGGTTTGCGCTGTGATCCTTGCTCCAAGCAAGCTGCTGACCCAGAGCTCTCGCACTGCTCCCCGCACCCCGTCACTCCACTTTGCATGCCTGTATTAAAGCATGTTATGTTATAACATGAAATAAAGTCTTTCACCTCAGCAAAACGGACTCCCTGTCCTGTCAGCCGTTATACTGTAACGTTCAGTCGTAGCGCACACTCAATTGCACGTGCATATGCGGCGGCGCGCGCTGTATGTCTCACTGTATAAGTGCAAAAGAAAACCGGTATACGAGCATGCAACACCGTTACGTTGTAAATTACACGAAATAAAAGCAATGCAGGTATGGTTTTCATTTTTATTCACCAGAAGCAGTTTCCATGTTTCATTAACAGTTCTTGTTAGTATTGTGTATTCACCATGGTAACTGTCGTGTCTATATTAACCCCTTAATGCCCATATTTTTCTTTGTGTTATTTTTTTATATTTTTAAATGACTGTAATGGCTCATACCAACGTTGTATTAACAAAATAAATAAATTAATAAATAAATAAATAAATAAATAAAAATAAATAAATCACAATTACAATCCAAGGGAATAATCTGCAATTAAGATTTTTGTCATAATCATGCAGCCCTAAGGTGAAGAAACCTGTTTATTATTTATTCATCTGATTTTGCAAATGTTCATGTTTCAATAAAACTACTTGTGACATGTCATATTTGGCTTTGACTGAACATTTGCTCTCACTTTGCAGAAAAAATATCAGGATATTTTTTGTATATCGAAATTCGAAATTCACCTAAATATGGATATGACTTTTGGTCCATATCACCCAGCCCTAGTTGAGATGAAAACTCTTGTTCATTACATTTTACTTCATAATTGCAATGTGTTGTATTCATTGTTGCAAAACTTGTTCTGTAGTTTGTTTATCATGATCAAAACCATTGATCTGAAGCTCAATGCTGATGCTGTCATGTAAATAGTTATCTTATCAGCAATAAATATAACAATTTCTGATCAACCCATATCAATTGCATGCTTAAAATAACATACCGGTTAAAGCCCCGCCCATTTCAAGACTACCCGACCCACTTCCGGGTTTAGGCCCCGCCCAGTCCGAGTACAGATACAGATACAGATACTTCATATGGTTAACAGATACAGATACAGATAATGCTGTACTCGCTTATCCCTAATAATTATACACAGTGCACCCACATATATTATGTAAACACAAACTTTTATTTTGGATGCGATTAATCACGATTAATCATTTGACAGCCCTAATTTATATATTTACTATGGCATATTTAAAAACATTGAATCTAACTATATTAAAATATTGTTTAAATGGGTAAACAAGCATTCAAACATTTTAACTAAAATGCACACAAAGTAAATTCATACAAATATTTTCTCGTTCTCAGGGTATGGAACAATGACCGATGGCTACACAACATTTATCAACTCCTCCACATGTACAGTCAGCTTCCAGCCCACCAATCCACCAATCATATTTGATCTCCCCAACCCAGGAAATTCCTGAGACTCATTAAAGTCCCATCTCCTTTTTCTACATAACTTTTCCTTACTTAAAACGAATGGTCTTTTTGTACTGCTTGTATTTAAAAATGCATGGAAATGAAATATTTTTTAAAGTTGGATTGAATCCGACACCATTTAAATGACCATTGTTGGAGAAGAAGAACTTGTGAATTCATATTTGTAATTTGTTTGCATCAGTTGCCTTCTGGTTTTTCTTTTTTTATTGGTCAGGATCTTAAAAAGTGCATTATAAAGGTACTCCTAAAAGCATCAGCAATACTTGACCATGTCTGATTTAATTGTGGTTTATAAAATTATTATAAAGTTATTTAAAGTCATGAACTTATTGCATGGTGTATTCAATTTTGGATTAAATGGGTAAGTTCATACTTCACTCATGTCAAAGGGTCCATTGGGTCTGATATTTATTGCTGCAGTCAGACTTTGCTCTTTTCTAATCAAGACGACATCTTTATCTACCAGGTCATTAAACACCAACATGCGAGCATTTTGTACTCTCAACATAAAGAGTGGCACAGTATGTGTCAAAAGATGAAAGCATTTTTAAATGGGGTGTTGTGAATTTCATTTTGCATTATCGCTGTGGTGTTTTGTCATATAATTACAGTTTAGACTAGACTGATTGTGCACATTTTTGAGATCATAAAGATACTATGTTTTAAAAGTGGATGAAAATTTACAATGTGAATGCCTCAGGAGATATACAAAGACAAATTCGGTAAGTCAGTAAAGTTTCAAACAATCGTTTATCGTATAGATTTGCAATACCATCGCATTTGTTACGAAACACATATGACAACGTTAAGCCATTTCTTTTATCCTCAACTTTATTTTTAGTTGTAATATGTGCGTTGTAAATTTCATTGTGGATCTGCAATCTTGTGAACACACACATACACAAAAACTTTCTGATATTGTAAATGCTTACTTTATGTTTTGTGACTTTTTTATCCATTGTGACTTTTAGCCAAGTTTATATGCAAATAAAACAAGGTTTTTATCTGATGTCTGTCATTTTTTGTTTTTAAACTCTATTAAAAGAAATGTTATTAGGCCTATTTATGCACCTGATCCATATGTCTTGAGTTTTTCTGTGGCGCACAAAATACGTTTAGAAGAATGTCTGAGCTGCGTTTTTCCTCACAAAGTTAAAGTCGATTGTGACCAGGGGCTGTCAAATACCAAAAAAGCCCAATGAATTAAAATCATAGCAAAGACATGTATATGGGTCACATGAAGCCAAATGAAAGTGCTTAACAAACTGAAATATCAACTGAACTATGGTTTTACTCACTTAGCTACTATGTGGAAAAGTGCAGCTTGTTCGACTTGTTTTTATCACGGAAGAAATAAAGTCATAAAGGTGAGAGTGGTTAAAAGAGGACAACTGCTGTGTCCGAAATCACCCATTACTCACTATATATTGGACTATATAGTGAGCTCGCCATTTTGTAGTGCTGTCCGAATGTATAGTGATGATTATTATACCCTATATCAATGTATCCCAGAATGCATTTTGAAAAGTAGTGTACAACCGATGGTTACTAACCTAAGCCCTACCATCATGCATTGCGCTGATTGTAAAAATAAGTTATTATCACATGTGGAGTCGCACATTATAACAAAAAACGGCCAGAAATCACTTTCAGTTTTTACATTTTGGAGAAATAAGCTCAATAAAATGTAATGTATTTATTTTTAAAAATCTATTTAACCCAGAGCCGGCTCGGCACCAGCTGACAGATGATGTAATCAACGGCGCCGCGAGACGATCGAGTGTCCGAAAGTGGTGTTTCTATTATGCTGGTGAGCTCACTATATAGTGCTCTGCTCTCTACCCCCAACATAGGGGTTAGGGAGTAGTGCTTTGAGTGGAGATTTCGGACACAGCAAACGTTTTCATTTTTGGGCGTACTATCCCTTTAAGAACAGTAAGTAACGATGTGTTCGCACATTAAACTTGGAGTTTAGCAACGGCTTTGATTGATTAATGAAGTCCATTAATTACCCCACATCTGTCAGACCTGAAAGAGAATAGATAGCGTCGACAGGGATGGCCATAACCTCGTGTTGTCCTGTCAGATGCTATTGATCGTGGATATTTGTCAGCACAGCCTTGGCGAGCTCGTGTGATGGATGTCACAGGCTGATGCCAACTCTGACCCCGCGTGTGCTCCCACTGATAGCAGCGGCAAAGATGTTAAATCAGACTTATCTAACACACGAGACGGGAAAAGAAGATGCAAACCGGTGCACTTTTTGCCGACGGCATAACGGTCTCTCAAGGTCATGCTTAATAGCCTACGAACACGATATCAGACGGGACGCTTGATTTCACACACCCTTCCCCCAAGCAAAAACGTTCGTATCTCTAAAAAGTGTCCTGGAATTTCATCAGAGCGCTGTTTCCTGTTTGAGACCTACATGACCTGCTCCCTTTTGTGGATCCAATACAGTAAAAGTGTAGAATGTTTCCTTTAAGGATGAAGTTTTCCATAAATAGACAGAGAAACGTACACATTTTGATATTATTAATAGTGTTGATATAGTGTTTCTCTTTGTAAGACTGTTGTATCACCTCCCCTAATCATGGATTTGTGATTGATTACTGTTTTTCCCCCGACAAATGTCATTATGAAATGGTGTATAACACTGTATATAAAAACGTATAAAAAAAACTAAACAAAACATAGGGCTACCACTCTGAAACGTCCTGTGAAATCCGTGCTTGTAGTCCCGGTCCGTGCATGAAATCTTTCTAGGGTGCCTTTCCCAAAAGTTGCTAACCTATTAGCAACTTCGTTGGTTGACAATGGGAAATTGCATTGAAACCAACAAAGTTGCTAACTTAGCAACTATGGTTTTGGGAAACGCACCCTGGGACGATCCTCTTGTTTGTTAACATTCTTAAGCCTGAATCAGGCTTGATTTGGTTTGAAATTTACGCCATCCTTTATTACTCTGCATATTAGTCTACATCCCAAAAACAAAACCACTTTGTATCTTTGTAAAAACTTTGTAAAAGGGCATAAACCCCTTTAACGCGTTAACATATGCAAATAATTCTAAATCCTTAAAGCTACACTGTGTGATTTTTACCCCCATCTAGCGGTGAAAAGGTATATGACCATCCAGTGAATATTAGTTTCTGTTCTTCTCAATTTTGATTTCGGTTTAACTCCTACGGTGGCCAATGTAGTCCAAGATTAACATGGCTTCCAGTTCGACCTCGTCCATGAGTGTTAACTCAAACGTAAACGCGAAAGGCGAAGCTTGAATTAACGGGTATGTCCCTCTTTGGCTAATGTACTTTCAAGATGGAGGGGCAACATGGCGACCGACATTAGAACCTCTTACCCGTCTGTATTTTCAATTATACACTCACGAGAATACTTTATTACTTGAATGAAGTAAATATACATTAATGAGCACATATATTTTTATAAGAACTAAATGTTTTTAGCTAAGAATAAACTAAAAGAGTTACACAGTGTAGCTTTAATGCCTTAAAAAAATTCAAGGCAAAAGAAACCTGCTTTATGTCTACTTTAATCTGATGGTTTACTTTGACAAATTATGGCAAAATCACAGTTTAACAAGATGGTGTATACTATAGAAAGTGTAACGTAAAGTTGAAAAAAATCAAATTGGCTCTAAAAGTTCATGTACAAAATCATTCAACCCCCCAAAGTTTTTGTGCAGAATCTTCTATTCTTTATAACAGGGTTTCTCAATCTCCAGTCCTCACGACCCACTGCTCTGCATATTGTGTATGTCTCCCTTGTTTAACACACCTGATTCAGATCCTCAGCTCGTTAGGATAGCCGTTAGAGTCTATCCTAATGAGCTGAGGATCTGAATCAGGTGTGTTAAACAAGGGAGACATACACAATATGCAGAGCAGTGGGTCGTGAGGACTGGAGTTGAGAAACCCTGCTTTATAACCTCCAATAAAGCCTGCCTGTAAGTGCTCAGAAGCTTCTGTCACCTGTACTGCAATCTTGGCCCCTTCTTCGCTTGAAAAAGCTTCCAGATCATTGATAATGGTTGGTTTTTACGTAAACGCTGCTTTCTTCAAATTCCATCAAATATTTTTGATGGCATTTAAATCTGAAGACTGTAAAGACCACTTAAGAACATTCTACTGACTGATCCCTGAACCAAGCTTCAGTAGATTTGGGTGTATACTTTGGGATGGCAGTCCTACAGGAAAGTCCATTAATCATCAAACTTTAGTCTCTTCACCGAAAGCATCACCATCTTTGCCAAAAAGAATTCCTTCATACAGTAAAATTTTTTGCAACAGCAAAGCACCGACCCTCATGTTTGACCTTGGAGATCGTGTTCTTCTGCTCATAAGCTTTGCCTTTTTTTGCACCAGGCATAATGCTGTATCATGGGTCCAAAAATTTTCCCTTATGGTTACATGCTCACATCACTCCAACATTCTTCCAGAAGGATCTCTTTATGAACTTTTTGAAGCGTCAAAGTGGTCGTTGCTTAAACTGCCAATGGAGGAACAGAAAGCTCTCAGATTTCATTCAGATATCTTCATTTGTTTTCCGAAGATGAACAGAAGTCTTCAGGTTTGGAACGACATGAGGGTGAGTAATGATAACAGAATTTTCTCTTTTGGGTGAACTATCCCTTTAAGATAATATACAGAAATAAAATAATTTCCACATATTTATTAGGCGAGAAAGGCGTGTATAAACGGGATAATGCCAATGTTAGGGATGATGACTTTACACATCAATTGTCAGTCAGTCCTTTCTCACCTTGTGTTTCAAGAAGTCCCCTGTTCCTTTGTGTCCTTAATCCTAATATATAGACTAATCCTATGCTTATCCTGATCTTGACCCTGAAACAAATCCTAATCCCATCCTTCTCTAATCTTAGAAACCAATTATTGCTGCTGAATTCATTATAATATGCTTGAGATGTAGCTATATTACATTACTGAGGTACACATAGAAAGCAACCTCTGAACATATTTGATATGCCTAAATCCCACCAATTTAAAATGACATAATTCACTTTAAACTGTTTAACCTATACACAAACCAACTCACAACCTGGAATATGCCTTTTCCCTTTTTAAATATATGTGAAATCATTAATAATCCATTTATAGACGGTCTATTTCACATATATTTAAATATAGAACACATGATGTGTCTGTTCTTGACCAATCTCAGTCTTGAGGGATTTGGCTCCATCTTGTGGCCAAAGAAAACTGTGGTTAGAAATGGACTTGGCCACCTTGCCAGACACTGTTATGATTGTTAAATTATTCTATGAATATATTCTTCATATATTTATAATAATCTCTTGTGTTTTCTCTGCATATTTCGGATGTAATAATTGTATTTATGTATGTCTAATTCTATGTCTTTAATTGTAACAGTTGCCCATGTAGGCCAATGCATTTTCCAAGATCAAACAAACAAACCTCCTCCTTAGGAAAAAAAAAAAAAAATGCAAAATTATATTTTAAAAATAGGCAGTGCATGAACCGATATTAGGAATATTTCAAAACTACATCATTATTAGATATAGCCTAATTTTCTTAATAATAAACGAAATAATTTATTAGTATCATTACGCTAGGATTAAACAGACTTACAGCCATTTGCTTACATGGCTGTATGATTATGAAGAATCATATCACACTGATGGATGGGGATTTTTAGGATTCCGACGCCCCCTGTTGACCATGGATGTCATTGCGCTCAAATCTTGAAAGTGACGAAGGTAAAGCATTAAAACGGGACATTTCTTAATAATAATACAAATATAAAATATGTCAAACCCATTCTTTCAACAGAAATTATGAAAATTATGAAAAAAAAGACATCCGTATATAATAGGTTTCCACTGTTCAATATACAAAGTGTGTGTTTAAAAAGTACAGAAATCATTTAACATGCAGTTATATTTATTTTGACCACTAGGGGGAAACAGAACTCCATGATCTACTCAATGTTACATTCAATATAAAAACTTTCTTTCTTTCTTTATTACTATATATATATATATATATATAAATATATATATACATACATGATACATATATATTTATTTATTTATTTAATTTATTTTAATTTCCATACTTTAAAAAAACTTCACATGACAATATTTATATAATTGTATCTCTTTCTCACACACACACACACATATATGCATGTTGGGTTTCTATGTTTTACGGGGACTTTCCATAGAAATATTGATTTTTATACTGTACAAACATTATATTCTATCCTCCAACCCTAAACGCAATCCTCATATAGACAACTTTCTCCATTTTTACAACAAATTTACCCTCCACACATTCAGAACAGAGAATCAGAACATTGAAATATAAATGTCATTTGTGTCTTCCGGCAAATATGAGTGTAAGTGTGTGTCCCGAGGGTAACGTCACAGATAATCTGAGAGTGCCTTCACATTCTAGTGTCATAGAAACAAACACATAAACTCACTGTCTCTTAAGCTTTCTTTATAATATCAATAGTGCCCTGTTTGTGTTGAAATAAAAGATACACAGAAGTAAATCACTGTAAGATAGATGCACATGGAGCATCTTAATATTTCATTCAAAAGACAATCAATAATTCAGAGAGCTGAAAGCAAAGTGGACACCCAAAAAGCAGACATGACAAGCAAGCAAAACTGAGGTTAAAGGTCCCTGTCACAGAAACTAGCCTGGGATCAGCAGGCCGACTATTTAAAAGTATGATTCAAACCAGTCACGAACATAAACCAGTCACATAAACAATAAATGACTGTACGAACACTGAATTTTCAACCTCTCAAACTCTCTCATACTGCATGGGCTTTCATCCTGAAAATAGCTTTTAAAATTACAGGCCTCGCAATTGTTGTAAGACCAAAACAATTATGAAAGTCTAAAGAATCGACTAATTAAAAGGTAATTTCGTCTCATCAGATCACAACCGCACCCCCTCCCCCTCCCTGTCTGCAGTTGGGGTGGCCCATCAAGGCCTGACATTTAAATGGGCCGATGTTGAACACATGCGGAATGATGGGACTGAATCAGATGGAGCTCCCGCTGGGATGATTAGTGTGTGGCTACTCAGACACATTGCTTTCTCTCAATCCGAGCGAAGCGTCTTCATTTACATGTGCTGGCTGCTGTCATTAGTGCTTATGCAAAGGAGGAGACTGATTCTGGGGCCGGCTCACCTGCAGCATCTCGTCTGGATGTAATCACACACACGCATGCACGTGTATGTGCTCATAAATTCACACACCCCTATTCACACACAAGTATTTTTTAATTATAAACAGATAATTTATTTTTCTTCATTTGTAGGCTATACTAGTATTATGATATTATTTTAAATGTATTTAAAATTAAAATAACATTATTTTTAATACTTAATACATTTTTTTTACATTTTAATATTTTTTATTATGGTTTGTTAATTATTAATATACATTTTTAATGTTTAAAAAAATGTAAGAGATAAAACTTTAAAAAAAATAATAATAAAAGTACCCTGGTCTCAAAGATGATTTTTATTTAAATATAAAAACTAGGGCTGTCAAATGATTAATCGCGATTAATCACATCCAAAATAAAAGTTTGTTTACATAATATATGTGGGTGCACTGTGTATAATTATTTTATATATATAAATACACACACATGCTTGTATATATTTAAGAAATATTTTCATGTATATACTGTATATAGAATTATATATAATTTATATTATATATAATTATAAACATTTTATATATAAATAATATTTTTTTCTTAAATATACATGCATGTGTGTGTATTTATATATATAAACAAAATAATTATACGCAGTGCACCCACATATATTATGTAAAGACAAACTTTTATTTTGGATGTGATTAATCAATAAATAGTTTGACAGCCCTAATAAAAACACATTTATCATTGAATTATTTAAAAAATAAATAATTTGAGCTTTGATATATAGCCTACGATTTATCATAGTGCATTCCTACTGTAAGATTGTGTTTAAATACTGTACAACTTAAAAAGCAAAATGCCAAAGTTGACACCGCAATTAAATACAATTTAGGACTCAAAGAGCAACATTTGAGCAATAAAACATAGTAGTTTTAAAATGGATGTAGTGCTCAACTATTGGAGTGGAAGATAACGCAAATATCACGCAGTGTTTTTTTGCCAGTAATGTCCAGTATGGTGTCTCGGCTTGACTCTTCAAATGCAGCTTGCACGTGTGTTTGTGTAAGTGTGTATATGTCCTCTTCATTTCCCCCAGGGTTCCTGGTCACCTCCTCAGCAAACAGACGACTTTGCCACGCTGTGGCCAAACCACCTTCTGCAGACCATCAGTGGCTATCACACCTCAGGACACACACCCCTGAGTGGACGGTCCCAGCTGCTGTCGATGCCCTGCAGTGACCACTTCACACAAAACCTCACGTCTACACACACACACATGCAGAAACACAAGGTCGTGTGTGTCAATGCGTGCTTTTACTGTCGGGACATGGTGACGTATCCTATACGATGCATTGTGATAGACTGAAGAGATCAGTCTCATGTCTGTGTTCAGTCTAGAACAAAAAATTATATTTGCTACATTTTAATGTTACAAACTGAGATGCAGTTCTGTAGATTTTAAGATTTTAAGCCTATGGAGGAGTGATCCAGCTCTCAGATATTTTAATTTGTGTTCCGAAGATGAATGAAAGTCTTTGAGGATGAGTAATTACTGACAGAATTATCATTTTGGGGTGAACTATCCCTTTAAAAGTAGAAGAAAAATAGTGTTTTAGATGGAAAAGAGATTTACCCAATCACACATCATGCTGTAGTGACTGACACCTCTGTGAGCCAACAGCAGCACAGTTTTAAGGTCCCGCAATTACGCCCCCTTTTACAAGATGTAAAATAAGTCTCTGATGTCCCCAGAATGTGTATGTGAAGATTCAGCTCAAAATACCCAATTGATAATTTTTACAGCATGTTAAAATTGTCAATTTAGTGGCTCAAAAAATGCGCAGTTTAGTGTGTGCCCTTTAAATGCAAATAAGCTGCTGCTACCGGCACAGGGGGGCGGAGCTTCATGAACTCGCGCTCAGTCTCTCAGGATAATTTCATCTCACGGAATGATGATAATATCAGAAACTCTCAGTAACGGTGTTCATTTCGAGTCGGACAATAATGCCTATGGAGTCAGAGTGCTGTATAGAGATGGAACAGGTATAGTTTAGTAGTTTAATTACGGTTTTTATAACGTATTTGTCATCTGCTTGTATGTATCCATTATTTATTAATAGCCTACAAGTCTGCTGTTTCGGACCAGGTCCGAATGATGATCAAACATATACTGATGAGTTTAATAAAGTTTATTGTACTTCACACAAAAGATGAAACGTCAGTTTTACTTCAGAAAATCACCATAAGAGCTGAGTAAACACAGTAAGTTATAAGAAGTGAGCAAGTTGAGGGAGTTGAGGGAGCATTCTGTTCTACTGACGCCATTAAAGAAGGAAGTAACGTTAGAGGGATGTAGTCCAAATGGCCGTTCAATGTAGGCTACTTCTGTTAAATAAAATATCTCACCTGGCATTGAGCTTTATAATTTTACAGATATTATTTATACTCTAACAACAACATTACACACTAACTAAAGTTTGAAACATGGGATCACGAAGAACGGAACCAATAAAGCCCGCCCACAGATCGCGCGCACAGTCCTCAGCAGTGAGCAGCAGATGTGAGATGAGAGCCGATTAAAAACGAAACGGCAATGCAGAGTATTTCTTCAGAAACTCCTTGTGCTAAAAATTAGCATGCATTGGATACATGAGCCTGAAAAGTTGTCGTCGAAGAGAGAGAAGAGTGAATTGAAGATCAGAAGAGAGTAGAGTGAATCGATGTGAATGATCTTTCTTTTATGAGATAGTTATTATATCGCTTTCTTTGTGAGTGTATCAAATGATTCAGTAAGAGAGGAGTTATTGTGAACTGAATAGCACATTAGAATGTCTAATAGAAGAGAATTGGCACTCTCTGGTTTCTTTTCTCTGACTTTATCTCATAGAGAGCCTAAGTCCCGCCCCTCCGCTTCCGGTTAATGGGACCTTATTTTGGAAAAATTATGAATGGGAGTCAATGGCGAGAGATAACTTATCTTTTTATTCCATCTGAACTGTGTCCTGGATTACACATATGATGTTTGTCAATTTAAAAGATAATTATGAAAGTCAAGAAAGTCGCAGTTCGTCATTAAACAGAAGAGTAACTTTTAGTTTTATGTGAAAATCGCTCAATGAACTACATCTCCCGGGAGGTGAAACAACGAGCAAGATCAGCAGCTGTGTGTGTGTGCAGTCTGGAACAACACACTCATGACGGTAACGTTACGATTATAACGGAAGACTATAGAAACAATGACATAGCCTCAGTAAAGTTAGCTTCATTCATTGAGAGAAAATGTGCGCCTTTGGGGTTTGTAGTCTTTGTAATTACGTATTTTCACAGTCTTATATCTTAACAGTTTTACATCAAACTGCGACTTTCTTTACTTTAAAATGTATCTTTTAAATTGACAAACATAATATGTTTAATTCAGGGATCAATTTAAACGAAATCAAAATATTTGTTATCTCTCGCCATTGACTACCATACAATATTTTTCTGAAATAAGGTCCCATGGTGGTCGAACCGTAAGGGGAGGGACTTAGGCTCTCTATTCTATACTCTACTTCCGGTTTCTGGACTGCAACGTCTCTGTCCATGCGGGGGCGCTCACGGGCGAGTACAGAATAAATAGGAGTCTACATTTCTCAGGATGTACATTTTTGTCAAGTTTTTGAAAGAGCCGGCAGGCGCAGGAAAATATAAATACAGTACACAAAAATTATCTTCGACAGAAAGCCCTCCTTAAGATAATGTTTCTGATTCTGCTTTAGCGTCAGGTGCCATCAAACAGGGTCTCTGGTCGTAATGAATTCTCAGCGTGTTCTGGCCAACAACGGCCCAACCTGTAAGAAATTGAAAGGACATGAGTAGCTACTCATTCATTTGACTTTGGGCCTATAATGTATATCAAACTTGCCGAATCAACAATAAAATCTATGTTGATTCAATGACAAGCAAGTGAAACATACATTTAGATGTTTAACTTCACAGGCAACCATTCAGTCTGCACTCGGCCGCGATCACCTCTAGTGGATATCTAATGCAACTGCAATCAAGATGATGCAATGGAGCTAATAGGAAGTGCCAAGGCTCTCTGAAGACTAAAGCTACCACATGCAAAGAAAAAAAAAGGTAAAAATAAATGCTAATTGTGTTCTGTTGTCTGAGTTGATGAGCTTAATAACTGTCAAGAAGTTAAGTTGATGTGTTATTTGAGAAATATATATGATTGTTATGAAAAAAGTTTGAATCAGACACTGATTGTTGTGTTGCCTTGTCTTGCAAGGCTTTTTTTTGTGTTCTATGTGAACGTGATTCCCTCTGAGAGTTTCCTGCTTTGTGCCAAATGTGATCTCCTGGAGCGAAATCGTCTGAATGTACGACATGGTTGTGTGCACAAATGGCGAGCTGGCTGCCCAAGGACCGTTTCCATCTTGATCTGTGCTGTGAGACCGTCGAATGGTAGGACAGTTCTGATTTTCCTTGTTTTTTTGGATGCGAAAGACACTACTTCTTCGAATTTATTCGATTATTGGCTTTAAAAGGATTTTTTGGTGCTCAAATTGATCAGCTGGAACTCTTTGAACTGAGACATTTGATTCGCAAAGTCTTTTCAATTGAATCAAATTCGTTGGATTCAGTAATTCTAATTCATATAGTTGGATGCTGTTTGTTTTGGAGAAAAAATGTTGGAAGAAATTCTAAATCTTAATCTGTGTTGGGTTGAACTGAATATATATTTACATTTAATTTTTGTAAATTTGGGTTTTTGAATGTAATGTTTTATTGTGATTTGCTTTGATCAGATTGAAAGAGACAGACACTGTGTTGGGTTTATAGGAAAGAATTATTTATTTATTATTATTTTATATTATGTTAAGTGCTCACAGAAGAGGTGAGTTTTCAGTTGTGCTTTGAATGCTGTCAGGGATTCTGCAGTCCGGATGAGGGTGGGGAGATCATTCCACCAGCATGGTACCGTGAATAAGAGTTCTGGAGAGTGATTTTGAGGCTCTTTGTGATGGTACCACGAGGCGTAGCTCATTGACTGATCGTAGGCTTCTGGTAGGGATGTAGACTTGTAATAATGAGTGGAAGTAGGAGGGAGCTGATCCTGTGGTCAATCTGTAAGCAAGTGTGAGCGCCTTGAACTAGATGCGAGCAGCGAGTGGTAGCCAGTGCAGAGAGATGAACAGAGGAGTGATGTGGGCCCTTTTGGGCTTGTTGAAGACCAGACAAGGTGCAGCATTCTGGATCATTTGTAGTGGTTTAGTTGCATTTAAATGATTTTTTTTTTAAATTATCTATACTTAAATACTTTATATTTATTAAATGCTTCAAAATGTATATATTTAATATTTTTCTTTTAAAGCTGCAGTGTGTAGCTTTTTTGGGTTAAAAAAATGATACAAAATACATTTTTGAGAAAACACATAACCAGCCAGTGTTCAAAACGTTAAAAAAGCGGTAAGCTTGTAATAGTGTTTTTAATTCCAGTGGTACTGGTCAGCGCAGTCTCATCCCAATTCATCATATAACTGACGTTTTGGGACGTCTTTTGACCATTCGTCAATATACGACTTTTTAGGGCCCCTTTAAACGTCGGTAGATGACGTTATGGGATCCTAACTCTACCCTAGACCTAAACCTAACCCTAAACCCAACTCGTCACCTAACTGACGTTAAAGGTAAAGCGTCAGTTGTATGACGACCCGGGATCGTCATCTACCGACGTTTAAGGGGGCCCTAAAAGTTGTATATTGACGAATGGTCAAAAGACGTCCCAAAACGTCAGTTATATGACGAATTGGGATGAGACTGTGTTATACTGGTGGATTTCCGTGGAGATTCGAGCGTGTCTTTGTTATTACGTCACATCTGTACACATAAAGAAGGAGAATCGGCTGATGTTGGAGGTGGAGATTTATAGCCTTTTCTCACACCACTTGATATAATTAAACTTAGTAATTTGATGGTGGATCCAGAAAGGTTCAAACGACAATCACCAGTGACAACTAGAGACTTACCCGCTGTAAAATGCAAAAGACTTCGAAGTGGCTACAGAAAAAAGAGATTGCAATCGGGCAATGCGAAAACAAAGACATTATCCGAAGGGCATTAAATGTAGTCACGCATTGCTTATGTTTTACATTAACAATTTAAGAACAAAGTATAATTTTCATGGTTTTACGTGATATGATCAGTGATTGTTAGATTTAATCAGCGCGATTTACTGCAATAATTTTTTCCCCTTTGTTGGTCAGAACCAGAACCAAAGTGGATGTTACTTACTAGTTCAGATGACATTTTCTGGTGAAAATTATTATGTTGATCATACATCCAAAAATAATAATCTGTGATTTCTGAATGCCAGTATCCACACCGGCGCGGTGACTGACAGCCGAATACTCTCCTCACAACATTGTGTTCATCCCGCTGTGCCGTGTCGAGGCACAACCCACGGAAAGCGGATAATTCCGCGGATAACTGCAATTGCAGATTTTGAACAGAGATGGCGACAAAGAGAAAAAACTACAGACTGCAGCTTTAAATAATTTATATTTATTATTTATATTCTATCTATCTATCTATCTATCTATCTATCTATCTATCTATCTATCTATCTATCTATCTATCTATCTATCTATCTATCTATTCTATCTATCTATCTATCTATCTATCTATCATCTATCTATCTATCTATTTCTCTCTCTATTTATCTTATCTATCTATCTATCTATCTATCTATCTATCTATCTATCTATCTATCTATCTATCTATCTATCTATCTATCTATCTATCTATCTATCTATCTATCTATCTATCTATCTATCTATCTATCTATCTATCATCTGTATTTATATATATATATATATATATATATATATATATATATATATAATATAGATATATATATATATATATATATATATATATATATATATATATATATATATATATATATGTAAATATTTTAATTAATTTAAATATTTATATTTTACATTTTTAATTTACATTAAACATTTAATAAAATACATTATTTAAATAAAATACTTAGTAAAGACAATTAAATTAATTCTGTTACACAACCTTATAAAATGTTTATCTTGAATGCTCTGGAAGTCAAATGCAAGTTTTTGCTTGTGAATTTATGGCCAGAAGGAGATTTTGATTGTGAGTTGCAAATTATACACTGTATTTTATTTCTATGCATTTATTCCGGGCAAAGATTTGGGATAGTAATCCACGCTAAAAGTTTATAGGCCTTGCATATTGTGGACATAACTGGAACTACAATACTAAAACATCAACAAAAAATGCACTTCTTTTGAGGTATAAGTCGGTTTCTCAGTCTCTCCCACATACACACACTTCAAATAGTATACACTCAGAGTAGTGTGTGTGTGATCTCTCTTTCAAGTGTAAAAACTCTTGTCTGTTCGAATTACTTTTGCCACCTCCTCTCTACTGTAGCTAATTACTGTACAAACAGCCTACAGGGTCCAAGCACTCACACACAAACACACACTTTCGCAAACACGTACACGGTGTGCAAGTCTATCCGCAAATATCATGTGACAGGGCAGTGTCCCATCACCTGAGGTCACAGAGGCTGCGGACCTGCCGCATGGCTGGACACCACCAGAGACGGACAAATCGGCAACAGATTGTTCCTGACACAAGTCATACGGCAACCTGACAGGACACACAGAGCCGGGGCTGCTGGGTTCCTGTAACCACTGTGCATCAGGGGTGACACGTCTGGTGCGAACGAGAGCTTTGCTAAAGGAGCCATCGCACGTAATGGACAGAAAGGATGGATGAGTGCATATTGAGAGGAATGGATGAATAGAAGGTGTTCAGATGCTTCAAGGCTATTTTTGGAGGTTTAAAATGTCACAGCTGCAGAAATGTTCACCAAACCTCGCTGAAAATCACTAGATTGCCATAGAAGGATGTCTTTTTCTTTAAAAAATCAGTTCTCAATTTGAACAATATTTAACATCTAAATGTAAGAAAAAGGTTAACGCGTTATGTGGGGCAAGATGTCACTATGGAACAACCTATTAAAGAGTTTCTATCACTTCCTGTCCCAAAATGTAGTTCTACCCAATCCCTACCCCTAAACCTAACCCTACCCATAACTTTCCCCTAAAATCAGAGGGCAATGAAAGGGTTCTAAGCCTAAACTTGACATAAACTGTAAACTTGTCCCTCAAATTTGTTTGGTTGATTGGAAAGGATGTGGTACTTGGTGAAATCACGTTCACCCTGGGAAAAATTCACATAAACACTCTACCTATTAAATAGTTTTTCAACTAAACTCAGTAACAAGCTAAATCAGAAATTGTGTAAGAATATAAAATGTCAATAGACATACAGTATATAATACAGTTATTGGCAAAAACACCTTATGACATTATTTTATATACATGATCTATTTCAATAGTTAAACGCTTTATCGACCTTCATTTTAAAAACTACTTTAAAACAACTGAAAATTTTCCCCAAAATGCGAACAGAGTTTTTGAAATCGACAATCGCCACAGGGAACATGAAAACAAAAAAACAATAACCAAACACAAAATAATTTATTAGTTAAAACTGCAAAACATTGTTTTGGCTAACTTATAAATTCTATACAAAATTTGTTAAGATTATGCAACAACGTACCTCAACTTAGAGGGATAGTTCATCCAAAAATTCTGTCAGTATTTACTCACCCTCATATTCTTCCAACCCTGTAAGACCTTCGTTCATCTTCGGAGCACAAATTAAGATATTTTTGATGAAATCTGAGAGCTGGATCACTCCTCCAGACTAGTCCATAGGCTTCTTGAGGGATTGAAACTGCCGGCCTTGAAAAGTTATTAAAGACATCGCTAAAATAAGTCCAAGTGACTTCAGTGGCTCAATCTTAAGTTTATCACGACGAGAAAAGTTTTGTGCGCAAAAAACAACAAATAATAACTTTATTTCAAATATTCATTTACTTCTCTCTCTGCCTCGAGTCAGGTTACTAGTTTAATAACGTAAACTTCTGTTATTGTACGTCACACGCATCACATGACCAGCGTCGGCCAATAGTGAGCCTACGTGTGACATAGCTCTACGCTATCACACTACGTTAACCGACTAGACGCTCAAAGAGAAGAAAGTGAATAGTTGAAATGAAGTTATTATTTTTGTTTGTTTTTGCGCACAAAAAGTTTCTCGTCGCTTGATAAAGTTGAGATTGAGCCACTGTAGTCACTTGGACTATTATAACGATGTATTTAATAACTTTGAGGACGACAAGTTTTAATTCCTCAAGAAGCTTATGGACTAGTATGCAGGAGTGATCCAGCTCTCAGATTTAATCAAATATCTTAATTTGTGTTCGATGAATGAAGGTCTTACAGGGTTGGAACAATATGAGGGTGAGTAAATACTGACAGAATTTTATTTTTGGGTGAATTAACCCTTTAAATGCTTTGAAGTGTTTGGACAATAAAAGCCCTCAAACATATTCATGCAAAAATTGGTATGACCAATTTCTTACAATTAATTTCGACAACATTCAAGATAATTTGCCCATGTTTTCCTCACAATGGGCTGAAACCATCATCCTATTCTTTTGAATCTAATCAATCATAAGTAATCATCATGTTTTGTAAAAAGGCGAAGATTTAAATGGGAACATTTCATAATCTTAAAGCATTATACAGAATGTGACGAGTTTTGCCTGCACTAAAGTTATATATAATGAGCCACATAGGTAAGCAATCTCATCAGAGATGACTAATAATTAACAAAGCCAGAATGGTGGGGATAACACGCTGGTGCTCGGGTGACAGTTTAAGCCGTGCCCGCTTTTGTGGGCACCAGGAGAAGGGCAGCGCTCTAATGGGGTCACCGAGTCTCCAAAGCAACATAAGTCATGGCCAACACAATCTCCTGTTGTTTACCTAGCGGCTGAGCTCCGCTCTTGAGAGCTTAATGCAATGCTAATGTGCTACTGCTGGCAAGTTAATTACAGTGCACACAAAACAAAATAGCACTAGAAAGTTTTTTTTTTTTAGTTGCTCGTCTCTCTTTCCCTACTTGGATCTGACATGGTCAACATAACACCCACCAGTGCGCAGGGTCTTTAAGAGCTGTGTTAATGAAAAACACATTAGAGCTGGATAATTCAAACGCACGTCGGAGACAATGCAGTCCACCGGGAGAATTACTAAAACAGTTTATGCAAAATGCAGAATACGTGTTGGGGGTTCAACATTTTCTTTTCTTTTTTTGTTTCCGCTGGGACAACAATGGATTTAAATCAGATGTAATGTTTTGAGTCGGCTGTTGCAGGCGTACTGTAATTTACCACCAATTTATGTGATTCCTTTTGCGGTTCCATTGTTAGAAGGAGAACAATGAGCGATTAAAGTAGATGACAAAACATAATTTCACAATTTAGATAACAAAGCCTGTTTCATAGAGGTTTTTGTGTTTTTTAACTTAAGTATGGCTGTATTATTGCAGTAAAAAACACTGTCTTTAAGTATTTACACAGAATTATTAAACCGCAATCCTTTATTCTTTGAGCCATGATTATGCTTTCAAGAATGAAATGAATATGAGCTGAGAATAAACCTTTGAGGGACAGTTTAATGATGACTAATAATTATCTAGACAGCTCTATTATAACCAATAGCGTATATGAATATTATGCAGAAATCGAGGCAGTGTTGCTGTTGCTATTAACGCCTGGATAAGTAAATCACTCGGAAAAGTCATAAGAATGACTATTTTGAGGTCATAAATAGGCTTGATCAATTAACAGTTTCTGTAATGCATTACAGACAGTTATATTGTTATTCATATAATAAAAAAACTAGTCACGCTTTACATTAGGGTCCAATTCTCACCAGTAACTAACTATTAACTACTTTTGCTTCAATAAACTCCTGCTGCCTTTTAATAGTTAGTTAGGTAGATGTTAAGTTTAGGTATTTGGTAAGATTATGGGGTGTAGAATATGATCATGCTGAATAAGGCATTAATATGTGCTTCATAAGTACTAATAAACAGCAAATATCCTAGGAATATACATGCTAATAAGCAAGTTAATATAGCGAGAATTGTACCCTAAACTCAAGTGTTACCAAAAACATTGTTAGGAGCCATATCAGAAGTATAAAATGGCAGAATTGAAGAGAAGAATCACAATGTCCTTCTGGATTAGCATTTCAATGACTGCACACTATCAAAAAGTTTATCAACACGCATGATGTGCTATCAACATGCATGATTTTCGGCGTGTTTATGAATGCCGTTGACTTAACGTTACATTACTGTATATACAATATAAATATATGACCTACCCAACCCCGTCCTTAAACCTACCCGTCACTGGGGTTAATACCATTTATGAGTCTTCCCTGACCATCCCCAGATGTAGATCTAAATTTTGCTTCGTTTCGCTCGGACATTTAATGGTGTGGACATACACGCGGAATCACTCGGACATTTAACAGCGTAGACATTCACACATACACGCGGATAGCTCAAAATGCGCATAGATAACACGTCACTTGACTTGAAAGTGCCGTGTATGTTTACGTAAAAGTCATGATGTCATGTTGGTAATTGAGATATATAAAGGCATAACAATGAAGTATGAAAAATCTTATTTGAGATTTGAAGTTGCAATACAAAGTCACTATTACATGAAATAAAATCACAAATGTGAGAAATATGATATTGTATGAAATCACAACTGGGAGATTTCAAGTCACAATAGTAAGACAAATGCCGCTTTTCCATTACCAGTACAAGCTCGACTCGGGTCACGCTTGACTCGGCTCGCTTTGTCGCTCTGTTTTCCATTGCAGACAGTAATCGTCACAAATAGTACCCTGGTCGCCATAGCGACACTTTTCGTTCCTCGTTGCCCCATCAAGCTCTCGCTGGATCTCTCTTTGGCAACCAAACAAAGGAAAGTCTGCACCTCCTCGTCTGACCACGGCGTATTTTTCCGAGTTGCCATAATAATAGTAGTAAGTTTAGGAACTATCTCTGGCCAAACTATTTCTGGCACGTGCAATGATGACACAGTGAATTGTGACGATTTTCTCTGACTCAAGTCAAGTCACATTTATTCATATAGCGCTTTTCACAATACAGATTGTATCAAAGCAGCTTCACAGTGAAAACATGAAAGTAGTACAACACAGATCAATAATATTGTTAAATATGAAATATTAAATAACCCCAACTAAGCAAGCCAAAAGCAAGGCAAACCAAGGCAACAGTGGCAAGGAACCAAAACTCCATCAGATTGGATGAGAAGAAAACCTTGGGAGAACCCAGGTTTAGTCGGGGGCCAGTTCTCCTCTGGCTCACATTCATATTGTTTATATATAAATATTAAATATAAATATTGTTTATATATAACACGGCGCCATAACATATCGCCGGCGTTGAGTCGTCTCATCACAGGTCGTTGGGCATCTGAAATCCCTGTGAGAGGCTGGATACAAACAAGACCTGACGAACGTCATTTTCTCGGGGCGAGCGTCCCGAGATAACAGCAGAAAGGCAGATGGAAATAATTAGCATAGCATAGAAAATTACTATCTCACAAACTCTCCACAACCCAACCATACGCGCCGACCAATCATCAGTCAGCATTGTTTTCATGTCACATTTTAGTATCGCCTCAGCTCACCTTAGCTCGCTGAGAACCTCGCCGGATTTACATACAAAAAAAGTACCCGAAAGCAGGTACAGGTACAACTTCTACACAGTGGAAAACCAAACAAAGGCGAGCCGAGTCCGAGTTTGAGCTGGTACGGTGTAGTGGAAAGCGCAAAAGTTGCAATTGTCAGAAATTTGTGAGATATAAAGTCACAAGTATGAGAACTAGTCGCAAACATGAGAAAAAGTCATATATAAGACATGAAAAAATTTAAGTCTCAACTGAAAAATATGATCAATAATAATGAAATCACAAATTCGAGATATGAAGTCGTAATTGAGATATAAAAAGTTATAACTGTGAAATCTGAAAATCCTAATATGAGATATGAAGTTGCAATTGTGAGATATAAAGTCACTATTGCGTGAATTAAAATCACAAATGTGAGAAACCTGAGATATCAAGTCGAAATTATGATAAATTAAGTCATAATTGTGAGAGTGCAAATGATATTGCGAAATGCGAAAATAAAGTTACGAATAAAGCCATAGTAAACTATCTTAAAATATGTTAGTGAAGTTAAGCTTATCCTTATTGAACATGATGTTTGCCTGCATTTTGTGTGCAAATGCATGTGCAACCCCTCCCTGACAGATGCTCGTTCATGTTAATGATTTGAAGTCGGGAGATAATTTCAGAAGCTTTCTGGAAAGTCAATTATCTCTCTGCTCCCTCCCGCCCACGAGCTATCCACCCCCATAAGCTTCATTTATTACCTTTAGAGACTTTTGACAGGAATACCATTAAAAAAAAGACACTGACATTACTGAAAAGAAAGGGCACCACGCAGTCGGATGATGAAAATTAAGCGCCTCGTGCGCATTCGAAATGGAGCTAGACCACTGTGACAGGAAATGCGCATCAAATGCGTCGCTGCAGTGGCTAATAGCCGTAGCGGTACCGGTGATGGCGAACGAGGGGCAGAACTCCATCAGCCGCCACACGTCTCCCTCCTCCTCTGCCGTCCCTCCCTTTCCTGCTAAGAGAGTGTGTGTGTGCCACTCAGGCGGGCGAAAGAGTCGGCCTCCAGCTGGGCCGCATTTAGGAAATGCCAGTGAGCATGGGCGGCTTGCTTGACTAAGCGCAGCCTCACAGAGCCACGCACCACTGGGGATAGTGTGAGAAAGGGTGCAGAATGCCGCCCTCCCCCTTATACGGCGAAGACACGCTTGCTGCCACACACACACGTCCGCACAATGGATACAAACATCAACGTTGGCCTGTTACACTTTAAATCTCAGGCGTGCGCAAATCTTCCACGACTACACCACCCACTTTGTGGCACGGATCTTCGCTTTGATGATTTGTTTACTCTTGTAGAAAATGGATCAATGGAGTGAATGTGGTTCAACTCTGACGGCTGACATCTCAATACAGACTCTGAAAAGCTGTACATAACTTCGGCCGTGGCCTGTACACTCATCACTTGAAGTCACTTGCAAGCTCACGCTTGATCCGGGCGTTATGCTAGCTCTGGGATAGTGGCAAGGCAAGCTCTTAATTAGCGTAGCATCTCTGGAAGTGCCTTGCAGACACACAGCGAAGGCACAACACTGATGGCACTTGCATCCATCCACACAACACTTATGTACACAATCACATAATAATCTTGTCATTTGGAAAAGTAAACAAGTAATCACTGTACATTTTAGGGTTAACAATAGCTTGATTCTCTTTACAACTCATAGGAGAATGCTATCGGACAGGTTGCTTTTCGTAGGCATGTGTAGTGCACTTCAAATCATCTCGTTTTGATGTGAAGTACATATGCAGTGCTTGATTATGTTTTTAACTGTGGTGGGTTATTCAATATGCCAACATTTAAAGTTAGTATTTTATGTACTAAATTGCAACTTCATAATTACAAACAAAATATATTTAAATACATGACATTCAAGTTCCAATACAAAATAATTTTATCAGTACACTCAGCAATACACTTTAAGACAATAGTTAATTAAAATTACAATAATTATAAAATTACATATAAAGATGCATAGTACTTAAATGGGTCAAAAAAACTTATTGCATTTAATATACATTTAAATTATAAAACAATTTCAATTAATTGTAACTAAGTGTTTGAAAACATTACATTTAGTTTGCACTGTAGTACAGATTATTTTAAAAGTACATTATCTCTGTAATACGTAGGCTACTTAAGTATTAAATTTAAGACAACTTAGCCTTGATATAATTTGATGAGAAATGTTTGAGCTCATGAAGTGATCTTAGACTTTTGACTGTACTTTGGCGTCTCAGCAAATTCGAAGTGGGTCTTTTCTCAGGAGACAAATCTGAGAAGAAAGACACTTCTGGCAAATTTAGTCTGAGAGAATCATAAAGTGCTCTCATTTATGATTTTTCTTTTTTTGCAGGTGGTTATGCACCCGAAACATTTCAACATTTTAAACATGTTACATGCTACATGTCACTGGCAAGTCAGGTTCAATTCCCACGGGGAACTCATGAAGTGATAAAATGTGTACCTAAAATGCAATGCGAAACGCTCTGGATAAGTGTATGCAAAACGCTTAAACGTAACATTTAAAATGTTCCCTTAATGATAACTGAGGACAGTAACAAACAAAAACACATCATAATTATTACATCCACGGCACAGCAAGCATTATTGGGATGATTATAATTTCATTATCGGAGCTTAGCTTTGTTTACAGACAATTTGTATTTACATGGCAATAAACGTACCAATTGGAAGACCGAACTAGTGTGTGTGCGTATTTTGAGACAGTGTTAAATTGTCTGTCACTAAGGCCTACATCTGTACTGAGGACAATGTTTCCGCCTGAAGCAGAATGAGTCGGTCTCCCAAGAGCCCAGAGCTCATGTACAAAGACAATCCGACATTGTTTCTTTTTCATTTTTTAATCTCGCAGTGAGCAGTGCACAGACGGATCATTTTAGAGCTGCTTTGAGAGAATGCAAAGCTATTTAGAGCAAAAGAGAAGGATATCAAGGCGCAAGTGCCAAAACCCAGCTATTGGCAGAGCGGTTGTTAACCAATCTGACAGTAACAAACTTGGCAGGGACTGCACCAGTAATGGTGCGTAATTATTTACTGATAAATGACGTGAGTTCATTTTCGGAAACTGAATGTAATAAAGCTATATTTTTGAATATTATTATTCAGTAATTGAGACAGACAGATGTCATGTCAAAATGCTTTCTATTCTCTTTTCACCTTTAGAAAGACATCTTGAGGTTAGTAAATAAATAAATATTCCACTACATTTGGTTCTGGGTGGGGGAATCATATTATGGTAATTTTTTGAAGCCAATTTCAGCCTAATAGGGTCATTTACTGCATTACATACCTTGGCATACTCTTAACAGTTGCTAAAAACAATGTAAAGTCTATTCAGTCAGTAAAAAGAACCATGATAATGTCTTTAGAAGAGATGGATGGATGAGGAAACACGGTGGAGCCATAGGGACGATGGTCCTAGGTGGAGCCGAGGGAGCAAGGAGCTGGCTGGTCGGAAGGGCCGAGGTAGAGTTGACGGGCTTGGAGGTTTTAGGTGTAGCTCCTCCATATTATAAGGGGGGTTGAATCCCTGGTATTTACCGCCTCTGGAGGATGGGCAAAAATGGAAAACTTTTTATGCGTTTTGGCCATTTATTTACATGACAACGACTTTTTGCAGGCCTGAAAACAAAAACTTTTGAAAACTACAAAACACGAATTTGTGAATACAGTGATGTTATGCGTATGTCAGACTGATCTCATAAAATTGCGTGTGTATGACACGCCAATTCGTATTTCCATTTTTGGCGTGCCTTCAACACACATAATTGCTTTTCAGCGTGTTTATGAACGCCGTTGACTTAACGTTACATTACTGTATATATAAATATATGACCTACCTCAACCCTGTCCCTAAACCTACCCATCACTGGGGTTAATACAATTTATGAGTCTTCCCCTACCATCCTAGGAAAAAAATATCGGTCCCCAGATGTAGATCAACATTTTGCTTTGTTTCGTTCTGGACATTTGACGGAATCACTCATACATTAATGGCGTAGACATACACGCATACACTCGGATAGCTCAAAATGCGTATAGATAACACGCCACTTGACTTGAAAGTGTTTATGTTTACGCAAAAGTCATGATGTCATGTTGCGTATGTGTATTACATGTTCAGTCTATAGGCGCATAGTTTCTTTACAAATGGACATCGCCACCTTCTAGCCTGGCATACAAAATGCAGCATTTTTTGTAGTTTTTCGTGAATACATGTGAAAGTTTTTTTTTTCACACTTGAAAAAATGGTCTGTACGTAAAAAACACGAAGGGAAAACTTTTCTTGTTGACATCGTTGTCGTGTAAACGTACCCTAAAACACAGACAAACTTAACATAACCCTGACACACTGAATTAAATTATGAATTAAAAAATCGGAATTAAAATAAATCTGAATTAATCAAATCACAATATATCAAGCTTGATGCAAAAGAGTTTTTATTTTAAATATAAGCCTTTTCTAGCCACACATTTGGACGCAGCTAAATTTAAAGTTAGTTTAAACTAAAAAATATCTAATATCTATCAACATTTGTCAGATTATTGAATGAATTTATTTGTTGAATACAGTCAAGATGGTCAAGACAGACCAAAATACCTCCTTTTAATGACAAGATACAGGCATTTGATGCATCTTTTCATGCTAGGTTAATTAATGTTAAATTATAATTTATCAAACATATCCAATAGGTGACAACCATTTATTTGATTGTTTCTCTAATATGTATTAAAAACAATATATACGCGCAAACACACAAATCTTTCGAACAGCTTTAAATGAGGCAACTGGGTGAACCGAGGACAGAAAAACTGGTCCTTTGACCTGTTCATGTCAGAGTTTAATGAACTATTGAGGTCTTACATGACCCTGAACTAGTAACTGAGAACCGAGGACAGACTAAGGGATTAGTGGCTCCCCAAGGGCTACAAGCCTGTCGCCCACCCTGGGGTAAGAGCAGGGGGTTGTCACTGCAACCCCAACTGCCATTTTCCCAGCCTGGTAACAGGGCAAATCACTCAGGATAGACGCAAATGACGGTCACGCTTAGGTAAAAAGGACATTTTGAATTTTAAAGAACATTTTATGCCAATATATCAGTATAAAAGGAGAAATGTTGTAAATGATTGTGTTATATTTTCAGGTTTATTAGGTTATTTCAATTTTAGTGATAAATATGTTTATGAGCCGTTTAATTCAACGGATTAAAAAAAATCTACAATGTATTGAAACAAAATTAATGGATTAAAACTAAATCCATAAAATGTGAACCCCCTAAAAGGTTATTTATATATGAAGCACCTGACAGAACCCTTAGAGGTTAGGATGAGTTCCTGGAAAATGCACTGACATTTCGGAAAAACAAATATTCAGCCAAAATAGCACAAAAAAAGTAAATTCACAAAATACTGATGTTTAATATTGAAATTGAATTAGCCTGAAAACACGACACTCAAATTTAATTTCCAAAACTTTATTTTCGGTTTTGCCTAAATGAAAATAAATTAATTACGGTGCAACAAAAGATACAAATTTGTGTTTACGTTTAGAAAAAGAGACAAAACGAGTGAGGGTAGAAGAGGAAGAGGCATGGAAAGGGATAGAGAGAGGGAAAGGGGGAAGAGGACGAGAGCGTCGCCCCCTCAGCAGTGCAGCTGCCCAGCAGGCAGTGGGAAAACAACAGCGGGGTCCTGCACAGCTGTGCCCGGAGTGGGGCCTGTCACTAGTGCTTAGGTTGACAACCACTCGCCGCTCGTTGGGGCCCCCTCACAGGTCAGTGGGTGACAGGAGGGGCCGTCATGCTCGACTGAACAGCCCCCTCCCCAACACGCACACACACAGTCACACGCGGCCATCGGCATACTGGGAAAAGGTGTTCGCCACCTCATCCGATTGGCTTGTAGCAACAACTCCATTTGCAGCGCTCCCCAGGTTCCAAATCCATGTTTCTAATTAAGTGTTACCATCACACGAAGTCTAATGAAGATGTGCCCTTTTCAAACGAGGCCATGTAGTGTTAGGGAGGTGATCATGGTACACATTAATGAACCTCTAATGTGTTTGAGGCATGTGTCAGTCTTAGTTCAAACTAGCTCGGCTATAATGTAATTACGCCTGATCTGAGTTATCCACAGAGAGCTGACAAAAGCATTGAGAAACTTTGTTTTTTCCAACAAATTGATATCTAATCTGATCTAATGCATGCTAGCAGACTGCTATCTCCTCCAATGAATATCTTGTTAATAAAATATTTCACAAAACGCAATTGCTTGATAATTTGATTTCTCAATAATATCTCAACAAATATTTTGAGCATGCTTAACATTATAAAAACACTATAACGTTAAGTCGTTAAAGGAATATTCGCAGTTTAGAACAAACTCAGCCGACAATTATCAGCCGATGTCCCTCTTTTTCTTTAAAAAAACAAGTAAGATAACAGGTATTTACAAAGCACAATAGTGTATTTAAAAAACAATATGTGTTACCATGATTTTAGTGTGAATAAATCTTTTACTATAACCTTTTCTGTTTAGTTATATCCAATATTACAATTCAGTTGCAGTGTTATTTTAGTATTTATTCATATTTTTGAAGAATCTATTATTTTAACATTTATATATATATATATATATATATATATATATATATATATATATATATATACAATTTCACCCTTAAAAAACTATTATATATATATATATATATATATATATATATATAATTTCACCCTTAAAAAACAATTATTTATATATATATATATATATATATATATATATATATATATATATATATATATATATATATATATATTTTTTTTTTTTACGGATGAAATTAGGGTGTGTAGATTTAGTAATCCTTCTCAGTTTTCCATGTAGTCTTAACAGCTCTATTCAATAATTTAGTGTGGGATTAAGCAATAATTTCTAATTTTTGTGAAATATTCCTTTAAATGAAAGTTCAAGTATCATGCTACAAACTCAAGGCGAGCAAGGATTCCCCTATGAGGTCACATGGCAAATATTTATACATTAACTGTGGGTGTATTGTTTCTCTGTTTAGCATCAATGGTGCCAAGTGGGGCATAAACTTGCCAATAAGCAAATCAAATACAATGCACTGGGCTTGAAATGCAGAAGGGGACACTGCTCGCTCTAATGCTGAAACTATGGTGACGGGAAGATGAATCTGGAAGGTTACACACCTATTAAACATGGTGGAAGTATTGTTCTGTGCCTTTAACACATCTGGGCCCATCAGCGGTGAAGGCTACTTGTTGAGGTGGCTTGCTGCGATTTAACATACTGTCGTTATAAAATATGAGGTGGCAAATGCAACATTGTTAAATTGCATCAACACGCACCACATGATACTCTGTCCTACGTATGTTATGTACGCATCTTATATTTGATTGTATCATATTATTATACGGAGGAACAGTCCACTACGTGGTTGAATGACAATGAAACATGACTTGACTTGACATTTGAATACTATTATAATAATGTCGCTTTATGTGAATCTGTTATTAGTAAAATGCTCACACATTTGGATGCAGATTTCATTTAAGATGTAAGGGGTAGCAGACCATATCAGGTTCCTCACATAATTTCTATGAATATGAAATCAGAGTGAAACAATAATACTAGCTTATGAAGCAGTAAAATGCTTTGAATATGTAAAGTTACAGTTCAGTGATTACTCAAACCCTATAAACTAGGTTTTAAACCTTAAAGTAACTGTGGGGATTTTAACGTTTATTGTCTTATAAGTTTTAAATTGTTATAGCACTAGCAAATCTGCTTAAGTTAAATGTTTTTTTTTTTGGTATCACATATAAATATATATTTTTTTAAATAAATGTCCTTTAAATGTAGCTCATTTTTAGTCATGTCATAGGCTACACTTTAGTACATTTAATTCAAACTGAATTGGCATAATTTTACTTAACAAAAGAGAGAAACTATAGCAAACTTAAATTATCTCAGAACGGTCATATTGTTCTTGTTCTGGGTTCTTTCTAAGTTATGAACAAACGTTTTTCAAGTAACATTAACAGAACATTCTATAAAGTCATCTCTTTAATAACATCATCCAAATGTTAATGGAACCTTTTTTTTAAAGTCTTAGTTTTTTAAATGTTAGTACTTGTTTCAAAGTACTGCAAAATCTGAATGTTCCCTTAACGTTTGCATAACCCCAAAAAAAAAAAGTTTAAAAAATAAATAGGACGTTTTCAACTTTCAGAGTACACACAGAAATACCAATTTCATAACTTAATGGGCTGGGCATGTTAGCAAAGTGTTGCGGGGAAAATGTTCAATTCCGTGTTTTAGCAGTGACCTACTCTTGTTTCTGCTGCCGTACATCTCAAGCTGAGCTGTGTCTGTCCAATGGCCGCTGGTTCTGTGGGGTCAACTCTGACTTTTTAGTCCATCCAACAAGTAGATCAGCAGTAGTTGAGCCAATGCCTGAGGGAAGAGGTAAAATGTTAAATGAATGGCATCATTCAGGATTGAGTATATCAGCATCCACAAGAGGTACGAAGAGCTGCTCAAGTTTTATAAAGGTAAATTGTGTAATACTAAACTTCTAACTTAATTTAGGTGTAAATGAGTCTTTCATGGACTCCCCTTAAAAAGTGAAAACTCTGCTTCTGTAGCAAAACCGTTGCTCTGTTTGTTTGTTAGGTTTGGGAACCGAGAACTGGTTCTTATTTAGAACTTTTATTATGAAAAAATGTTTGAAACCTTATGACGTTTCGCTCGCAAGTTAGGACGGAACGCTACTAAAATGCTCTGTTTGTTTGAAAGGTTTGGGAACCGAAAACTGGTTCTTATTTAGAACTTTTATTATGTAAAAATGTTTGACAAACTTATGACGTTTCGCTCGCTAGTTAGGATGGAACGCTACTAAAATGCTCTGTTTGTTTGATAGGTTTAGGAACCGAAAACTGGTTCTTATTTAGAACTTTTATTATGTAAAAATGTTTGAAACCTTATGACGTTTTGCTCACAAGTTAGGACGGAACGCTACTAAAATGCTCTGTTTGATAGGTTTGGGAACCCGACAACCGGTTCTTATTTGGAACGTTTATTATGTAAAAATGTTTGAAACCTTATGACGTTTCGCTCGCAAGTTAGGACGGAACGCTACTAAAATGTTCTGTTTGTTTGATAGGTTTGAGAACCGAGAACTGGTACTTATTTAGAACTTTTATTATGTAAAAATGTTTGAAACCCTATGACGATTCGCTTGCAAGTTAGGACGGAACGCTACTAAAATGCTGCTGTATTCAGAATCATTAGTGAATCTATTCGACAGTGCAAAACAGATGTAGTCCCCGAACAAATGACTCTTGTGAATCGGTTCTTTATAGCAGACAATACATACAGTAGCCCAATTTTCAAACCGATGATTCCCGTGAAACGTTTCTTTAATATATATATAGAAAAAAATATTTGAACAGTGTAAACAGTGTAGTCCAATTCCAGAATGCTAAACAGAATGCAAATACATAAATGCATTTGCTAAACTAATGGCAGTACTGCATTGCTTTGTGCCTGTGTAATTTCAGCTAACCTAATGCGCAAATGCAAAACCGCAGACCAACATTAAAGCCACCTCAGCCCCCATCTATGTCTATTTCCATGCTACTGACATCATTTTCCTCATTAGATAAATTTAGTGACTAGACTCATGGAGCATAATGCCTTTTTTGAGTTTCCGAGTTCATTGGAAAAGATTAGATTACTCAACAGTGATGCGGCAATTGAGATGGTGTCATCTTCTGCGATTAGGCTTCAGAGGACAATCCTTTCTCCGGATCTCCGGCCCTGGAGGGGAGGCATCGAGGGAGAAGATTGTTGCGCTTGACACGTATTAGAGTAAAGCGAAGCAAATCAGCAGAGCTTAGAGCTGACCTGTGCTATCTGTTATATATCGGCCTTAGACTAACTCACACACTTCATTGATTTCACACTCCTTTTCCCACAAATAACTCCCTTTCCTTTACTTGTGCGAGGCATTGGGCCATAAGAACCCTATTGGGACATTTTAAATCATATACTAAAACCCATTTCTTCTGGCAGATTTTTTGTGAGTCATGTAGCATAATGAGACAAATTTAAGTTGAAAGATCTGCAGCGATGGACTAAAGCAATTTGGCTTTTTATTTGTTTTCTATTTTTTTTAAAGCGCATAATTGTGGCGCATCAGGGTGAAAGTGTGAAATCCAGATGAGTCTGAATCAATTCCAGTCAGATGTCGATTTGAACACGGACAGAGAACAGACCGTACCTCGACTCACTGATCCCCACCAGGTTCGCTGAACCAGAAATCACCTGAAAACCCAGCTATAGTATAAATGTCCTTGTAACAGAGAGCAGATGTGGTTAGGAAAAGTATTGTTGTTGAAGATTAAGACATGGTATGACTCTCTCTTGCCGTGACAATTTAATCTAATTTGGAATCTATTCAAAACTGCATTCTCCAAATACTTGGATAGTAATACAGCCGTTCCGTTCGAAGACACTAAAAACAAACACAACACAAACCAGCCTAAGAAAAAAGATATTACACGTATAATATGAGCCTCTGTAAGCCTCCCCTACAATAACTTAAGTTTCTTTGAGTTGAAGCATGTCTAATTATATGTTATGCAGATGCTACTTTTAAACAGCACCTTTCTGTTGAGTTAACGAAAAGACTTGCCCTCTGCGAGAGCATCGCCACCTCAGACAGAATTGCACCTATCTAATTAATGCATAATGTGTGGGAAGACATATCATCTTCTTTCAAAGAAAGAAAAAGTTTCATTCGAATACACTGCAATTATTAGCTTAGGTTCACGTGTATATTTTCACACGCATTCGAAGCCTTCAAGTTTATTCGCTTCGCTAAACTTAAACAAGGAAAGAACTCTCATTTTATCACTCTAGATTTGAGTTTTACAGTTTAAATTTCTACTTTCTACTTTCCATAAGCCTTTTGCGCGTGCAGTGAAATTTTACTTTCGTAGTGCGACAAGTGAAACAGGAAGTTTATGTATGATATAAAAATGCATATTCGTTAACATTATCCAATAGCCTGTGAGGCATGGATGATGTCACCAGAAATGGAAGTCGTTTTAGTTTTTTTTTATGATTACGACGACTAAATGAAATTTCTTATACTATTATTGGAAAATCATTATGGAGTAACGTGTTGTGAATTGATTAATTGTTTAAAAGAAAGTAACTCACATTGTGAAAAATAACTCACACTGTTGTGATTTTAACGGTAAAATGCTACAGTGAAAAACTGTTTATTGGTTAACAGAACCTTTCCTTACTATATACGGTAAATAACATAGGCCTAATGGTAAATTTCATGTAATTTCACTGTAAAAAACGTTAAATTTACAGTTTTTGAAAGTGAAAATGAACAACTCATTGTATAATTTACAGTAAAAAAAACGTAAATTGACATTCCTACAATTCCCTGCGTGACACTTCACATTTTATGTATTTTTGTTGAAATAACTTGTTTCTTCATAGTTTGCGGGTTTTATGTGACATTTAATGTTGTTAAATTTATGTTTATTGCCTCTTTAAAATTTCATGTGTTACCATGATGGTGTTTAATGTTTGAGTGAATGAATCTGTGCAGCTTCTATGAATATATCTTAAGTTTCTTGTGGAAGAACTGCATGTGATGAGCTTCCACATATCATGTGACTCATCACTGCTGTGATTGTTGTTTGTAAGTGTATTACAATAGTACAAAACAGATACTTAACAGATAGGTAAATAAACATTATATCAGATAATGAAATATGGTTTATTTCTGTAAGTTTTAAGTTAAGTCTGTAAAACCTTCTTACCGTAAAATCTTGCTACTGTATTTTAGATGGTAAATTTCTGGCAACCACAGCTGCTGATATTTTACCGTAGATTGAACACATTTCTTTTTACAGTGTACAAATAAAGTAAACTGAAATTTTGAAACTGAAAAGTCTTTTAAACAAGGTGAGCTTGTGCCATGTGTTTCGCAGTGGACAAAATAACTTACTATGTTACTTTAAGCCAGTGCAAAGACAGATCCCTGTTCAGCACATTACTGCATGCTGGGTCCCTCATGTCCCGACTAATCCTCTTGTGATGAGAGCATCTTCTCCCCTTTGGTGCTGATGTAAAGGGGAAAGGACAGTGACAGGGGTCACCTCAAACTGAGATTAGGGCTGGCAGCTTATTAAGTCCCACAAACACTGAGCCCTGTCCTGCTGGAGAGGTGTTCCTCGTTCGGGTCTGAGTAATTCCTTTCTTTCCAGCTGTAGTAGTTCTCTGATCACTGTTGTGTGCTAAGCTTGAAACAGAGGCCTATGGGGTAAGCGAGATGAGAACATGCATTAGGTTGAGGATATAGGATGTTTAACTACTTTTGAAGGAAGTACAACTTTGTTTTTTCTGAACAGTAGTTTCAGTAGTACACTACATATAAGTAAGGACTGTAATATTTAGAAATTAGTACAAAAATAATGAGAAATTTGAAATATACTAGACAAAGTACATAAAAACTAAAGTAAAAACTATTGTTTTTAATTAAAAAAATATATAATTGCATTATTTTTCATGTTTTTCACAATATAGCACATGTACCAGATATACAAGATCATATTTTCCATCTAATTATCAATTGGACAAGTGTTCTCCTAGAAAGATAATTAATCAAATTAACAAACCCAAAGCAGAAATAGACTAATTAGCAAATGTTAAGACATTCACACTCTCTTACAGAGACTAATTTGATTAATGCAACGTTTTCTTCTCGGATTTAGACAAAACATCAGATCAATTAACTGCTTGAAAAGACACTCAACATCTGTCCTAAATTAGCTTTGATTTCAAAGCAGTCAACCTTGAAATTTTCAACATTCGATCAAGAGTCTTGCCGAGCTTAGAGCAAGAGTGAAGTAATCTCGGAGTGCAGTGAATTACTGTTATTTTAAAGATAATTCCTTTTTACAAACTCATTTTCATTCGTAGTCCAAGCGGACTTCATGACAACTTCACAATTATTGTACTTCATGAGTTACAGGCTTCATTTGGTTATTACAAGTTAATTTAATTGAATTATTAAATGCATTAACTTGTTAATGTAAAACAAATGCTGAAGCCTAACATTGAATATAATTAAGTTGATTCAGTTATATAAAATGTTACTACATGGATCATCCGCAAACTGGGACATATTGATCCTGACTTAATGCAGATGAGAAATTAATCTGACCTCATGAATCTGATCTACCTGAGGGGTCTGATAAACTTGTGCTTGCACAATAGAGGTTAGAGGTCAGGGTTAATGTCAGTAAAGGTCTGGAGAAAAGACTAACCCTTCCTATAAGAATCTGAAGAGCTATTGAAGCTCAGTCCAACAACTCATCACGTTTAACCAGAAATATCTTCTAAACTCAACATAACCCTTTACATTCTTGGCTCATTGTATAAGGTTTATGTTCTACACTGTAAAAGAAAATTGTGGCAACAGATTACAAGCAAAATTATTAATTCAATTTAACAAATTAAAATTGAGCAATAATTAATCAAATGAATTATTTTAAGTTAAGTTAACCATTTAAAGTAAGTAAAACGTACATATAAGTCACCATTATGGTGATCGGTGTTTGTTTTAGGTTTGTTTTAAAATGATGGTTTTCTGCTTCAGTGATTCTCTGTTAACATCAGGTGTCTTCAATGTTGACACTATAAAATAAAGAGTTCTTAATTAATTTTTGACGTCTGTCTGTTATTCAGATATTTGTGTTAATTTTTTAGTGTAAACTTTACTCATTTTAAATGGTTAACTTTTAAGGAATAATTGGATTAATAATTACTCAATTCTAATTTCAGTTTAATTAATAATATTGCTTGTAATCTGTTGCCACAATATTATTGATTAGATAAAGCGTATTCATTTTTACAGTGTAATTGTTGTAGGCCCAATGCTAGTAAATAGTAATTAATGGATTAAATTTGCTGTAGGCTGCTAACTCAAGTTGTAATCCAGAAAAAGTAGCTTGTAAATAATGTGCAATAAAGGGGATAACCAATGAATAAATAGTATAAATGCAAATTGTAATGAATGTAAAATATATGTGTTAATCTACATATATATATATATATATATATATACACATATGTATGTGTGTGTTAATCTATATAAACACTAGCATAAATACATAAAGAACATCAATAGACTATATGCAAAGTTGGGTGTTTCTTGTGCATCCACTTAGTGGACAAATAGTGAGAGTGATAATGTCAAAAGAGCCCCCCTTGAAATATATAATTATTACTTTGCATATTACGGGTAAAAACTCTTCACTCATTTTCTATCATATTCAAAACAAAGATGTACAGTCAGAAGAAAGTGAAGAGAGTCCAGGCTTGAGCAACAGCGTTAGGGGACAAAACCAAATTGTTTCTGGATGGCTGCTCAGCTCAACCTAAGGTGATGTACCAGGCAAGATGGAGGCCAGACTCCACACAGCTGCTTGCTCTCCCCGTGGCCCCTCACTTGGGAACACTAACCCTCATCTCAGGGGCCATAAGCAAAGCCCGAGGGTCCCCTGAGACCAATTCCTGCCATCCCGTGGCCCACTTCCGGCCGTCATTCAAATTAGCAACTAAAAGAGTTGCAGTGTCTACGTCTGAAGTCATAAGATGAAAGCAATGTGATGTTTTTAGAACGTCTCAAAAAACATTTCCAGACTAAACAAAACATTGTCATGTCTGGAGCATAATAAAACAAAAACATGTATTCCTCACATCTAAACTTAAAACCAGGAGGATCAAAGACTGTTTGTTGATATACAATAGTCAAAATAGCAGGTGTTCTGCACTGACATACACGAGTGTGTGTTTTTTTAAACGTCGAAGTGCGATATTAGTTCAAGTCAATAAGCAGATCATCGTTGATCCTTCTAACATCCCAGGGGAGGACCATCACCGTGGACAAATGATTTCAGTGTTTGTTGTCAAATAATAAACAGTCTAACACTGCCGAGACCCGTTGCACCTTCTGGAAGTGCTTTCTTATATTTATTTGAGAATAAACCACGTCGGTTTGGACAAATTGCGTCCTCTGATGTAAGCAATTTGCTTTAATATACTTTTCAATTACTGCTCTGTGTTAGAAGGCAAAAGAGGATGAGAGGAGTGGGTCGGGGCAGCCCCAAAACAATGACAGGGCCCCGGAGCCTCGGCCCCTGCAGCTCTCCCATCTGCAGTCATTACAGTGACTAGTCAGACATGAAGGAAAAAGCCCACTCTCTCTGTCACACAGCCGTCAGGCAGGACAGCAGAGACAGATATATAGAGAGAGGAAGATGCCACTGATGATTTCATATGCCACTCGGTGGGCCTTGGCCAGAACCATCCATTATCAAAGTATTATTAACAGAGGCAGAGCAGTGCTCTGTGCCTGCTGGAAGATCACCATGGACAGTAGGACTCCCATCAATGAGCGATTATTCAGCAATATTACAAAATGGTCCGGCCCATGTGCCCCCCTCTAAGTTGCATAAACCTTGTACCCTATCCGAGGGGGGCAAGGGCCACTCATCAAACAAATAGTCAGGGGCCCGTTGAACTGCAGCCTGCCTGTGACCCCAGCCTCTGAAAGATTATCTGCGGAAGCTGGGAGGACCACATGACTCATCCGAGTGAGGAAATAGACTTTTCATAAGCATAGGGAGAAGTCACTCAACTCCAGCTCCAGGAAGAGCTCTTGAACCTAGAAGACAGACACGGAGAATTATCATGTCAGAGACTGCGACAGAAAAACAGGCACTGTGATAAACCCGTGCCACACAATTTTAATACATCTGACCAGAAGGGGGCCATAGAGGATTAGTATTGGCCTCAGCGAGGCTCTGACCTCATAAGTAATTTTATGAGCCTTTGGAGTCAAAATAACACAGAAAGCTGTAAAAATTGAACAGCTATAACATGACTTTTATTTATTTTGACTATACTTTTTACATTAGCTGACAGAAGAACATTTAATTAACAGATTTGTACCTATTTAATGTAATCTCTTCCTATATAGATCACTTTAAATATACACTACCGGTCAAAAGTTTAAGATCAGTAAGATTTTTTTATGTTTTTAAAAGAAGTCTCTTCTGCTCACCAAGGCTGCAATTTTTTGATAAAAATTACACAAAAAACACCGTAATATTGTGAAATATTATGACAATTTTAAATGACTTTTTATGTTAATATATATTAAAATGTAATTTATTCCTCTGAAAAAAGCTGAATTTTCAGCATCATTACTCCAGTCTTCAGTGTCACATGATCCTTCACAAATCGCTCTAATATGATGATTTTATGCTCCAAAAACATGTACATGTTGAAAACAGTTTTTTACATTTTTATTTCAGGATTCTTTGATGAATAGAAAGTTCAAAAGAACAGCTTTTATCTGAAATGAAAAGCTTTTGTAACATTAAACACTACCCTTTAAAAAGTTTGGGGTCAGTAAGAATTTGTATTTTATTTTTGGGGGAAATAAATAAGGAATCAATACTTCTATTCATCAAGGATGAGTTACATTGATCAAAAGTTACAGTAAAGACATTTATAATGTTAGAAAAGATTCTGATTAAATAAATGCTGTTCTTTGAACTTTCTATTCATCAAAGAATCCTGAAATAAAAATGTAAAAAAAAACTGTTTTCAACATGGATAATAATCATACATGTTTTTGGAGCATAAAATCATCATGTTAGAGTGATTTGTGAAGGATCATGTGACACTGAAGACTGGAGTAATGATGCTGAAAATCCAGCTTTTTTTCAGAGGAATAAATTACATTTTAATATATATTAACATAAAAAAGTCATTTTAAATTGTCATAATATTTCACAATATTACTGTGTTTTTTGTGTATTTTTTATCAAAAAATTGCAGCCTTGGTGAGCAGAAGAGACTTCTTTTAAAAACATAAAACATCTTACCGATCTTAAACTTTTGACCGGTAGTGTAAATATAGATACATTTATATCACTTTTAATATATATAAATTATATTGCACCCAGATAAATGTTAAAACATACACAGCTATCATGGCAAATTAAAACCAGAAACCAGGGCCTGTTTAAATCCAACCACAAATTAAATTAGTAAACCGCAACTTGTAGGTAAACAAGTAGTTTTCACTGCAATGCCATTGAAGAACCTTTTTTTTGCTTCTCAAAAGAACCTCTCAGTAAACATTTTTTAAAAATGTTGTCCTGTTGAGTGAATAACATAATAATCTAAAGGATTTCCCGAAATATATTTAAAATTGAGGAAATTTCATAGACCCCTGCCAATTTAAAATGGACCCCAGGACACCGATTTGGACAATGACTGAAATAGGCAACATTGTAGCTTGAATAAAGCACATTTTTGTTTGAAAGAATTATTACACAAAAAAGAGCTGCATATTTTTTAAACCCACCATAACACATTGCCCCATAGATCATTCTAAACAGATTATATGCAATATGTTTTGAATGAGAAATCTGCATGGCCCTCATCACTGCACCATCTCGGCTCTCAACACAAAGCAGCATCTGAAATCTCCAGCTGCCCATGGAGACAGTGAGTGAAACTAATACAAGCCCTCACGGCACTCATCAAACCACACTGAAGGCAGAAAGAGACAGGGCTCTGCTTCCCACACACAGGCGACGGAATCGTCCCGCTCTGCTTCTAATTGAGAGGTGAGTGGCAAATGAAGCCGGACATACAGCTCTCTCCCTGGAGACCCAGCGGCACAGGTCAACGCTCTACTTCACACCCTCTGAGCCCAGAAGAACAGAGCGAGAATGAGGAAAAGATGGAGAGTTTTGCCTGGCATGGGTATGCATGTGGGAGTTGGGTCACACCCTGAGTCGCCCGCCCAGCGCTGGCTGCTCTTATCGACTGTCAGGGCACATAAGGGTGTGCAGGAGAGGTTGGGGTTTGCAGGGGTGTTTGCAGGCCACCAGGGATAGAATGACACCCTCTGCGAACTCTGTTTGACCGTCTTTCACTTCGGTTCTGTGTTCTTCTGTTACACTAGTGACTAAGCTTCTAACTCGTTTGTATTTCAAGCGATTATGGGCGTTTGATTGTCTTTATGGTCAAACAAATTGCTGTAGTTATGCAGCAGTAATTACTGTAAGATTTAAATTAATGTATATCTACTGGCAACAGTTTGTTCAAAGTTAATGAACATTTAACATTAACAAGTCTTTGTCTTTACATAATAAAAAATATAAAATAATCTAAAGCAAGCATATTCTGGGAACCAGAAATTATCTTCATCAATCTTTTTCAGTTTTTTCCTTCAGATTTTGGTTTCAATAATGCTTTGCATGATGCTGTTATTTTTGTTTTATTCTGTACAGATAAAGACTTGTTAATGTTTAATGTTCATTTAACTTCTGAACAAACTGTTGCCAGTAAATAACATCAATTTAAATCTACAGTAAGTTACTGGCAAGCAGCTGCCAGTTTTACTGTAATTTACTGTGATTTCTACAGATTTTTTTTTTACAGTGTAGGGCTAAAACCACACCTGGATCATTAGCATGATCTTAAAATACTTCGAGAAATTACACACTTTCAAACAAACAAGTCATCCTTATATGTGGATTTACCAACCCGATCTCACGGGAATTCGTATCAAATTTTACGAGGTGGCTAATTCGTAACAATTCATACGACCTCACTCATAACAAATTAGTACGATTTTGCTAAATCGTACATATTTTACGAATTGGCCAATTCGTATGAATTCGCATGAATGACCTACCCCTAACCCCGCCCCTAAACTTAACCTGTCACGTGGATTTACAAAAATCGTAATAAATTTGTACTAGCTGAGGTCGTACGAATTAGTACGAATTAGCCACTTTTTAATCACTTGTACGAATTCGTACGAATTGGTCGTGAGATAGGGTAGGGATTTACCAATTGTGAAAAAACATATATTTAATTATTTTCTGAAAACTTAGAAATTTAACCTATAGCTTAATGGTGTTGTAGCTATTAGTTTTTTGATTTAGTATTATTTTTGTTTTCAGATCATTTTGTTGGTAACATTTACTACTTCTGCAAGATGACATTATGACTTTTGCGTAAACATACAGTACACGCCACTTTCAAGTCAATTGGTGTGTTATCTATACGCATTTTGAGCTACCCACGTGTATGAGTGTATGTCTACGCCATTTACGTCCAAGTGATTCTGCGTGTCTGTACACGCCTTTAAATGTCCAGCGAAACGAAGCAAAATGTACATCTACATCTGGGAGCGATCTTTTTTTCCCCAAGGATGGTAGGGAAAACTCATAAATGCTATTAACCCCATTGACGGGTAGGTTTAGGGACGGGGTTGGGGTAGGCTAAGTCATATACGGTAATAACGTTATGGCGTTCATAAACGCGCTGAAAAGCGATTATGCGTGTTGATAGCACAGAAAAAATGGAAATACGAATTGGCTTGTCATACGCAATTTCATGAGATCAGTCTGACTAAAGATATTATTTGAGCTGCAAAGAAATTTGAAAAATCAGATGGATTTCAACCATAAAGGTCACAAAGTTAGTGCCAATAAAAATACATGTTTTATTTATTTTAATTATCAATTAATAAACTATACAGTTTAACACTTCGCCTAATTAAAATAAAAAATAAATGGATAAAGATAAATTAAAATAAATTATCCACACATGAGATTGTGTGTGTTTTCCGATCTCACATTTGATCTGTTTTTCTTTGAGCAGCTGGTTTGTTGATTTATTTGCCTGCTCATAAACAGCTCTCACCCTCTGTGTACTTCCTTTAATCCACTCTCTGTCGCGGTCGGGGTACGTAGATATGCTGGGCCACTTGTGGCTGACAAACTCGGCACTAGCAATTCGGTGATGCCCCAGTGCGAGGATGAGGCCTGCTAGCTTTGATCAACTTGAAAGCGAGTGCTTTGTTCATACACACACAGACATGCACATGTACACACCACTCCAGCAGTATTTGAAGACAGTAGGAGAAGGAGCCTGCAGGAAAATGGCATTGCACAGCATGACAGTCTTGCTGTTGTCCAATATGCTCATAGTTTATATACCACAGCTTAAGACACCAGCGGTTGCCTGAAAGGTTCGTTCTTTCTCCTCCAGTTGTTGTTGTCGTGAGTGCTCATCCTGACACCTGGAGCCAGAGAGGAGATATACAAAAGCATTCAGATGATGGACAGCTTCAAGATATGACTTAGAACTTGGCTATGACTATGAAATTGGCCTCAAAAGTGTATAAAATGGTTCAAACTTTTGATGCAATTTTTTAATGCACAGTAATTTTGTATGAATTATGTTACAATTCAATATATTTCAGGCAATAGATCATCATTTACTTACCCTCAAGTCGTTCCAAACAGGAATGAGTTTCTTTCTTCTGTGCAACACAAAAGGAGAAGTTCAGAAGAATGTTTATGCTGCTCTCTTCCAGTGGTGGAATGTAACAAAGTCCAAATACTTTGTTACTTAAGAACACTTTTCACGTATCTTTACTTTACTTAAGTATAATAAATAGTGCATTCTTTTTACTTTTACTACATTACATTTTGCAGCAATTATTATACTTTCTATCTCCACTACATTTCTACAACTTCTGTTACATTTTCATTACATTTTCTTATCAGTTTTTGACCGTCTGTTCGTTGCACTAAATGCGTCTCGCACGCAGTGTGTTTATCGTGCAATTTATACGCGAAAATTAGTTTAGGAAACACACCGTGTGTAATATACATTTGGTTACAATTATGGCAAGCCAAGAGGTTCAGATTTACACCATAAATGAATCACGTTTACTGCCAAACATATTTATAAACATATAGTAAGGATAAGCATGATGTGTATATTGCCTAATTGCAAGCTTGTTTCAGAAATGGTGACAACAATTTTTGTCCATAATTATTGAACATCATTATAGGAGTATTAGGTTGAATGAGTTAGAATTAAATGTTTTATTAATCATTAGAAAATAGACATTAAGAGAATAAATTGTTATGCAAGTACTTTTAATTTTAATACTTAAAGTACATTTAAAATGAGGTACTTTTTACTTAAGTATTGTTGTCATTGTGTTACTTCTACTTTTAATAAAGTAAGAATTTATCTGGTTATTTGTACTTTTACTTAAGTACTGAGATTCAGTATTTCCTCCACCACTGCTCTCTTCACACAATGAAAGTGAATAGAGAACACATAAATTATGTATTTCCAGTCTTCTAATCTGCCATTAGATATTATGCTATAAAATACACACACACACACACACACACACACACACACATGGACAGAGGTATATTAGCCAAGACTGTGTGTGTGTGCGCGTGTGTGAAAGGGTGAAGATTTTTCCCTTTCCCAGCTCATTAGGAGCACTATACCAGAGGTCTGTGTGAATGCATGTGCCAAATGATTGAAAATGGCTGAGGTACTCAGACTATTACAGTATGATGAGCGATGAGAACCTACAGAAATAATTCTAAATGTATGTGTTTGTGATTGGAGCCCAGATAAATTTTTAAAATGAAGAAAAAAACTAAACCCTGACAAAAGGGGACATGGATGGATGGATTTATCATTTACACTGTAAAAAAATATTGTTGGTTTAACTTAAAACAAAAATAAGCAACCTGGTTGCCTTACAATTTTAAGTTGATTGAACTGGAAAAAGTGAGTTAATACAATGAGGGAGATTGGTGTAATCATCAGAAACTCAAAATAATAAGTTATATGAACTAAATAAATTATTTAAGTTGATTTGACAAAAGAAAAAATGTTGTGCTAACAAATCTTGAAAAAAAAATATAGATGGATGGATGGATAGATAGATAGATAGATAGATACAACATTTTTTCTTTTGTCAAATCATCTTAAATAATTTATTTAGTTGAGATAACTCATTATTTTGAGTTTATGATGATTGAATTAATTTCCTTCATTGTATTAACTCACTTTTTCCAGTTCAGTCAACTTAATTTTAAGGCAACCAGGTTACTTACTGTTTTAAGTTAAACCAACATATATAGACATATTATGCAAACGATAGGTACTGCATACAGATGAACAATACCGGTACATCCTGATTTTTACAAATGATCGCTCAATTTATAGACAATGTGAACAATAGACAGATTATACAACTATCGAGAGATATAGACAGATTATCAAACATTATACAGACAGATACAAGTGAAATACAGACAGACCCAACGCCTTTTTCGAACTTCTTTCTGCAACAGAAGTAATTAGCGTTCACCTTGACCATTTCAGTCCAGCGCGCTTCTTCCTGAGAACAGATCGCAACTCACCAAGATAAATAAGCTCATTGTGTGACGGTCTTTGGGTGGCTTACGAGCAAGGTCCAATTGCTCTTGTCTAGAGGGTGTGCTGTTGTGTGTGTGTGTATGTGTTTGGGCTCAGTGAGGCAGACAGAACTGGCCGAGCTAATGAACAGCATTGCTTTCATGGACGAGCAAAGCAGGACCAACAGGGCCCCACTGCTCAAAGCCTCCTCATTTCCCCCTCAAGTTCACTCAGCCACCAACACAACAGAACTGTTGGAATCAAACATGGCATGCGTGAGTGTGGTCCTCATATCTGGACAAAGCCCAGCAGCATCAAAAGGCCTCTAAAACAGTTCTTTGAGTGCTTTTGTATCATTGGGCTACTGTATTTGAGAGGCCTTTGATTGCTCTCTCATCTGAGATCAATTCACTTTCTTTCCCTTCATTCTATTCCCTACTTTTCCAATTATTCACCTTTTTTTGTACCTTGACAAATCAATTATTCATTCTGAGGACGGGATAGAAGCCGTAGTGATAAAAATGGTGATGTACACAAGTCAATAGGCAACCAAAGGTCTATTGTTTTCAATGGAGAGAAGAAATGCCACATCTTTAGAGTTCGACAACTGATTGTTCTCTACAGGTCCATAACATAAACAAAAATCACACATCGATTGAGTCAAACAATGTATTTTTTCTTCTGAGCTTCTGAAGGCATTAAGGTTACACTATTAAGTATCATTGAAGAGAACAACCACATTAGTTTTGTGAGTTTAAAACTAGACGATTGGCAATATGTTTGCAAACGCAACCAAAGGATGTTAAAAAGAAATCCAAGCACACTCTTCCATTAAATAAGAAATCAACACTGTGATAATTGGCATGCAAGAAACCGTGAATCCCCTATCCACAGTTGTCTCTAGATCTTTAGCGGAATTTCACAACACACGGCAGGCCCAAATCTTGTCGAGAGCAGAGGATTCATCTCTCCCCTCGTCTCATTTGCAGTCTTCCAGTTTGGGATGGCACTGAAATTGGAATGTTATGCATCAGTGGTCACACTCGAACTCCAACTGTTTTCTCTGCAGTGAGTGTCGAGGCCTGGGGAGCGGCAAGTAACCTGCTAAACTGAGGGTGCGACTTCACAGTCTTTGTGAAAGACCCAGGGCTGAAGAGAGGTGGGGTAGTGCCATGCAGTTGGTTTGCATTAGAAAAAGAGTTGCAATGTATTTTTTATAAAGATTTGTTGTAGACGTGTTTCTTCTGACAGGCATGCATGTTAGACTGATAAGCGATAAAAGCCTCCATGTAAATCTGAGCAATGAACAGTGGTTTCTATTTCCACAGCGTTGCTCTGGGTAGCCCCACTCAAAGTGAAGCCTACATGTAATTGGTCAAAAAAAAAACCCTGCACCAAACAAATCAATATTGTGTTACTCACATGTGAAACTATCATTTAATCATGTATTTAAAGTCCCAGTGAAATGGAATTTGCAACCAAATTTACCAAATCAACCAGTGTTGTGACATTTTTTCCAAGTGAAATGGAATATTGAATAGGGTTTTTTTTAAGAGAGCCTCCTCTCCATCATTTGGTCATAGCAGACTGGTTGTTGGAGGGGGGTGGTTAAGGATATTCAACCTAAGCAAAACTGATGTCATCAGAGAGGGAAACGCCTTTCCAGAGCAGACGCAAATTTTCAGATTTTGCACAGATTAATTGTTCACCACAGGCCCAGCAAACACAGAACGTCCCCTAACGTTCCCGAATGGTCCCATTGAGGTTATTTTTTTTGGGAACCAAACAAGAACATTATAGGAACGTTCCATGAAGGTTATTTGGTAACGCTTCCTTTTACAGTACAGTACTTACAGTGTACCTAGAAAGTACTGGCTAATATAAGGTAAGTACACAGAATAGAGGTAGGTTTAGGGGTAGGTTCAGGGTTAGTACTAGTTATTACCCAGTAATTGTAGTTACTAAAACAAGTACATAGTATTTACATGGGTAACTGGACTGTAAAAGGAAGCGTTACCGGTTATTTTTAGGTTCCATTTTTATAACGTAAGGAGAATGTTCCGGAACGTTCCCTTAACCTTAGGGTAAAGTTCTAGGAACGTTCTGGGAACCAAAAACTAACGTTCCCAGAACCTAAATTTGTTTGCTGGGGGACTAGTAATGTGTACTAATAAAGTAAATAGGGTCAATTTTGATTTCATGACGACCAAAAGATACATAAATTGAAACCAATTATTTACCCTTGTCGCTTCATTCCAAAAATGTTATTTCCTTCACAAATGCATGTGCATTCTTCAATTTATAATAGATTTTAGACTTATTTCAGACATTTTTCTTGTTAAAACTAACAGACTTAAGAGAAGAAAATCAAACTTTGCCCCCAAAAAAAAAATATTATTAATTGTTTTCAAGGTACATAAAATGGTAGCTATGAAATTAGACGTAGCAAGACAAAAGTGCTTGCCATTTAATTCCCCAAAATGTTTTAAAACTAACATATTTTAGACTTTTTATGAAAACTAACTGAATTAAAGCTACACTGTGTGATTTTTACCCTCATCTATAGCGGTGAAAAGTTATATGACCATCCAGTAAATATTAGTTTCTGTTCCTCTCAATTCCGATTTCTTTTTAACTTCTACGGTGGCCAATGTAGTCCAAGATTAACATGGCTTCCAGTTCGACCTCGTCCATGAGTGTTAACTCAAACGTAAACGCGAAAGGTGAAGCTTGAATTAACGGGTATGTCCCTCTTTGGCTAATGTACTTTCAAGATGGAGGGGCAACATCGCGACCGACATTAGAACCCCTTACCCGTATGTATTTTCAATGGCATATTATACACTCACGAGAATACTTTATTACTTGAACGAAGTAAAAATACATTAATGAGCACATATATTTTTAGCTAAGAATAAACTAAAAGAGTTACAATGTGTAGCTTTAAGAGCATTCAATTTAACCAAAAAACAAAAAGGCTAAAAATAGGCCATTGATAATGTGTGCATTAACATAAAATGCTAGCTGTGAAATTAGACAAAACAGTCTGTTATTTAATTCCAAAAATGTTTAAAATGTCATTTTCACCATGTAATATTATCAAACACGCATAATTTGATAAGTGATAGAAATGAGACTGGTGAAAATGTCAAGAGATGGGGAATGGGGAGGGGGATTCAGTGAAGTACAGTACGCTGTTGGACATTATTACTTGACAAATATGTTGAACTACTGAGAGCAAAATAAAGTCTCTTAAAACACTTTTCTCAAAGTCCACAGTTCCAAAAGTAGCCGAGAAAGAGAGCGGTCTACCATCTTGTCACTGACGGCGGTGCAGATTAGCTGTGGCCTGGTTGACCTGGGCGCGAGAAGAGGGCCAGACAGCTGTGATTGCGGTAGAGATTTCACACAGTGTAATTACCGCACTGACACCAAGGACTCAGAGGTAGAGAGAGAAAGAGAGAGTGTGTGTGTATAAGCGATTGTAGAAAGTGTGTAGCAGTGGCGGAGGGGGGAGGGAGCAAAGAGAAGGAGAAAAAGGGGGCTCTACAGGTTATTAGCACTAAACACTGGGAAATGAAACAGCAAAGTCAATGCGTAATTTGAAGGCCCATCAAGCCTCATCAGGAACAGCAGGGAGGAGAGTGTCTGACTTCATCAGCTCGCTCTCCTGACTTGTGTGGAAAATTACAGTAATTAAAAAGGCAGCTAAGTACTCCGCTGAGCGCAAGGAGATCCTTTCTTCCCCCACCTCCCGTCACCTTCAGCGTGGCCGGCTGCTTTTTGCATGACCTCTCCGTTCCCCCGGCCCTTGCTGCCGGGCTTTGTGTGGAGCCGGAGGGATGGTAATTACCGCCTCACTGGCTGATGTCGTATTGATCAGCCGAGAAAGGTGCCGCAGCAAAATGAGAGTCACAACACAGTGGACTCGGGCCAATCGAAAGGTAATTCCAGCCCGCGCGATGATTCGGCCCTTCTCCCCTCACTCCGCCGCTGCCTCGTTCTCCGCTACCCTTTCATTAAGAGACAGCTGTGATATTGCCGAAATCGATACCCAACGCTGCATTGATTGCACTGTCAGCGAGGCTTTCTGCACAAGGCTCAATCAGTGAACTCTGACATGCGCCCTCTGATCCTAATACTCTCTTCACTGTATTGGCACCGCCATTCAGAAACTAATGGAAGGAGAGAGACCGCAGGGCCTACTTGGTTTACAATGACACTCTGGCATCTTTGGCGCCGTCGATACGCCACTTATTTGCCGAATTCTAGAGGTAACATCTTTAAGATGAAGTGGGTAATGATATCGCTGTTAAGGGCTGCCAAATTGAAGTAGCCAAATTTATTAAATAAATAAAAGTATGGTCGAGCTAAACGGCGAAAGAAAGGCAAACAGATCGATTGCAACAGAAAGCCAGGCAATAAGGTTGGGCTTAGAAGAAAAAAAAACAAGAGATTGCCAGGTGAAGAAGTCTAACAACCTCTGTCAAAACATTACAGAGGGATGCACCGGCTAATGGGAATCTTAATTATGCTGTTAAGAAAAGCAGTGTACTCTCCGCCAAGACAGCAATTAGGATCGCTCTGTCATATACTTTCGATCATCTGCTCGTAACTCTGACAATGCTATGGTACTTTTCAGACGCCACCTCCAAATCTGTTGACAGTGGAACTCAACCCAACTTCTTCAACCGAAAAGTTTTCTGTGAAAATAAAAGGTTGTCAATGTTCAAAAAGTCAAATGCCAAGTGCAAATGTCACATTGATGGGTTTTCTCATACAATGTGCTAATCAACAGGTCTGTTTACAGCAGTTAATTCATTAATTTTTCAATTTTTACAGTGAGAGTTCAACAAGGCATGGGGAAATTCACAAAGAATGCATTGTGCTGCTATCTGCCCTGATTGTTGTGCCTGATTCACTGAAGTAAATATACAAATGCATGCTCACACAATTTACACAAAGCAACATCTGATTTTGGCTTCATTCATATTTGAGATAAAATGCGGAGAGTTTTGTGAATATAGTGAGCCTTGTTTACAGAAACAATGTACTGCACTGTAAAAATTAATATGCTTTATCTAATCAATAAAATTGTGGCAACATATTACAAGCAATATTATTAATTAAATTTAACAAATTCGAATTGGGTAATAATTAATCAAATTATTCCTTAAAAGTGAACCATTTTAAATGAGTAAAGTTTACACCATTTTACATATTTTACAACGTTTTACAAAGTTTACATATATTTTATATTGCCAACATTGAAGACACCTGATGTTAACACGCAGAATCACTGAAGGAGAAAACCGTAATTTTAAAACAAACCTAAAACAAACATAATGGTGACTTCAATTAATGTTTTTTTTTGTTGTTGTAAGTTTTACTCATTTTAAATGGTTAACTTTTAAGGAATTAATTTTATTAATTATTACTCAATTCTAATTTGTTAAGTTTAATTCATAATATTGCTTGCACTTTGGAAAGTGGAAAGTGGAAACTATTTGGAGAATCTGCGTCATAGGTTTCATAATGCAAATAATAAACAATAATTTAACAAAAGAATAAATGCAAGCACTTAAAGAAAATTTGCTAAGCTTCATATTTCTGAGTTTAAATCTTCCACTCATGGGCTCCATTTACTTCCATTGTAAATGACTCACCGTAACCAAAACAGTTGCTGTTTTTAAAGAAAATGAAGGCCGAATTATAATAATTTTTGCATTTATATATCTATTTAACACTACATCTTTACAGAAGAAATTACGATTACATAGAGATGAGGTAACGCACAACCATTGCAAGTTGACTCAATCTACCCAGTACTATAATTACTGGTGACTGGCTGTAATTGAGGCCAGCCGTGAGAGATGTTTGTGTCAAGTTTAACAAAGCAGTCTTCATCTAGAAGGACCGTTCCACTCTTGCACTTTCCGACCGTTCCATTTTCCCTCTCAATTTGGCAAGATCTAGAGGCTGACAATCCCTCCATTTTCTCAGACTGAGTTAAGGGCTCTTAATAACCTACTTCAACTTAACACTTAAAGCAGGGTGAGGAGAAGTGCATGAGGAACACAGGTCACTTTGGAGAAGAGGGTGAATGACAGCTTGGACTTCTTTATGAAAGGCAGGGCCCTCTGAAATAGCTGCTCAGGTGCAGAGTTTGACAAAGGGAAGAGAATGGGAATATAGGCCTCAACAAGGGTGTGGTGAACCTTTCTAGAGAAGACAAACTGTTGTCTTTAGAATTATTGTGTTGGAGAAACTTAACGTAATGACAGCAGTTGGAGAATTTGTGCAGAGGTCACACCATTTTTAAATTGGGGATATGATCCCTTTTTAGCATCATCGGGTTATTATTCAGAGCTAACAATTGAAACTCCCAAATATGGAGCGATATTGTGCTGGTGCAGTCAAAAACAGACAGGCTCATACAATGCTCGTACAATGAAATTGAAAGGGATGAAAGGAAAAGCTCTGTTTCTTGTCATTTGAATAGTGAGCAAATTAAAAAGGAGCAGCTATACATGAAACCATAGGCTTATTGAAAACATGTACAATAGTACTGTTAAGCCATATTTAGGACTTTGAAGAACTTAAATAAAAGCAAACAGAGAAATCATGCTATTGTTGCACTATGAAGGACAGCAATGGTCTGTTCAATGAGAGCAAATCGGTCTATTTCCACATTATTGGAAAATAATTTTACATCATAATTTTAATTAAAAAATGTAATCAAAACCAAACCACTTCTTTGGAACGTAAGCTTTTTTTTTTTTGACCCCACTGATTTTTGGACAAAAAATTCTTCGAAACATCTTTTCCATCACATCCATCCACAAAGAAATGTGTTGGGACGTTTGGGGCTGGTTTGGGCGACTTGAGGTTGAGTATGACATAATTTTCATTTTTTAGTGAATTATCTCTTTAACAAATAGCCAAAAAGCCATTTTGAAAACTCAAATTTGATATGTATTCATTCTGTTATTTAATGCCTATACTTTTCACAATCTAGTCGGGAATAAAATCACATCTGAAATCTGTATCAACATTTTTGTGTGAATTCATACTCAAGCAAGTTACTGCATTTGCTACAGTAGCATGTCCAAATTTGCGCTGACGCTTTCAGCAACTTTTTGAGCTGTTGTCTGTTTGAGTGCCTGTGATATTAGTTTGCACTCGTTTGCTCAATGCTTCTTTCCTCTGTACCCCCCACCGGCCGCCACTAGCATACATTGAGTAAGGCCGTGCTGTGTATGATTGCCGTGATTCTCCGGCACTCTATTGACAACGTAGCAGGTGTTCGTTCCACATCCTCTCTCCTCTCCCTGGGAGACACTAATCCCCTTCAGGAGGCCTGGCTCCAACCTCCCCCCCCATGCTTCCCCCATCCCTTCCCACCTAGGACACTGGCACTATAGGCTTTGATATCCAGCCCAAAACCCACAGTCATTGCGCCTGACCGACGTGAGGGGCAGGTGCAACCGAAGTCGCATGTTACATTCAAGACACCTCCACTGCCTTTAGTGTGAGTTCCCAGACCCGCTTTGTTCTTTTTATCCCCCTTTGTTCAATTAGATAAATATAGGGTAAGGAATTAGGGTCATTGACACCACAGTCGGCACAGTTTTTTGATCGCCATGGCAATCAAAACTGACTTCCCCCAATTTTTCCTTTTCAAAAAAGCCCCAAAAAGTGCACAGATTGCAAATGTATAAAGTGCTTTAAGTACATTTAGCCAAGTGTATACAGAAAAAAAATCTCTTTGCACAGTATGTTCCATGATTACCTGTTTAACTCTATTATAACGTTCAATTCAGGCAGCCGCATGTTGCAGTCATATTCTTGTTCTCTGCAAATCCCTGCTGAGCTCTAGAGAAGCAAGCAACACCTCTCATATTAATTAAACCCTCCACGTCTACTGCAATCTTACACTGACAAATGTCACAAAATACACGTCAAGGTCCCTAAGAAATGACACCTGTTCGACTACAACAGAAACAATTGACTGTACTTCAAAGCTTCATCGTAATTATTTGGGATTCTGAACAGGGACCAATTAAAACACACGTCTGGCTGCATTTTGATTTAAAAGTAAGACAGAGAAGTATATTGAAAGGAAGAAAGTGGTGTGGCTAATGCGACACCCCCTTTAATTTGCGCCCCTCGCTGAGCAAATATTCACGTTCCTTCCTCACACTTGGAAGTCCCGCTATTGTATACACAAAAAAGCCACTGTTAGCCCAACACGGAGCGGGACAGGCAGTAGTGTGGCTGGATTGTGACCTCTTGGCATGACATCTTAGTATATTATTAGAAAAGCCACACCTTCATCTCTCATACAAAGACAACCTGTGTTTACACTAGTGTGCCATTCGGGTTGATTTACGCCCCTGCACTTCGATATCATTGACTCGTAATGAGTAGCATCCTGTCTATAAGAAAATAATTGCTCACAAAGCTTTGGTGTTCGAAAGGCAAATGGATCCCATGGTATTAACAATTTGAAGACTTTGAGAGGCAATAGAGGTAAGTACAAGTTTAAATTTGATCAAGTGAGGCATTAAAATAACACACATCAAAAGGTAACCTCTTTATCAGAGTATTTAGCCAAATGCTTGATGGCTAAATGAACATCAATCTTATTACCGGAGGGTTTGGTTTAATAGTTGTTGTTTTTTGACAAGGATAAAAAGGGTGGTACTGATCTCAGTGGACAGTTGATGGAGTGGACATATGTAAAACACTCTAGAGATGTTCCATCTGACCCTACCAGGTGAGCTGTGCTAAAACTGTTCTGTTCCTATTGATGACCCACTTGGTTGACGGCCAGACCTGAAATACCCAAGGCCACGACCAGCCATCTGGTCAAAAGAGAAAGCAGTTTATACAGCATGACAACTATTTCATATCACAAATTGCGAATTGGTAGGATGATGAAAATGTAGCCAGACCTCTCCAGCAAATGCTCTTAAAGGACATGGTAGAACTTTCAAGACAACTATGGCAAAGTTATGATGAGCCATGTCACATGGTGGATGCTAATTGTTATTTTTCAAGTCTAACAAGCATGCCACCCCTCCTGCTGCTCAGAGAATGTTTTCAACTTTTGATCCTGACACCTGCGTCTGCCTGGAATTCCACTCCAGCTCCGTTTCTCTCTGATGTACCTCCAGGATCTAATGGATTGTAAAAAGTCTGGCAGGATGTAATCTACAAAACAGAGAATACTTTGTGTGAACTGTGGTGTGGAACACTTCTGGCCAAATCTATGTTTTACTGTGAAATGTAGGGAGAGAAGACCAGTGCACAAGAGATATGGAAAAGAACAATACAGAGAACTATTCAAAAAGCTTTAAACATGAACTTATAACTCATTTGACCGGTTATATCTTCCTCTTTCCAGTTGTGATGATCTAAATCTTTTCCCATAACTGGTATATTTTTCCATTTGGTAACACTTTATTTCAATAGTCCCCTTTAGACATTCTACTACAAATAAGTAACTTTTCAACTACATGTCAACTAACTGTCATTAGAGTATTAGAATGTCAGCTTAATATCTGCTAACACTTGAATTTGTCGGTCCCCCAACAGACATTCAACTGACTATAAGTAACTTGGCGAAGTAAATTTATTCTCCTAACCCAAAGCCTAACACCTAACCATTACCTAAATGTAACCCCTCCACCCGGGTCCTACTCGACCCCTAACGAGTGGGCCTTCTGAACCTGGGTCTCTGGCATGAGAGTCTGGCGCTCTAACAAGGAGGCTAATGTCTCTATCATCTGTCGCTAGAGAGCGCCTATTGAGATCAGGGGAGTGAGGTTTACTCGCACAGCAACGACCAGCTGGCCTGCGCTTACACTCACCCCCCTGAAACCTCACTCTCATCCGGGTCATGGCACCAATGTAACCCCTCCACCCGGGTCCTGACTCGACCTGCTCCGAGTGGGCCTTGAACCCGGGTTGCCTGCATGAGAGTCAGGCGCTCTAACAACGAGGCTAAAGAATGCAGCCTCTAGCATCTGTCGCTAGAGCACCTATTGAGATCAGGGGAGTAAGGTTTACTCGCACAGCAACTACCAGCTGGCCTCCGTTACACTCACTCCCCCTATACCTAACTCTCATCTGGGTCACGGCACCAATGTAACCTCTCCACCCGGGTCCTTCTCGACCCGTTCTGAGTGGGCCTCGAACCCGGGTCTCCGGCATGAGAGTCTGGCGCTCTAACAAGGAGGCTAAAGACTGCAGCCTCTAGTGTCTGTCGCTAGAGTGCCTATTGAGATCAGGGGAGTGAGGTTTACTCGCACAGCAACTACCAGCTGGCCTCATGCTCATGGCATACTGGGTAACATTGAGACATGACAGGTTTGTGTTCTGGACGTTTGGTCGGCCACAGCCATCAGGCAGTGTTATGCAGATTTCTAATGAGAGTTTCTTGACACATAGTTGAAAAGTTACTTATAATTAGTATCGATAATAGTGTAACCTTACATTTTTGTTGTTGTAGAATTTCATGGTCTCAATACATTTAGACCAATCAACTGTATAATTAAGGTAGATTTTAATTGGGTTGTTAGCCATTTAAATTCTGTTGCCAAGCCAATAATAATGTAGAAACTGTGAACTTACCCTATATAATGTGACAAACGGACCACTGCTGGAACCGTGTAGTTTCCTGTTAAGACTGGCGGTAGTGGCGAGAGGCTGTTGTGCTTGGCCTGGCAGTAAAAATATGCCTGGTGACTTCTCTTATTTGTAGAGCTGGTTTAGTGTGGTCTGACGGAGACATCGAGTGTTAGGGCGCTGGAAAGCGCTCCGCAGGCCCAGCGCTGCTCACTGGCACACTGGGTAACATTGAGACATGACAGGTTGTGTTTCGGACGTCTTGGTCGGCCACAGCCATGCAGGCAGTGTTATGCAGATTTCTGATGGGAGCAGCGGAGACTGGCATTCCCCCAGGTGCCACGGAGCGCCTTCTTAATAATAGGAAGTGACAAGAAGCAAGACGGCCCACATCTCTTCGCTTGCCATGCTGTTCAGGACAATGCCACTTAAACGGGTGGGCTGCTAAATTGGGTGTAAGGGAAAAAAGAAACATCGAGCCTTTTGTTGTCGTCGTCTTGAGTGGAATCGGACAATAAATCAGACAGTTGTCGTAGGACCTGCATTAACACTCCTGTTTGGGTGACAAGCTAGTTATTTAGAGAAGGCTGAGATGTGGTTTGCGAGGGCAGAAAATGTCTCTGCTGACACTAAAAGAGCAAATCAATCTGAAATGTCATATTTTTTACTTGTCTATTAAATAGACACAAGAAAGGCATTTGGCTGCCATGCTAACGACACCTTCTTCACCATTTCAGTAAAACGCCAACAGAAATGGCCAGTGTTTGAAATCAATTTGCAAAGGTGGGTTCTATTAAAGCAACAAGCCAAAAAGGACGCATTTCACAGCAATTTCACCACAGGATACGAGTGTTCCTATAAAGCCTAATGAATCACTATAGACTCAAATGGCTTGTTGCTACAAAACTGGCAAAAATCGACAAGTAATATAGTTCTTAAAGGTAAGCTGTTTATTGTTGCCCATCAACGTACTGTAGCAAGTGGGCATTCAGTAGATTGAGTGGTAAAAGTTGTGCATTTATTGGAATTGTGCAATGACTTTTAATGTGGTTCATCCAAATTCACTTAATATTACCAAAATGTCATGGTTTACCACATTTACAGTACTGGTCTGTTAAGTTTTGAATTTGAAAATCACACTTTAGATTAGGGTCCAATTCTCACTATTAACTAATAATTAAATACGACTTTTGCCTCAATAAACTATTAAGGGATGTAGAATATGATTATGCAGAATGAGGCATTAATATGTGCTTTATATATAAGTACTAAACAGCCAATATCGTAGTTGGTATCAGTAATATGCATGTCTTCATAACTCCAGACAACAAAAGGCTGTAGAATTGTATAAATCACATAAATTCTGTAAAGTGTCTTCCTCTGTCTTTGGAGGTCTTTTAGAGAAAATGTTACTAAAATGTTACTGAAAACGGATATGGAGGCACTCCACATAACATAACAAAGAGAAAGACGGTATACATTTTGGTATGGTATTTTCTTTTCGGTTTTTCGGTTTCGGGTTTCCATTCTGATGTGGATAACCTTTATTGGATAAATTGTAAACCTTAGCAAGGTCCCCACTTAAAAAAACACAATAGTCTCTCCCTTCTCACCGTTTAAGACAATGTCGTTTTGTTTTGGGCCCTGCAGCTGGGGGTGAAATGACCAGTGAAAATCCGACGGCTGGTGTGTTATTTCACACCCTGGGCAGCGACTGTATGTATTTATTTTCACACAATAGAGATGCAGCCAGGCTGGGCGCCCTTTTCATTTTCGTCCACAGGGGTGTTCGCTCTCTGTGGAGCACAATTAGAAGCTCGTCACCACTCCAGCCATCCTGCGCCTGTGAGGGAGCACTGCTCAGATGCCCCGGCCTCCGCAGGTCCTGACATCTGACCCTATAGAGCGACTCGTTGTGCATGAGAGCTTCAATTAAAACCCCACACCACAACTGCTTTACGCTTTTTTATACGAGTCTTGCTGACACCAAGGAGGTGAATTATAGGCTGTCATTCAAGATGTTAAAATAAAGATCCTGGTGTACTAGAACATGAGGAAATATACCTTCTTCATTATTGTATTAGAGTATGTTATCTAGTGATTTTTAACTCTAAATCTTTGGGAAAGGGATTTTGGAGATAAAGTAAAACATTGGTGGAAAAGAAGTTTCGGACATGTAAAATTTAACTGTTTTTTTTTTTTTGGTTTAGTTGGTTTAATAGGTTGCATGATGATAATTATCAAAGAAAAAAAAATTCAGAAAATGATTTTTTTTTCCCAAAAAATATTTACTTTTAGAAATATATTAAATACCAGCTATAGAAGCAATTTTTTAATGAAAAAATAATAAAATAAATAGCGGCATCTCTCCTAATTGGGGCTTATATTTTGTAACTTGCAAATTGTCATAAATGACAAAAAAAGTAAAGATTATATTGTGACTAAGACACACTGTAAAAAATGATAAGTAAATACTACTGAAAAAAAACCCAATGTAATTTACATGAAAAGGTTAGTTCAGGCAAGAATAAAAAACGAAATAAATTCCATATCAGTAATTCAAGCGAGTAAAAGTGAAAGTGTAAATATCAACTCAATAATATTAAGTAAAATTACTCAACTTTTCTGATACTGGGATTCCCCATCATGCACCTGGACCTTAAATAATTAATGAGGTTCATTTTTCACTGGTTTCCAGCTGTATTTAACACTGTTTTATCATTGATTTTTTTGTGTCAGTATTAGTAACTTGCCATTTTGTGACATTTCGAATATTTTTTTGCTCAAAATGACACATTCAAGCACAAAAACGACCCATCAAATGTTACCCGCCATCAAATGTTCACATAATGCTTAACATCTGACATGATAATATAAATAATATAAATTACTAATAAAATTCAATATTATTGTTGTGCAAATGTAATGTACAAAGACAAAGGAAATTTCAACTAAATCGATATTAATCAACCTTTTACTAGACAAGTTAAAATGACTGATTTTCTGTAAAGTTGACTGAATTCCAGTAAACTTAAAATATTTCTAATTATAATAGCTACTGATAGAATATTTTTAGGTTTTTACTGGGCAAATCTTTCTAAACTTAGCATTTTCCTGATTGAAAAAAGTTGCCTTGCTTTTTTCAAGTAAATCCTACTCCAATTTTTTTCAGTGCACATAACAACTTCATACGGTGTAGAAATGAAGTAAACTCAATAATTCCAGCTACATATCTCATATGGTGGAATCTCCCGATTTTTCTCACATTTTTTAAGGTTTTTCTTTGCACAAGGAGGAAATTGGCTTCCATGATTTTTTAGGTAAGAGTTCAAGACAGAAAGTAATATTTGTCAGACAGAATAAGTTATTTCTTTGACATAAATTTGCTGGGCACTCTCTGGTACATACATTCGGGAGAAGAGAATCCAATGGGAACGCTCCACATCGACAGCAGCATTCCCTGACAGGTGCCTGTCTGCGAATTGGACGATTCTCAGGTTGCAGAGTGTTATTGTCTGTGAATTGTGTGTGGGTGTACTGGACATTACTGCAGGGCTTCATAACTTCAGACAACAAAAGGCTGTAGAATTGTATAAATCACATAAATTCTGTAAAGTTTCTTCCTCTGTCTCTGGAAGTCTTATAGAGAAACAACAAGCGCCAAATATGTCAAAGTAATCTAAACGGATTATACTGGATACAATTTTCTCATAATTTCAGAGAATAATTTCTGACTTCTGTTTACCAGACTTGCCTTCCTGTAATGTTTTTTGACGCACTAATCAAGAATTCAGTCCAACGGCCAATAACATCTCCTCAGAAGCTCACTCTCAAAACAGCCTTGCATTCTGATGAATGATACAAATGCAGAAATTTCCATAAATCATTAGGTGGTGATATTCACAATAAAGAAACCTACTGTGATTGTCTATCCTGGTGGGGACAAAACTACATGTGGTAGGCTCACACAATAATATGCAATCGCTTTAAACCATATTCCCAAGCGCAACAGCTCTGATCTCTTAGACGCACTGAAAATCAGCTCCACAGTCAGCCTCATGTTCAGTGAGAGAACATTTCACAGTATTGCTGGAGATACACCATTGAACCCAGTTGTAAGGAGCACCTACGTTGCTAGAGGGTGAATCAATATGACAGGGCAGACCAGGTGTCACGCGAAGAACACAGTGAGAAGCTAAACCCAACAATCGCATGAAACCAAACTAGAGGAATTCTCGAGCCTATTCAGACACAAAAATGAAATCTCACTTTAACAACATAAAAATTAATAGAATTTCAACTGAGAAACTGACATGAAAGATAGAGCCTCATCTCATGAAAGTTCGCATCTACATAGCATCAAAGGTGTTCATTTTTGTGGCATTTCATACGGCTAAAAACAGTGTTCGCGTGTATATGGAACGCGTTTTCGGCTTGTGCACATATGATGCGCACTTTTTGGCGCACATATACGCGCAAACTTCCCACTCTCCCCCTAAGCCTACCCAGGGTTTTTTAAGTGCATAGCATATGCATCGAAAAACATTCTTTTGGTCGTATGAATGCCATCGAGAAATGACATTTCGTGCGTATTCCCATATGCATTTCCATGAGACTGTGTCTGGAAAGATACACTCTGAACAATGCTGGGTTGTGAGTTTGAACCGCACATTTGGGTAAAATATGCAGCATAACTCAAATGTCTCAGCTCAGTTTTACCCCAAACTTTCAACTTCACTTCAGCTGGATTTCTTAATGGCATTCTTTAACCCAACATTTGGCATTTGCTCACAGTTTGATCCCAATATTTGGGTTCTTAACAACTGACCCAGCATTTTTTAGTGGTACATGTTCAAAATTTGATGAATAATTAAAAAGTGGCTAATTCGCATGACCTCACTCATACAAAATTCGTACGATTTGTCTAAACCCAAGTGATGGGTAGGTTTAGGGCGGGGTAAGGGGTAGGTCATTCATACGAATTCATACCGAATTGGCCAATTCGTAAAATATGTACGATTTAGCAAAATCGTACTAATTCGTATTCGAAGCTGCAGGTCGTATGGAATTGTTACAAGATTAGCCACCTCGTGAAAATTTGTACTGAATTCCTGTGAGATCGGGCTGCACAAAAATCAATTGAAGTCACTTTTAATTTTCAAGTACTAAATTAACTATTGTTTTTGATAACAGTGTTCAGTGGTTGAAGATATAGTATTGGAACTCAGCTCTGAACATTAATCAATGTCAATTCATTCTGAATAAAGTAAAGGTCTTCTAAATTAATTCTAATGTCAGTGGATATGCACAAAAAATAGACACACACCTCTCAGTTGTGCTCGCCCATCTCACCCGTTCAATCCCACCAGCATCCCTGTGGCTAGTCTGCCTCCTGCCCATAACTCTTGCTCATAACTGCTTCAACACAACCAGATCCCCTCCTGCTCCATCTTCAAAGCACCAGACTAGACCACATCTCTGAAACAACTGATCTTTATCCCAGTGCGGGGACCAGGTTTCCTGGGATCATGGGCTTGCACACACCACCCTGTCCCTGCCTGACTCACCTGGGTCATGAGAAGGGAGCAGCTGGGTTGAGGGTGTTCAGCAGGCCCTCCGCAGATGGATGGCTGAGATGTGCAGCTCTCGCTCATTAGTAGTTTGGCACACCTGACAGGTCTGCGAATCCTGGCGAGGCAAGTTCATCTTGACTGCAATCAACAGCAGTTTTGGCTTGATTTGGGGGTCTAAACATATAACTGTGAGAGAAATAACCGTAATTGGCAAATAAAACAACAATTTTGACTATTTATTTCTAAATGGTTTTCAAACTGTACCAAACAGAACACTTTGATGTTAAAGTAACTTTTGAGTAACTACACAAAAGGTTTTAAGTGGTGTTTTGAGACAATTACGGCACTGTTTCAGAATTAAACCAGCAAACAAATTTAACTCGCTCTTCTGAAGCTTAATAACTGCAATTTACTTCTAACCAAGCATTTTGCATTTTTTTCCCAGTTTAACATTGTCAAAGAGGAATATTTTGGATTGAACCACTTGGAGACAATTGGCTAAAACCATATAATTTGACTGCAAAGAGAAAGCACCTAGTTTTTTTGTTTGTTTTTACACTAGAAATGCAATTCGGAATTCAAATAAAACCACCATGTGTAGTAGCATAAAATGAACATCATACAAATGTGTTCTGTGTCCATAGAGGGGTGAAAAAGGTGGGAATGAGTGCATCTGTCTCCTGCTAAAACTGCACACGCACAACCCACACACATCAAGTCAGATTTCTCAGGAATAGTCATCAGTCTCTAGGTGGCAGTGTCTGTTATGCCACCCGAAATACGGATGCCACAAACCTGAGAAACTCTAGAGATCTATATTTCTTATTTGAAAAGCAACGAGCGTAATGCAATGAAGTCTTTCATTGATCACAGACATCACACTCCCCCCCTTCCCCCCGTCTTTTCTCTCGAAACCTTTTCTTCTTCTCCTGTCATGGCAAATATTCACCTTACCCAGTGAAGCAAATTGCTGACACCTTTTTAAGAAGTGACAACTGTGTATATTTCATGATAGCAAATTCCATTTTCATATCAAGCGAGACGAGAATACAATTTTCACTTCATTTAATCAAGGTGTGACGGCTATGGGTTATGGCACTTAAAGCTGTCAGAAGTTTAAGATGCATTATTGCTGTCAATCTCACACCCTGATACTTAATGAAGAAGTTCATTCAAAAACTTTCTAATTAGTGCAAAGAAGGCCATTAAAATAAAGTACAGGTTTTTATGTGTGTTCTGAGCCACAGTATATATAATTATATCATGATTAGTTGCTTTAGCTTGAATAGTAGAAAGATCATTTGACAAGGTGCAAAAAAAAATTCAGACGAAAAGAATTGGGAATTCAAAACAAATGTTCAAACTATTTATAAGCATTATAAGCAAAGTACTGCAACAAAGCTCCCACTTTCTAATGGTGAATGATCGGCGAAATGCTATAGCGCTGGCCTCCACCTTTCAGACCAAGGTGCAGGCTATTCGCCATGAACAACTACCCTAGCAACGTCCCACAATAATGTATCTGTGTCCTTCTACACCCCACCCTGTACGCACTGCACTTAGCAAGCACACAGACACAAAAATACGGCTTGATTCAGCCACATTGATCACAGTATTACCATTCTAAAGCCATTGTCAATTGACAGGACATACCCGTTCAACCAGATGTGGTACTTGAACTGACCTTCCTTCTAAATTGTCAACGATTACGATCTAATACTCATGTGACAAACACAAAAGCAAGCGATATCGCTGATGAACGCTGACAGGAATGGGGTAGCTGAACTTGAGGTAAAGATCTGGTTTTGGAAGACAGCATGCAGTGGAAGAGGAGAGTCTGAGGGACAATCCAGCAGGTAAAAACAGTAGCGAAATGGAGAACAGAAAAGGTGACCACTACGTTACAGGCTACAACAAGCATTGAAAAGTTAATATTAGAAAGAACTAGTTCCTTGCGCAATTAGAGAAGTAAATTTTCCACTAGAAATTATTTCCAAACTTGGCCGACCCTCAGCCTGAAGCACCGCACACATGTACCACAATGACCCTGCGTTTAGAGACCAAATGACCTTTGGGTAAAGAATATTCAAATTCTCATAGAATTGCTAATTCAGTTTAACATGATGTCCATCTTAAGTTCTTCAACTTCGAGTGAACCTGGCCCTTCCCATCACTGTGAGAAAGCCGTACAGTCTAGACATATCAGTCAACGGCAGAAATTCCAATAGACAGTTAAGGAATTCCTTTAGGCTTGCAAAGTTGAAATTAGTTTAGCGGCTTTCTATTTGTGTGGGAAGAAAACGTTAAGACACCTGTCATGCCAGTGAACCATATCTAAACTGGCATACTTCCATATCTAAACTGACAACTTGGTTGTCAATTTAAAGTAAAACTGTGCTAACATCCAAACCACTTACCTGACTCAGGTGTACCTGGTGTCCCAAGAGACCCTCTTCAAAGGGCCTTTGTGAAACCCCCACATAGACATCTATTTTCAAGTAGGCCTCCATAGATGCCTCCAATACTGACCTCCTCAACTGTCCATGCAATACTGAGACATGCAGAGCATCTTCTCTCTTCCATACTTCATGTATTCTGATCCATTTAATGGTGCAACACCTGACCTGTCAACAGAACGAATCTACTCTAAGAACCCAACATCCAGCTCCTGCCCGAGTGTCGGCCACCATCAGGACTGTGTACGTATACATAGAGGGCCCCCCTGAACGTCAGGACTCACAGGCACACCTGAATGGGCTCGAAGTGTGCCTAACTAGCTGCACACCGTGTCATGGTGTGCTCTGATTTGCCTTATCTTCTCATTTATCACAGATGGAATTGGAACCAGCCTTGCTGAAAGCTCCTTTCATTGTTGGGGAATGAAAAACTGTGTGAAGCCCGGTGTGCATCTGAACAAGGGGCCTTCTGTCAACCCCGAGTGGGTGAGGAAGAAAGGTGAGTGGAGAGGAAGAAGAGAGAGGTGGAGAAAGAGAGAGGTAATGAATAAATGTGAGTGAAAAGCAAGATTATGTCAGCCTCACAAGTTATTGAGATTCCTCGAAAGGTAACAGTGAACCATGATGCTTAACAACGGTGCTCCACACTAACCAACCATGGGGCGAAGTGAGCATGTTTCCGCCAAGTTACGCCCTGCCAAGCTCATCTACAACAGCTTTGGTCGGTGTTAAAATGAAAACAACAACAAAAAAAGAGCTGTGTGTTTCTCTTACGGAAGACTTGACACACTCATCAGTCACACATACATTCAATTTGCAAGTTTTGACATGCAATGGCTGTATGCCGGATGCCAGCCTCTGTTTGTAAATGAGATACAGATTGTTAGTACAGCACAAGAACCACTGAACGTTAAAGCGCACAAGATACATTTGGTTGTGGGCAAGTTATTTAAAGAGGACCCAACTTTTTGACTCTACACCCCACACACATTTTTACTTTTACAGTATGTGTCAACACTTGGCCTGGCTGTCGAGTGCTTGCTCTGTCCCTCAGGGGCCCTGATTTAACCCTTCTTCTTCTAAATATTCGATGCCTCTCTGAATTTGTCTCACCACGGTACTGCAAGAGAGTGAACAAGTGCACCACTGATGAACTTTAAGCAAAATCTCTCACAGCTGCTTTGCTCTGCAGTTATCCCATTAAATTGACAGCGCTGCACCTGAGGGGGTGGCCAACAAAACGTTTACATGGGGCATCTTCACCATGGCCAGATGAAAAAGCTGTTCCAGAAGAGTCTGCCCCAGCTCTGAGTCTGAAGCACAGGTACCTTCCAAGATCCTGAGCGATGTTTAATTGCCTGGATAAGGTGCAATTGCTGAACATGCATGGTGGCAAGGCAATTGAGAGTCCCCATCCTTTCCCTAAATCAGTGCACACTTTTGCAGAATAGCTTGTGAGTCATGGCTGCCCTTATATAAAGTGAGGTAGCTGTGCATTACGATATGCTGCCGGAATCTTCTGCTTGGGCGAAGTGGACTGAGAACGATGTGAATTGTTAATGCCTTTCTGCCTCAGTTCACGCTGCTGATTGATCAACTCCGCAACTGCATATCTACTTTCTTCCATGAAATCGGTGTTAGTGTTGCATATGCGTGTGCGTGGGGAGACGAGACAGAGAGGGTTCATCAGATTTCGGGGTTAAATTGAGAGTGAAGGAGTGTTTGCTGTGTAGCAGAGGGAAGGGGGAAAGACATGTTGGGGCCCAGCCTCAAGCACATGGGCCTGAAGGAGGACATTCAGAGGACACCTTGCTCATCACACGCTCCTGAACTCCAATGGGACCCTGATTGTATGGATGTGTGGGTTTTTTCGACATATTTGATACTCTTCACCTTCACAATCCACTCAAAACGCACATGCTGCTGACTGGCAATGGGTGGGTGACGGGGTGGGTGGAGGGTTAACAGAACAGTGCTGTAATACAAGGAGGCTTATCTGATTTTGGATGCACAACAGCACAGTGTTGCCCATAAATAATGCATGCTACTGTGCACAGGAGCTGTTTAGCTCGTCTGCTTTGTGTTTGATTCCACCAACGATAGGATTATTCAGTCTGTGCAAGCGACTTCTGCTTTAGAGTATAATTGGCTTGTTTGTGCTTCCAAGTGTCAATAAATGACAGACCCTTTGACTTTCTTTTGGTACCCAAGTATGCCTGGAAGAAAGGGAAAAGATATTGATTGAGACTAGGTCCAAAGCAGGTGACAGTCAAAGGAGGTTCTGAGGTGCTTAAGTGTGCGAATGCTCGCAAGTGTGGGTTTGGTAACCACATCACACTTGGCGATAGTGTTGTTCTCAACAAGTAAAGGTTAGTGACAGATGGTCCCCAGTGCTCCAAGCAATCACTGGCAAAGGTGTCGGAGAGGAGATCTTCTGCATGTGAGTTACCACGGGATGGAGCTTGCCCTTACCAGGATCACAGTGGTGAAATTAGCATTTAACACTGTTTTAAATTGAAATATATGTATCATTCATTTGCAGGAATTTGTTAAAGGCCATCTGAGGAAAATGTTATAATGCTGTGCAGTTCATTCTCTGGAAGTGGTAAAACTCTTTGTCTTCCAAACTGGGAATGTTTCTTGTGTGGGTATTGATCAGTGGTGTATAGACTGTAACTTTATTAACCCCAATAATATTCCTTTAAACATTATTAGAATATCATCCGTAGTTGTTATTTCACTTAAATGTAGCCTTTAGAAAATGGTTGAATGTTTAAAATGTGTACAGTTTGTTCAATTTGTTGTAAAACTAGGTTGGGTTTTTTACCATTCATCAGCTTACTTTTAGGGCCCTTAATAGATTTCGGTAGAAACTATATGGACTGAACTCTCCGAGTTCCTGCGGGTGTCGGTCTCACTTAGTTCCTACCGCAATGGAATTGTTAAGGTAGAGTTTGAGTTGTATTAACCTGGTATTGTTATCTACGATGTTTTGAAGGGGCCCCTGAAAGTGTATATTTACGTATGGTCATCCCGCCCCATCTGCCAGAGTTTTCTGACGAATTGGCAATGAGGCTGTTTATTGAAATTGTTAAAGGAAAGCAAGACTTGCAATTACTGACATTGATTTTAAGAGAATATACAATCTTTATTTTCTAAGGTTTAAGCAGTTTTCTCACACAACTCATAGATCCGATGTACATTTTGTGATACACAACCTTTAAGGGAGCTGCACCATGATTCATAGATCTTATACTGATCTCTGTGTGATTAGACTTGACATTTTGACACAAAGAGGACTGACAGGTTGTCAGTCACTTCACGTTATTACATGCCAAGTCACATCATGGTGGCTCTGAGGACCTGGCACCAGCGGGTGAAGCCCGTCATTCCCTCAGCGGCATCCACTTACACTCCAGGTGCAGGGAAGAAATAGTGCGGGAGGCAAGCATGTTAAGCATGTGGAAACTGTCGACCCTGTCTTCTTTCTGCATTGCCTGTCACTACAGTATATGCTATCACACAAACAGACCTATCAAGACAAGGGCTGATCTGCATTGGACCCTGCTGAGATTCAGATAGATGCATAGATGAAGGCTAATATTGTCATGGTTATTTGAAACATTCAAAACATTTGTGGCAAAGTCGTCCATTGGCATTCCATGATGTTAGCTGGAAGGTGTAAAACTGAAGCCAGTTATAAGATCATTGCTCTAATTCCCTTGAAGGTGCTGTATGTCATTTTTTTCAGACTGATCTCATGAAATAACGTATTAATGACACGCCAATTTGTATTTCCATTTTTGGCGTGCTATTCAACACGCTTAACCGCTTTTCAGCATGTCTATGAAATTGCCGTTGACTTAACGTTACATTACCTAACCTTCGTCCTTAAACCTACCCGTCACTGGGGTTAATAATATTTCTGTTAGTCTTCCCTGACCATCCATAGGAAAAAAATATGCGCTCCCCAGATATAGATGTTTCGTTCGTACATTTAACGTGCGTGTACACATGCGGAATCACTCTGGACATTTAATGGCGCAGACATACATGCATACACGTGGATAGCTCAAATGCGTATAGATAACACGCCATTTGACTTAAAGTGGTTGTATGTTACTCAAAGTCATGATGTCATGTTGCTGCTTTTTTACTGTACTAAGGCATAAAATATCATAATATGAGATTTTAGGTAAACAAGTCTGTAATAAGTTGCCCACTCAAAAAAAAAAGACCATTCTATAGATTTCATGTACCATTAACTCTGCTACAGTTCTGGTAGTGGTTGTGCATGAAACCTTTACCAGACAAAAAGACTGAAATATTGAGTTTCTATTGTAATTAATATGTTTTTCAACTTTCCTAATGCAGAAGACAGTCTAGCATCAGTTGTTTCTCTGTCTTCTGAATGCTCTGCACCTCCTTGTAACACTGAATTCAGTCTGTGCATTAGGGTATAAAAAACACTTCAATGATCTTTTGAAATTCATATAAGGTTGAAAGAGGGAATTACATATCACGAGAGCAGTGAAATAGCTAAGCGTGTGCATCACATTCCATCAAACCATCACACAAAGAATAAAAACAGTCTAGTCTTGCAGAAGGAATGTAGCATGCCACATAGTTCGTGTTCAACAGAACAGCGTTGGAGGGGGATTTTTTGTTCAATTTTAAAGCATGCTGCTGGGGATTCTTCACAAAAGGTGTTTGGAGAAGCTCTCTGAGGGATTGTGGTAAGAAAGGACCTGAAAATTGACTAGCAAAGGTTGGGAAAATGGTGTGAAAAAGTCAAACACCAAGGCCCACAAAATGAGCAAAATCTGTTCCACACATTTCTAATACCTCTTTGCCAAGAACATACAGTATTAATCACATGGTGCGTAGGATTTATTTTGGAAATAATTACTAGATTTATTGTCCTTATATGAGGATTAAAGGCCAATAGTTCCAAGTTGTAATATATTGGTTGTCCAATCAACTGGCAACTCACTCTGGAACACTAATAATATTTGGGTAATAGGTAATACTCAACAGACAAGCCTTCACTTAGGCTGGCCTTCTGCCTGCACTGAATGGTCATCTCGCTCCTGTGTATCACAAGCATGGGGAGCAGGTTGCTTGTGTTGATAGAGACCATAAATCAGTAGCTCTGAAGGGAACAGATGCTGAGAGCTTGTGGAATAAATTTCACAATTTAGCCATAATTGAACATTCACCTTAGCACGGCTCTGCCACTTATCAACTTATTTCCTTCTGATTCAATATCAGTCTTCTTATGGGGCTCCCGGCATCTGCCCTACTGACCTTTCTGTGCTAGTTTGTTCAAGACATTTCGCATGGAACACATCTTTTCATCTCTTAACATCATATGAACAGATGATCAACAACACAGCAGGGAACTAAGCTAGGTGCATGTGTAATGACTCCTGATGTATCTCATGGTCTGCCCTGTAATAAACAATGCAACTGGTGTTTCTAAACCCTTCCGGAATGACCAGTGTCATTTCGTTGAAGGCCAGTTTCTTTTAAACGCTTCAAGTGAGACAATTCCTGACGCAACATTGGAGAAATGTGTTTTGTGTTGATCAAAGCCTCAATTCTCTTCAGAAATGCTGGTAGAAAACTGTAGCTACAATATGAACCAATATTCTTATTGCTGATATTGATAATCCAGTAGTTTTAATGGTAGATGACAAAAGTAAATCTAACTGTAAAATACAAAAAGAATGAGCATGCACAATTGAATATCTAATATTATTGTAAATCTGTAAAAAGGGCAGTCTATATATTTTTTTTAAATTCCTTGTTCCTCTTTAGTCAATTACAGATGTACATATTAAAGGAGTAGTTCAATTTAAAAAAAAGAACTTTTGCTGATAATTTACTCACTCCTATGTTATTCAAGATATCCATGCTCTTCCTTTCTTCAGTTGAAAAGAAATTAAGGTTTTTGCCATGTAAATATTCTAGGATTTTCCCATAATGGACTTTGGGAAACCAAACGGTTCAAAGGTTGAAATGAGAGTTTCAGTTCAGCTTCAAAGGGCTTTAAACGACACCAGACGATGAATAAGGGTCTTATCGAGTGAAATCATCCGTCATTTAAAAAATAAATAAAGTTTAAGTTTTATAAGCACAAATGCCTCGCCTTGCTCTGTTCTGTGATGAGCGTGTCGTGACTCTCTCGCTTAAACTCGTTCATCAAAATGAACGAATCTTTTTCGAGTCAGTGACTTTGAAGGGCCCTTGATAAGACCCTTATTCATCGTCTGGTCGTTCAAAGCCCTTTGAAGCTGAACTGAAACTCTCTTTTGGACCTTGAACCATTTGGTTCCCATTGAAGTCCATTATATGGAGAAAATCCTGGAATGTTTTCATCAAAAACCTTAATTTCTTTTCAACTGAAGAAAGAAAGACGTGGACATCTTGGATGACATGGGAATGAGTAAATTATCAGCAATAGTTTTTTTTTAAAAGGTGAACTACTCTTTAAACGAATCAAATGAATCACATAGCTACTGCATCAATACTTGCTGAGAAAAGCCTCCACATTCCAAGACATTACATTATTGTGGCTGACAAAAATACTGACTAGAAAAAAGTGATTTAAGATGTCAACATATTGCTTTTTGCACTTTCTATATGGTTGAACATAAGTCCGTCACAGGTCTAAAGCTCTAGAGCCATCCATTTACAATCACGTTTGTATAGCATTTTTCAGATTGCACTAGGTTTGGTTTGTACAGTGTGTTAGAATAGTATTAATCACACATTGAAAGTCAAAAGACAAACCATGTTTACTTTTATTCTATCTATAGGTGTAAAGTGCATTTGCTTCAACAAGACTTTTATTATGTAGTATGTGTTATTGATGGCCTCCAGGCTGTATTCTAATGACTTGGCATTGGTGTCATGTGACAGATACAGTGCCGTCAGACAGGCATTATGATCAGTCCATTAGCTGTGCCAGTCAGCTTGTCAGAGCTCAGAGACAAGGCTCCACAGAGACGAGAACACACACACATTCACACACACACTACATTCCTAAAACAGCTTCTGCCCAACCTGTCCCATGCAAAACAGGCCTTATTCTCAGATGATGACACTCATTTACTTATACAGTACAAACCTGCATACACTGAATTCCGTAACCTATCCCTAAATCCACTGATATTGATACATTATGGTTCTATTAGTGTAATGAACCCTATCTGTTCACTTTAAAGTGGCAAAATTTGGGTTAATATTTCCTGTGGTGTGATCTTTTATACAGAATCTCAAAACTATATTTTTACACAGCAGCATTTTGCTTATTCTTTTATAATTACATATAAAAAAAACGAACTATTATTACATTTACTAATAACTATTGTTTAACTATTAAACATGTGTCATGCCATTTAAAGTTTATGAAAAATCCCAGATTGTGACTACACACCTGTAAAAAACATATTTTCATGTATTTGTAATCACAATATTCTTCTTTTCTCAAATCAACTTAAATAATTTCATATAGTTCAGATAACATAATATTTTTGAGTTTCTGATGATTAAATTCAATCTCCTTCATTGTATTAACTCAATTTTTCATTTCAATTAAACTTAAAATTGTAAAATGGTTTACTTCATTTTTTAAGTTAAACTAACAATATTTTTTACAATATTCTTAAACTTGAAAGTTTAAGTTACTTCAAATTGAATCACATTAAACTGACTTAAAAATGAGTTTAATCTTGTATCACTTATAAAATTACTTGCTTAAATTTTGATTGTCTTCATAACTTATTGATCATATAATTTTTTACAGTGTAGTCATAGTATGTCAGTTACCAATTATAAAAGAACACATCAGATTCAGAGATAGCAACCGCATTAAACGGGACATGCTGGCATCATCACGGCGCCACATGGTGACTGCTTAACATAAAATTGAATAACTATCAAGTGGTGCATGTTGGACATGCTAGATGTTCTATGAGCTAATGGTTTGAGGGTTCAGAGTCTGAAGTCTTTTCTTCCTTTGACTCCAGTTCCTCATAAAATTAAACCAAAAACCCAAAAAACATTTAAAACATTTTTAATTGGATTTTCAAGCTTATGTAATCTCAAGTAAGCTTTTTAAAATATATTTTCCAAAATAACAGGCCTATTATTAATTTTACGTCAGAAACCTTTAATGAGAAGAAAAAATTCACTATTAAGAAAATAAACTAAAGGCATTCAGTCATTCGTATATAAAAATGTCAAGTGTTCAGTAGGCCTAGGCCTATAATCTTTTGTTTTCTTGCATCTCTGTTTAATTACTTACTAAATTGAATAAGTGATTAAACTTACTTAAATATGTTCTTAAACCAAAATAAGCTTTTTTATCAGCACCTCCTGTTAAGAAAAAAAGCCTTGTAGGTGAAGTTCATTGATGTGTGTTTTTAATCACGCCTCACAGGAGTGCTTCGCCTTTCTCTCAGAACATGCATGTGTTCGAACTGTGCGAGGTCAGAGCATCTCCGTTTTCCCCGTGGTTCATTTAACAACACTCCGACTTGTCGTGAAGTACAGAAAATGACAGCGCAATTACACGCGAGCCCGTGCTTGACGCAAGAAGGAGTGTCACGCGCTCCTGTCTCTCTTCGGTTTCCCGCGCTCCGTCGAGAAGGATACAGCAATTAGAAGGATGTAAACCTGTCCTCTTCCGCCCAAAAAAATAGACTCATGCCAGTCACACCTCCCAGTGTCAATCACAGCCCGTCCACAACACATCAGCTCCGTGCGCAAACAGTGGAAAACGCGGACTGACAGCTCGGCCTTTTCTCACACATCGCACCTGTGGCGGGCTCGCTTGTGTTTTTCTTCACACGTGGTTCAATGAGAAAGTATAAAAGTGTGTTTTCATTCAGTGCGCAGAATGTGGGCGAGCCTGCTTTGTTTTATAAGAACAAGAAATAAGGAGATTTTTTATTTTAAAAATGATTAAGTCTGAAGGATTTTTGACTCTGCAGTGGCAAAAAAAATTCCTGTGTTGATTAAAAGCCTAAAAAAGAATTAAAGGAGTAGAGCTAGTTCACTTTAAAAAAAAAACCTTTGCTGATAATTTGCTCACCCCATGTCATCCAAGCATATCCACGCCTTTCTTTCTTCAGTCGAAAAGAAATTAAGGTTTTTGATGAAAACTTTCCAGGATTTTCTCCATATAATGGACTTCAATGGGAACCAAACGGTTCAAGGTCCAAATGAGAGTTTCAGTGCAGCTTCAAAGGGCTTTAAACGACACCAGACGATGAATAAGGGTCTTATCTTGCGAAACGATCGGCCATTTAAAAAAGAATTAAAAAAGGTTAAGTTTTATAAGCACAAATGCTCGCTGCTGCTTTAATCTGGAATGCGCGTTCATGACTGTCCAATTTAGAAGTCGTCCATCAAAACTGAACAAATCTTTTTTCGAGTCATGGCTCAAAGGGTGCTGAGATAAGACCCTTGTTCATCGTCCGATTTCGTTTAAAGCCCTTTGAGCTGCACCGAAACTCTCATTTGGACCTTGAACCGTTTGGTTCCCATTGTAAGTCCATTATATGGAGAAAATCCTGGAACATTTTCATGAAAAACCTTAATTTCTTTCAACTGAAGAAAGAAAAACATGGACTTCTTGGATGACATAGGGGATAAGTAAATTATCAGCAAAAGTCTTTTTTAAAAGTTAACTGCTCCTTTAATGCATAACGACAGAGAAGACCCGTTAAATATGCTGTGAGAAAATCATTGATGTCATTATGGGGTAAGTTGTCACAATATAATTTCTTTGAATACCTATAGGGTCTTCAAATTTAAACAGTAAAACAATCATTACGCACATCATTGTTTGGCCAGCGAATGTTATAAATTTATAACATTAATAAAACATTTGAAAACTTGCCCCAGTTCAAATTTGGGTTAAAATCTTTATACTTTATCGTATGCTAATCCTTGATTCAATGTATGCCACTCTGATTTTATCTGCCCCGTGTGAAGTGGCACAACAATTTTAAAGGCCAAAATCAAAATAGATAATTCACACAAGGTCTCTGTTGGATTTAGTGTTAGACTAGCTCTAAAATCCTGGTTATCAACACCTATACCGTTCCCAGTTTTCCCCTCTGAACCTCTGTGAGTAGAGAGCTAAATCTGTGCTGTGGGTTAACCTCTCTGCATGGGCCAGGCCTGGGTCAGCAGCGTCCTCCTCTCTCAGCAGACAGGCCCCCATCTGCCACCTGCTCAGCCTCTCTGTCCCAGTGACAACTGTCCAGCAGGCACGCAAGATTCATTCATCAGTCAAAGCCCATAGCGCTGAGCAGCAGATTTCGCTAGGTAAAGCTTGCTGATCCAGCAAAGAGCCAGAGCGCAAAGTTACGCTGGGCCGTGCCAACCACGCTCTGGTGTCGGGCGTTCGGAGCAACAGCCGTGCGTGTCGCCATGAAAGCCAGCCAAGGAAACACAGCTGCAGCACAGAAGTTCTGGCCCGTAAAACTTGGCACCCAGCAAAGGACTCATAAATAAACATGGCTGTAAGATGGCACTGTTTTTTGGGCGTCTCCTGGGCCAGGATAAATAGCACATGATCTCTTGCACAACCCATTTGGAGAGGAACAGCTCAATATAAGACCACTCAGCATGGAAGAGAATGCAAAGAATGCATCTCATCAAAAGCTTGACTAATATGTTTCTTTTTTTAAAGCATTAAAATGTAATGCTTTTATAAAAGAAATTGAACCACATTTCAGTCCATAACCCTAACCCACACACGCACATAATAATTACATATACAAAAATGCATAGATTTTAAGACCTTTATCATTTAAATGGTGCTGTTATGTGTGTGCACATGATAAGATGTGCTCCTACTCACTGTAAAAAATGTTGTTGGATTAACTTGGTTGCTTTAAATTTTGGCTTAACTGAAGTTAATTTGACAAAAGAAAAAAGTTCTGATTACAAATCATGGAAATAACTTTTTACAGTGATTTTAGTTTAATGCCGCAGATATTTTCTGTTTGGTATGTTTATGTTAAAGCTGTAAAAAATCAGCACTGTAAAATAAATCTCGTCATTTTTACAGAAAAATGCTGGCAACTTTAGTTGCCAGGACAATACTGTAAAAAATACATCAAAACTGTAATCACTTTTACAATAATAAACCGTAATCACCTTTACAATAATAAACCATATTTCATTTAATGAAATCTGTTGATATAATTATGATAATTTGATTTCTGTTTTGTACCATGTAATACACTGACAACCATCAATCACCACAACAGTGATTTAAGTTATATGAGCATCTCCATAAAAAAATACTTTCATGCTCAAGCTGCACAGTATCATTCACACAAACATTAAACACCATCATGGTAACACAAATGCAATTTAAAAATGCAATAAACATTCATTTAACAACATTAAAGGTAACATAAAACCCTAATGTACATAACTGATTAGAAAAAAACAAGAAAATTATGAGGAACATAGTTATTTCAACAAAAATGCATCAAATGTGAAGTGTGATGCATGGAATTGTGGGAATGTCAATTTACGTTTTTTCACTGTAAATTATTAAAAAATAAGAGTTTTTACTTTTCACTTTCAAAAACTGTAAATTTAATGGTATTTTACTAGTAAAATATATACCCCATTATATAGTACGGAAACTTTCTGTTAACCAATTAACAGTTTTGCACTGTAGCATTTTACAGTCTTTTACACTTTAAAATTATCGATTATTTTTTACAGTGTGTGTGATTTTCTACCCCCATCTAGCCGTGAAAAGGTATATGACCATCCAGTGAATATTAGTTTCTGTTCCTCTCAATTCTGATTTCGTTTTAACTCCTGACGGTGGCCAATGTAGTTCCAAGATTAACATGGCTTCCAGTTCAACCTCATCCCATGAGTGTTAACTCGAACATAAGCGCGAAAGGCAAAGCTTGAATTAACGGGTATGTCCCTCTTTGGCTAATGTACTTTCAAGATGGAGGGGCAACATGCGACCGACATTAGAACCCCTTGCCCGTATGTATTTTCAATGGCATATTATACTAACCTGGCCCTAGCCAGATGAATATCGCTCCGCCTAGCTCCACTCACATCCATCTGGAACCTCTCCCATTGAGAGTGATTTCTCCAAGCAATTTTATGGCCTAGCCAATCAGGACGCAGGGCGGAGTATCACAGATGTGACGTAGTGGAGAAGCGACCGTGCGTGAAACCGTTTTGATTCAGACAACAATGGCGGCTCGCATCGAGGAAGCAAGCGTTAACATTGATGCTGCTATTTCATCCGTGTTGTCCAATTTACATAACATTGTTTCATTAAAAGAACACCAGAGAACGGCATCTTCAAGTCTGCCGATAAAGCGAAAGCACCGACTGCATATCCGACATGATCTTACCTGAACTTGTAACAATGTTAAACCGAGTTCTGTAAGTCGTTCGTGTATACTTTTTTGGTTGGCTTCTTTGTTAAAAATAAGTTTGCTGTGCATAATGTTGCCTTTTATCCGCACATTTTCATGGCACAGACGGCATTAGATCGTTTACCGACATTGCGCTGATTGATGGCTATTCTGTTTTGTTTTTTCCTGCGTCGCTCCCATCAGCGTCACGGGTTGGCTTCGGTGTGAGTGGTTGAAATAGTACGTCGATCAAGATGACAGACACGTGGCTTATCCAATCGTATGCAAGAATTTTTGATAAGGCCCAGCCTTCTGAAACGCCATTTCAATGGATCGGTTCCAGATGGATGAGTGGAGCTAGGCGGAGCGATATTCATCTGGCTAGGGCCAGGTTAATATTATACACTTAAATCGAAGTAAATATACATTAATAAGCACATATATTTTGAAAGAACTGTTTTCAGCAAAGAATAAACTAAAAGAGTTACACAGTGTAGCTTTAATAATAGAAAAACTCTTCCCATGACACCGAATCAGTTGTATGCATGAAAATGCACAAAACAAATCCCCCAAAATTGTGTCCACTTCTCGATTCAAACTCAATTAAGTGAAAACGAGTTGGAGAGGAAAAGGATTATGTGGTTTCCACTTGCTCTTAATTGAATAGAAAACACCCTTTCTTTGGTAGAGTTTTCTAAACAGTATCGAATACTCCCGAATGTCTATGCTTTCTAAAGCTCTTTGACTGCTTTCCCCATGTGGTCGGCATTCCCATTGAAAAACAAATCAACGATGAGCGCCGAGTGCTTCTGGACGGAGCTTACCTCCTCCAGGAGAGCACAGAGCATTGGGTCGGTTGGGCGGACCCACTGGTGGGGAATTCACCTCAAGGATAATGACGGTTGGCAGGGGTGCTGCCTCGCTTGTGGCTCCCTGCCAAACTACTGTCGGTCAAAGCCCTTCGTGGGGGATGCCATTGTGGTAGATTTGCATTAACCGGCGAGGCCTTGTGAGTACAGTGCGTGTCGTGCTGAGATATAACTCTTTAATCCGTCATCATTCACTTGAACCCCTTTCAGCGCTGCGTTTCGCGCGGTACCTCCGTGTCATCTCAGGTGCGACACGCATCCACAACAACATTCATTATCCGGAAGCACTTCCTCCCTGAAAGTAAACCGTGTTTGAGTTAACAGCCAGAATGAACCAAAGGGCCCCCCATGTAGACTGAGACGGCAACCCTAAAGCTTGGCAGCCATTCAAGGCCTTGAATACCTCTCTCCTACCAGGATGTCATGGCCAAGACATAGAGACTGTATTTCCCTTTCTTCTCCTGGATCTTCTTTCCCTTCCTTTCTTTCTCACGTCTCTGCCCTTGTGTTGGTGGGGGCGCTCCGTCAGACTTGATTTAGGGGGCATACGGTGTCGAACCGGGAACAATCGATGAACCGAGGGACAAAGCTGCCCGCTCTTACTTGAATTACAAGTGGTTGGTACTCATGGAGAAGAAAGGGTGTTTCAATGCACCCTTCAGGGGGCAGCGCAGAGCTCACCTATGGAAATGATGAGTACAAGCACACATACACACACACGGAATTCAAATACTTCCCTGATGGCCACTGGAGTGCTTTGCAAACAAACATGGGGATAATTTTCAATGACCAGACGAGGATCCTAAGCCTTGATCTGCTGATATGATCTGGTTTGTGTGTCACAGTTGAAGTAAATAAAAGGACTGTACATGGACTGTAAACATTTTGTTGCAGAAAAATAGTACCCGTATATAGGTGTTGGTGTGTAAGTGTTTCAAAGAGGTTCACAAGGAATTCAGAGATGCAGACAACTCCCCAAAAACACAATTTTTTCAATGGAGCTGTACTGCTGATACTCAGCAGTGATACTATATATATATATATATATATATATATATATATATATATATATATTTACTTTTTTTTCTACACTGTAAAAATGAATATGCTTTATCTAATAAAAAAATTGTGGCAACAGATTATAAGCAATATTATTAATTAGATTTAACAAATTAGAATTGAGTAGTAATTAATCAAATTAATTCCTTAAAAGTTAACCATTTAAAATGAGTAAAACTTACAACAACAACCAAAAAACACATAAACTCAAGTCACCATTATGGTGATCGGTGTATGTTTTAGGTTTGTTTTAAAATTACGTTTGTCTCCTTCAGTGATTCTGCTTGTCAAAGGAGAACTCTGGCGAACAATGAACCTTTGGTCTAATAAAACATTGGTACCTAGTCAATCGTTCTCTGAGATTTGATTTTATGATAATCAAATGTAAAGAGTTTTATCTCTAAAAACTGTTTAGCGTATAATGCTAGTACTGGGGTCCAGGGCCTGAAATTAACACCTGACCACCTGCCAAATGCGGGTGAATTTTGCTATTGGCGGGTAACACTGTCAATCTACCTGCCACATTGGCAGGTAGCCAATGAGAATTGAGTGATTCATCAAGATTTTTAGCTAAAATGTGGCAGCACATTACTGGGGTAAAGAGGACAGCTGAAACAAACAACCAACAAAAAGATGAGGATGAGAAAAAGAAAAGTAAAAGAAGACATTTTAATACAAAATGGACAATTGGCGGCAATGGCAAGGTTCGTGAGCGGCTGATTTATGACAGTGACTGTTGTTTCGTAACGTTCATGCGATCGTTTGGATGTGCGAGTACTAAACTGTTGGTGAGATGGGATGAGAATGTAACGCTGATGTAGGCTACAGTACAGTGACAGTTGCACAGATGTGTGTGCGTGTGCAACTGTGTATGTTGAGAGTTGGGTCGGGAACCGGTGAGAAAATGTCTGGTACCCGGTAACTCTGCCAGTAATAACAATATTAATTTAGTTCATAGTTAACGGTTCCTGAACGCTGTAACTAAAAGCTGTTAAGACCTGTCTACGTGACTAAATCAGCCATCAACACTGCCGCGTGTGATTTGTTTACATAGCTGCGGTAGGTCTTTCTGTTAGTATATACTATATAGCCTATACTATATGTTGTGTTTGTGTGTGTGTTTGTCAAAATCAATGAATTTGATTGATAAGCTTTTTAAAAAGTATGTTCTTAGAGTTATTATTACTTGACAGCACTTAAATGTGTATTCTTACAAGTTAAAGAACAATACTGTGAAATTCCAGAGTTTTTTTTACACCTTTATGAGGCAAAAAGAAAAAAAATGGCTGGTAAAAAGTCTCTGTGGCAGGTGAATTTTTAAATCTACCTGCCACAGTGGCCGGTGGCCGAAAAAGTTAACTTTAGGCCCTGCTGGGGTCATTTACTAAGTAAAAAGAAATCACTAGTTTATACCACTAACAAGGCTCAAAATAGCCCCACACTAACACAGTAACATAATGAGGGTCCATACATGCAAAACGAAGCATTGAGAACTTTGTAAGAGTACAGAAAGTTTAATAATAAGATACGTTATAAAGACAGTTCACTTCATGTATACAGACAGGAGCCATCTTAGAATATAGTCTCGATAAGTCGATATCCCCGAACGCCGTTCATACAGTTCAGAAGTTCACTGAACTTCATACAGTTCAGCTCACTCAGCACGACGTTTGTGGTTTGACTTATCGAGACTATATTCTAAGATGGCTCCTGTCTGTATACAATTAATCCGACAGAACAACATAAATAAAGTGGTTTGAGAAAAACCGAGCTTCTAACTCTTTTGCTTTGCAAAAATCCAGCGCTCCCTGTTAACTGTGTCCAATCAGCCCAGGGGGTGTGAGATCTGACTGTCAATCACAGATCAGGCACACGCCACCCCTTGCGCACGTTACAATCACATGCACACGCCTGAAGTTCGTGCAGTAAGAAAGAGTAATGGCGGAACACTAACAAACCAAGTAAGCTCATTTAGAGTAAAAATTATGTTAGCAATTGCAATTTATTGGTAGATTAGCCAGGGCAGCATACCTCCAAATAATCCATGGTGTTGATGAATGCTGATGACGGTCGCGTTCACATATAACCTGGTGCGCACGCACTCAAGCACGAACTCTGTGGGAGGGTATTCGTTGATAGTGGGGGAGGGCCATATGAGTGTAAACATTCAAAATGTTGCCAAAGTCCACTCAATCATCCATAGTTGCCGACCGCAGCTTTAATGTCAGTTTATAGTTATTTTATTTCAAATGATTGGTTTTTGCTTTATAAGTCATTAACAATCTTTTATCGTTTTTTTTTATTGCTAACAATATTAAACTTGGTTTGAATGTCAAATTAGTTCATTTCTGATAATACTGATGACAGAGTAATGGCATATCCAGTACATTTCTTGTATCCTTTTCTTTAAAACTGTTTGACCTCAATGGGTCAATGGTGTAAACTCCATCTTCAACTGGTTATTACAAACAAAAGATTGTCCTTCATCTAATTAAATAAGGGTCTTGGCATTGCAAGAGTGCAGCTACCCACGCACTCTCTGGTAGAGATGAATATGTTCAGAGTGTGCATGAGGGTCACATTGACCTGCAACTAATGACTCCTTCATGTTTAGTCCATACACTCCTTAAGAGATAGTTGATAATTCTGTCATTTAACTCACCCTCATGTCGTTCCAACCCCGCAAGACTTTCGTTCATCTTCTGGAACACTAATGAAGATTTTTGTTTAATGAAATCTGAGAGCTTTCTGTCCCTCCACTGGCAGCTATGCAAATAAGTATTAGGATCAAGTCAAGAATGATGAGTTGGTGTGGTGGAGGGATGCTGAAAAACTGTTGAGGAATAAATAGGTGACTGAGTGAATATATATGCGTCCTCTCTGATAGAATAGATAGAATAGAATGGTAATTGTTGATGACGAGTTTATTGGATTGATTATTTGAACGTGCTACTCACGAACTTTGTTTAATGAAACGATTAATGAATTTAATTTAGGCTTTTATTCACATATAAATATTGATCAGCAAACATAAACAGAAGCTCAACTGAACCTGCTTAATGCATTAAAACAAACCTCTTGCGGAAGCTCAAACGTGCTGCGTAACACGAGAATGAACCTCATTGGTTCTTGTAGAAGCTCAGACGTGCTGCGTAACACGAGAATGAACCTCATTGGTTCTTGTTGAAGTTCAAACGTGCTGTGTAACACGAGAATGAACCTCATTGGTTCTTGTTGAAGTTCAAACGTGCTGTGTAACACGAGAATGAACCTCATTGGTTCTTGTAGAAGCTCAAACGTGATGCGTAACACAAGAATGAACCTCATTGGTTCTTGTAGAAGCTACAAACGTGATGCGTAACACGAGAATGAACCTCATTGGTTCTTGTAGAAGCTCGAACGTGCTGCGTAACACGAGAATGAACCTCATTGGTTCTTGTAGAAGCTCAAACGTGCTGCGTAACACGAGAATGAACCTCATTGGTTCTTCGTAGAAGCTCAAACATGCAGCAAAACATGAGAATGAACCTCATTGGTTCTTGTAGAAGCTCAAACGTGCTGCGTAACACGAGAATGAACCTCATTGGTTCTTGTAGAAGCTCAAACGTGCTGTGTAACACGAGAATGAACCTCATTGGTTCTTGTAGAAGCTCAAACGTGATGCGTAACACGAGAATGAACCTCATTGGTTCTTGTAGAAGCTCAAATCGTGATGTGTAACACGAGAATGAACCTCATTGGTTCTTGTAGAAGCTCAAACGTGCTGCGTAACACCAGAATGAACCTCATTGGTTCTTGTAGAAGCTCTAAACGTGATGCGTAACACGAGAATGAACCTCATTGGTTCTTGTAGAAGCTCAAACGTGCTGTGTAACACGAGAATGAACCTCATTGGTTCTTGTTGAAGCTCAAACGTGCTGCGTAACACAAGAATGAATCTCATTGGTTCTTGTAGAAGCTCAAACGTGCTGCGTAACACGAGAATGAACCTCATTGGTTCTTGCACGTCAGCGAACCGTTTACAACAACTGATGTGTGAGATGAATGATAACATATGAATTAAAAGCCTAAATTCAATCTGTTCATCATATAAAGTGATCTAAACCGCTCAGTATATCTGGATTAATTTTACATTCATTGAATTTAATTAGTTTTAATTTTCAATACCATGCAATGTTCTGGGAACATTATTTTATGGTTGCAAAATAATAACATAAAAATAACCATTCAGGAAACGTTCTGTATAACGGTTTTAATTTTTTAATAAAGACAGAGGCTACAATGAAATATGGGGTCCATGAAAGTTTTGTGAAAACAGCACTGACAGGCAACTTTTTTAAGAAACGCTGGTTGGGAAGGAATTTTTGCAGAGAACATTTAAGTGAACAGTTCTTAAAGGAACACTTTGTTAGACTTTTTAATACACTATAAGACTATAAAGAACACAATAGAAACCTTTTTTTGCAATGGAAAGTTTCCATTAAAGGTTCGTCAACCATCAAAGCCAATAAAGAACTTTTACTTTTCAAAAAGATTTTGAAAGTAATGCATGCTGGAAAGCCTTTTTTCCCCATATTCCCATAAACCAAAATGCTTTTTATTTTGAGCATTTAACAACTTTTCGAGGTAACCTACAGCTTCTTTGGCCCACAGTTTTAAAGAATAAATCTCTAGAGTTATGAACACAGCAGGAACAGCCAGTTTCCTACAGCCAAATTTCAGGGTGAAATTCAACTCTGGGTCAGTGAACAAACTGATCACTCATAGTCTCTCGCTTCAACATCAACTGGCTGAAATTATTTATCTATTTCACTTCATGGCTTGCAAAATACGAACCATTCAAAACTGATCTCCTCTAACCATGAAGTTCAACCACAATTTTAGACTCCTTAGTACACTGTAAAAAATAACCGTGATTTTAACGGTAAAAAATGTAAAAATGCTGCAGTGCAAAACTGTTAATTAGTAAACAGAAAGTTTCCAGTACTATACACGGTAAATAACTGTAATATAATTTTACAGTAAATACTGTTAAATTTACAGTTTTTGATAGTAAAAAAGAACAAATCATTGTATAATTTACAGTGAAAAAAACGTAAATTGACATTCCCACAATTCCCTGTGACGCATCACATTTTATGTATTTTTGTTGAAATAACTATGGTTCCTCATAATTTTATTGTTTTTTTTCTAATCAGTTTTGTAAATTAGGGTTATATGTTACATTTAATGATGTTAAATTAATGTTTATTGCATTTTTTTATTTCATTCATGTTACAGTACCATGATGGTGCTTAATGTTTGTGTGAATGACACTGTGCAGCTTCTTTCAATAAGTATTGCTTTATACAAGTATTCACTTGTGATGAGCTGTGATTGCTGCTGTGATGATTGTTGATTGTCAGTGTATTACAAAGGTCTAAAACAGATATTAATACATTAATAAGTTGGTAAATTCACATTTTATCAGAAAATAAAATATGGTTTATTACTGTAAATTTTAAGTTAAATCTGTAAAACCAATAACGTTCCTGTACTTTAGATAAGTTCTGGCAATCACAGCTGCCATTTTTTTACCGTAAAATTTATGGTTTGTTTTTTACAGTGTAGGTTAAGTCCGATTACAGTTAGCCTCGTCTCAGGACCAGTGTTGGGAAAGTTACTTTTAAAGGTTATGCATGCATTGTTGTTACTAAAAAGTAACTATTTGTGTTTTTTAGTTACTTTTTATGGAAAGTAATGTATTACGTTACTTTTGCGTTACATTTCCTCACCTGGGCTGGGATCACTTGTTTGTTTTTTAATAACAGGTTTTATGAGTTTCCATTTTGAGGAATACTGAATCTGTTTTTGTGCAGTAGATGACTAATGCTCACATTTAGTCTAGAACAACAATAACCATAATTTTAACACAGCCTGCAACATGCTGCCCTGTCAATATGGGAAAACAAAGTAACTCGTGTTACATATTTGAAAAATGTTTGATATTTTGTTGGAAATTTAAAGTAATGTGTTACTTTAGTTCTTGAAAAAAGTAATCTGATTACATAGCTCATTACTTTTAATGCCATTACCCCAATTATATGTTGTTGTTTTTTGTATGTAGTAAGTATGTTGTATGTAGAACTTCCTTTTAAAACCAATGATAATCAGTTTTAATTTATGAATGACCTTCGGATCTCAAAGAGATGCGTTTGCTCGATTTGATCACTGAGTGCTTCATGGATTTATGCATGCAATACACAAGAACAAGGCTGAAACTAATCAGAATGCCATTTGCTAATTACTTTGTTTAATTCTTCCCAACTTCTAAATCAGAAATTAGCACAAATAATTATACGTTAGAACAGTTGCACAATGTCATGGTGAAGTTTGTTCTGTTTGCTTTGTTTTCTTTATTCAGTAATTAAAGTGATATTTGAGTGTTGTAGATGTACGCCAGTCAAAATCTTTCCTCGTTAACACCTACAGAGTCTGTAAATAACAACAGCAGTCAGGAAGTATTAGCAACAGTGTTTAACAAATAAAATATATTTATAATTCTGTTCAATTTCTTTTATAAGTGACATCCTCCATATATTGAATATATAAAAATAGTCTTTATATTTATATAAAGGGAAGCAAAAATTAGTTAAACCTAATGATAATAGTATTTTCTCTACAACTTTTAAGACACTACAACTTTTCCTGCCCTAGAAGTAGAATTACACAAACGAATTACATGCATCAGTAAAACAAGAAAACAAACATCTGTTGTTGTGCCTTATACATCTGAAATGTCAAACAAAAAAAATCTGTAAATTTCATCATGAAATTATTAATTGCTTCATAATAAACCTAAATTGAGTAAACATGCCTTGACAAACAATCTGTTTTCTCTGTTACATGTTGCATCTTTCACAGTGCTCATTAAATACTTTGTTAATTAGCAGCTGGAGACGGTGGCTGAGGTGTGCACATTGGGATTTTTTCTTCTTTCTTTTTCTGCCCTCTGTAGACTATGACATACATGATATTTTACATAATTCCCAACACAATTAACAAATATCCACCAACCTTTCTTGCAACCCTTGTCACAATCACACATAGCCTACCATATGGAAGTGTTTTTTTTTTTTGTCAAAGCAAAATATCATCCCATTATAATATGTTTCCTTTCATTTCCTTTTTTATTTTCTTTTAGCTCAGTATTTGTATTTATATTTGAACAATAGATGTGCTTCAGGATTTTGCAGGTAAATAAAGTATTCATTAAAATGTAGCCTATAAAAGCACTTTACCAAAAGTTACCACAAATATTTTATGAATTTCAATATTTCTGTCTGCATGTCCAGTCATCTGTTTCCACCCCTAACATGAATCTGTCTGATACTTGTTATAATCCCAATATAAATGTGATTAGGAACATTCAGGAATCATTTTTTATCATTCATTATCTTTTTCCGACTAAAAAGTAAAAAGGGTCTAAATTAAATACATTCTGAATGTTAGTAACTGTCGCAAGCTGTAACTGTTTGCTTCTAGCCAGGCCACCTCTGTTTCCATCATCGTTTCCATAGAAGCGGCAGCAGCGCACCCGCTCTCGTGTTTCTCTCTTAATACATCCGTGTAGAAACGTTTGTTTGAGGAGTTCCGCCGTCTTCGAGAGCAGTGAAATGCTCAAAATTAGACATTAAATTGTTCAACTACAAACATAAGTGTTTATTATTAGTGATGTTACACAATTTTGCTAGTTCAAAACTCTTTCAGATTATAAAATATGATTTAATCAAAGCATACGTGTTTCTGTCAGTGCGTTAAAAAGCGAGGCAAACCCTCACACTTGAGGAAGCAGCATGCCATGGACTGGAAAGGCTAACTCTGACGACAGCTGCATAGAAGCGGAGAAAACGCCTTCATATTAGGGTAGGAAGCGTGACAGTTCTCTTATACCATGTCATCCTACAATATAATATGTTTTTCTTACTTTGTATTGTTTTTAAAGCTTTTTCACGTGTTAAATGTGACGTGCTGTACATCCTGCCAACTGACTGCTGAAGACAGACTGTCTTAACTGTATGAATTACTCATTACTTTTAAAGATTAACAAGGTCAATATGAATGTATACATGTTATAAATTACATTTCAAATAATCGTCCTGCACTTAACATTTGTTTGGAGCAAACAATTCATACTTTCCTCTGTATTTTTGATTGTATTCTGCAGAATTATGGCAGAATCCTGTGGTCCACATAAAGACTGGTACTCAATACTGGGTGCCTGTCCAACAGATGACGTACAAGAGCTGAAACTGAAGTATCAGAAGCTCATCCTCAAGGTAGGTACTCAGCAAATGTTCATTTAGATAAACAGAAATTGCTTAATTAAGCAATTAAAATTGTAAGTTACTCTGAACAGGTTAAAACTTAAATCGGTAACGCTTCCTTTTACAGTCCAGTTACCTATGTAAATACTATGTACTTATTTTAGTAACTACAATTACTGGGTAATAACTAGTACTAACCCTGAACCTACCCCTAACCTACCCTGTTCCATGTACTTACCTTATATTAGCCAGTACTTTCTAGGTAAGTACACTGTAAGTACTGTACTGTAAAAGGAAGCGTTACCCTTAAATCTGTTCCCACCTCTAATTGTTTTTCCTCTCTTAATTCCAATGCTGCCTTGTCACTGAGTGGCGTGCATCGTATGAAGATATAATATATATATATAAGTATTTTAGCATCATGCTTTACCTATTTTTACTTTTTACACACTTTAAAATACTACTTTAAACACTTTTACACACTTTAAAATAATATGTACTTTAGGATATTTTCTAAATATATTTTCTTAAAATATGCTTGAAGTCAAAATTCAGTTTATATTTTAAAAGTGTATTTATTTGCACTTTCAAAAATATATTTTATGATATTTGAACTGTGTGCTGGAAATGATCATTGTAACAATGCATTGAAAGTATTAATGAGCCTATATAGTTTATACTCAAATATATCACACCACGATAGCCTCAAGGGCAAGTGCACCGATATGTGCTTCGGGAGATCCTTCCTGATCCTATACCTCCTCTCTTTCTCCCACCTCACTCCCTGTCTAGCTACTGTCCTATGCATTTAAAAAAAAAATGGTATATTGCTTTTGTTTCGAAGACACTCATAATGTAGTTGTAACACAAATAAAATACACTTTAATATTACTATGTAATTAGTCCCTACACGGGTATATACTGAAAGCACACTAAGAATACGTGAAGTTGGTCCAGTTTAGTACACAAAAGTACACTAAATGCATTTAGTTATGCTTTACTACAAGTTAATTACAACTAAAATATATTTAGTACAAAATTAGTTACAAATAGCACACTTCAAGTAAACTAATCATTAACACACTCTGGTTACAAGTATACTTAGCATTTTTTTTCACCAGGTAATAAACAACCAATATCCTAGTTCTATGCATGCTAATAACCAACTAGTTAACAGTGAGAATTGGAGCTTAAACTAAAGTGTTACCATATGAATGCATGCATGTATGCACACACACACTATTCACTACAGGTTTTTTATTTAACTTTTATCACTGATACTCTTAAGTTTTGAATATTGCATTGTAAAACAGTGGGCCTTGGAGTCAAAGAGATGTTATGCAGTGCATGTCTACTGCTAAAATTCATACAGAGATAAAGATTTTTCTTGATTCTCTCTTGAAAGTTTTCTCCTAGGGCAAATTGTTCCTGCTAAATACAAGCTTTGAAAATATATGCACAATTAATCAATGGCATCAGTATTTCTCATTAATACACATTGCAGGTTGATTTATCCCAGTCAAGTTATACCTAAGCTGATTTGTTTAATCCCAAACCCATTTTAATTACAGCAATCTCATAACACCAGTCGATAAATCAGGATGTGTGGCGTGCAATTTGTAGAAGCAGTTTGAAGACTCCATCCCAATGCCTTACGCAATATATACAGCAGGAGAGTGATTGGTAATGAAATTAATGATAGTTCAGTTTTTGTTTTAGCCTGTCAAAGTCAAACATATCAGCATCTTGTGATGGAAATGCCATCACGTATTGGTTTCTTCATAATATAGCCAGACAGTTGGGCAGAAGTTAGCTTGCTGATTCAGAATTTAGGATTGCCATTGTAACCTCAGGGTTAAAGCAATCTACACTGCTGTGTTACTTGGGATTACTGTTTGTAGTCCCAGTGTCCTGCCTCATTCTGAGTTCAGCCTGACAGTAGGTGGCAGTAGTGTGATGGTAGTAGCCTTTGTGCTTTAGTCTCTCTCCTCTCTCCATTGAAGCAGAAAGCGGCTGCAGGCAGAACACCAGAGCCCAGCGGAGGATGTGGCAGTGCTCCCTTCGCAGCCTCTGAGAGATGATGATGTATTGTTAGAGCTGGCGAGTGCTCCAAATTGCCCGGCCCTTTATATTGTGTTCCTGCTCTCCAAGCTCCATTAGCCCCAGTAAATGAATATTTTACAATGCGTGCAAAGAGACAGCAATTAAAGCGTGTAACTCCAGAGGGGCAGGAGGACGGGCTGCTCTAACAGAAGCTCCAGCCTCTCGTTGTGTTATGTATTTATTTATGACAAGTACCTGAGCTATACAGACTGGAAATTGTAGAGTAACATAGTAAATGGGTGGTGTAACCACATTAGTGTTTGTAACATTGAGTCAGAATGCATCTTAAGAAGACAGTATAGTAAGCATTCACATTCAAATGTTAAATCTTATTGGTTTTCCCTAAGGTTTTTACAAGTTATATATTTATATATTTTAATCATATATTGGAGTTATATAACATTACTACTAGGGCTGGGTAATAAATATCGATTTCTCGATATTAATCGATTCTCATTTTTACAGCACCGATATCTTTGGATGAGATTTTTTAGATGCGCGCAGCCGCAATACAATGTTCCATTCATTCAAATGAAAACAGGATGACTAATCGATTCTTGAGATTTAAGAATCGATTAGTCATCCTTAGGGTTGGGTATTGAGAATCGAGTATCTGATTGGAACCAGGACTAACGTTTCGTTTTTCCCGGAATCGTTCAAAAGTTAAAATTTCGATTCCTAGTTTCGATATTCACAGTCCATCGACCAGAAGAAAAAAACGCTGAACACCACCAACATCTACCGGAAGTGTTGGCATAGCCACGCGAGTCGAACATGAGTAGCTTACGTCGGGGGTCCAAAGTGTGGCTTCACTTTTCCAAAAAAACAAAACGAAATCTCAGCAAAATGCAACATTTGTGACAAAAGGAGTATTTGTGACAGAAGTATTTCCTTCAGAAAGACCGTTGGTTAGCAAGGTTAGCTAAACTTTTTTGACCCTGCCTCTTAAAAGAATCGGAATCGAGAATCGTTCAGGAACCAGAATCGAAACAAGGAATCGGAATTGGAATCAGAATCGTTCAAATTCAAACGATACCCAACCCTAGTCATCCTGTTTCATTTGAATGAATGGAACATTGTATCGGCTGCACGCATCCAAAAAATCGCAATAATCTTTGTCCTTTGTTACTATTGATGTGAAACAAAGTCTCAATTTTCAAATTACGTCCATTTTCTTTAGAAATTCAAAAACATAAATAACGTTTTGGCGCTGTGGCGTGAGATCGCTCTGTGCGCACCCGGAAAGCATCTCTCTTCCGGCTTAATAATACCAGTTACAGCGCGAAATAAACATGAATGAGCATCAGAAAGTGTGTTAAAAGATAGAGTACAACTTATTGAAATCCGTATCATGTCACATTGATTCGCTTAATCAGCGTTTCAACTGTGGAAAGACGTCAGTTAAACAGCTTGTAATCAATGTCATGTATCATCATATTTACCCCAGAAACCCACATAAATTCGTTAGTCAGCTAGAAAAATAACTCTACAGAGGAGCATTTTGCTAAATATATACACCATATTACGTATGCATTATAATCTTTCTGTTCTTCAATATTTAATGCATATTTGAATAAATCTGGCAAGTTTTTATGACAGCCACCATTTAAATGTTTATATTTCATATAATCTTCTTATTATACAAATAAATAAAAGTGTAATTAAAGTGTTTGTATAGCTACAACACAATTAATTATTACCTTCATATTAGGCTAATGAAGCCTTGTAGGCTACAACTAGACTCCCATAGTTTACAGCATTAGTTCAGAGATTTGATTTCCTTGAGAAAATTTGCCATTTATTGTAAGTGATATCCAAAATAATCAATATTTAATCGAATCGAAATCGAATTGAATTGCAAGCCTGTGAATCGAAATCGAATTGTGAAATTTGTGTCAATACCCAGCCCTAATTACTGACAGTTCAAAAGTTTGGAATCAGTAATATATAATTTAGTTTTTGTTAAACTTTGTTTTGTTTTTTTCAGCAAGGATGCATTCAATCGATCACATGTGACAGTAAATACATAAAATAAAATACATTTCTATTAATCAGAGAATCAGAACATAAGTTACAGAAGTAAACAAATTATCATGGTTTCCACAAACATATTAAGCAGCACAACTGTTCAACATTCATAATAAGAAAAGTTTATCGAGTACCAACTCAACATATTAAAAGGATCCATTCTTAAAGAGGCTATATGCAGCTTTTTCCCCAAAATAAACGTAACAATAGCCTTTTTATTTGACCATTTATGACTCAAACATCTCCTGATGAGCATACTGACACCTTGTCCGCTCACAGTGGGTGCGCCTATAAGCCTGTATCCTATTTTTCCTATTTTCTGTCAGGTCGGATTTTTCCCGTGCCGTCTGCGGATGTGACGTAAAGCGCGTTCATGTTAAACGTTTCAGATCACTCTGCCACCACCGCTAGTCAGCAAGTAGCCTACACTCGAGTTGCAAGCAGAACACTTATCTCAAACAATATATGTATTTGACTGTTCTTACCTCTGTAAACATAATGTTGACCTCCGTGTAGCGGATGACTTGTGAAGTGTGCACGTACTAGCCGCGCGCTGCGAGAGCGAGCAGAAAGGAAGAGCAGTTCTGTTTTGGGCCACAGGTGTCAGTCGCGAGTTTAAATTTCAGGAAAACGCATGTTGCCTCTTTAATACAATTGGCATTTTTTTCAAGCGGACATTTTACATTTTATTACATTTTAAAAAAAATTGTAAATTTAAAATGTTAATTTTTTAAAAATACAAAAATTTTAAAACATTTAAAGCGGAAAATTTAAATGTTTTTTTTTGTATAATGTTTAAAGTTTGTTTTTTTAGATACCTAAGCTTTGACCAATTAAAAATATATTCATAAATTTTAACTTTTTTAAATATCTTGCATTTTAAATCCAGCCCAGTGTATCTTGATCTCTGTTACGACAGACCTGAAACTCAGTTCACAGGGACTATCTATTTGACAAAAGACTACCCAGGGAGATGTTTGTGGAGCAGCGGTATGTGCTTGCCAGGGCTAAGCTGCACTTCACACCTGTGGTCCTGACTCCTCGAGCTCACCTACAAAGAGTAGAGGAAAGCAAAACCCTATCTCCAGATTCCGCCACTGGGGAGAGAGTCTAATTCTCTAGCAGAATCTGGCGTCCTGCTGGAGGTAACTGAGAAATTGTGCTGCCAAGCTTGCTCAGCCATTCTTAGGGTTTAGGACCGGAGCTATTTTTCCCTTTCTGTGCTCGCTGAGGATAAAATGTTGGATATATTACTTTGGGAAAGGTGGTGGTTCAGATTGCCACACCACAGAAATAAAAATAACAAATCTAATATTTAAACATATAGCTAGTGTCAATGTTTTGCTGTTATGTGTACTAAAACACACCCCAAAGTGCCTTACAAATGGGTGTCATAATGTAGACAGATTTTTTTCCCACCAACATGTAACTTTCTGTGTTGTGAATATTAATTAAAATTCCATTTTTCAAGCATTGCATTATGTAGGCTTCGTTTTATATTTTTTATTGATATTTGGTGAACACATGGTACTATACTGAATTCCCAGTGTTATTCTAGATGGCCACGTTGATTAAAAGGGTTAGTTCACCCAAAAATGAAAATTGTGTCAGTAATTACTCTCATGTTGTTCCAACCCTGTAAGACCTTCGTTCATCTTCGGAACACAAATTAAGATATTTTTGATGAAATCTGAGAGCTGGATCACTCCATACTGAGTCCAGCAGGCTTCTGAGGAATTGAAACTTGCTGTCCTCGAAAAGTTGTTAAATACATCGTTAAAATAGTCCAAGTGACTACAGTGGCTCAATCTTAACTTTATTAGTGACGAGAACACTTTTTGTGCGCAAAAACAAACAAAAAGAATGACTTCATTTCAACTGTTGACTTCCTTCTCTGTGCGCCTCTAGTCAGTTAACGTAGTGTGATTGCGTAGAGCTACGTCACACGTAGGCTCACTATTGGCCGACGCTGGTCATGTGTGTGATGCGTGTGATGTACAATAACAGAAGCTTACATTATTAAACTAGTAACCTGACTCGAAGCAGAGAGAGAAGCAAATGAATAGTTGAAATAAAGTCGTTATTTTTGTTTGTTTTTACGCACATAAAGTTTTCTCGTCGTTTGATAAAGTTAAGATTGAGCCACTGTAGTCACTTGGACTATTTTAACGATGTCTTTAATAACTTTTCCAGGCCGCAAGTTTCAATCCCTCAAGAAGCCTATGGACTAGTATGCAGGAGTGATCCAGCTCTCCTATTTTAATCAAAAATATCTTAATTTGTGTTCCGAAGATGAACAAAGGTCTTACGGGGTTGGAACAACATGAGGTGAGTAAAACTGACCGAATTTTCTTTTTTGGGTGAACTAACCCTTTAAGGTTTCGCTTACAGCTCAAGATTTCACTTTAGCTATTTAGCTTTGGTCATTCTCTGATCCTCTGATCTGAAGCATCCTAAACACAAATCGATCTAATCCTCTTAGCTGGTATCCTGTGCCGTTCCTAATCTTAATGTCTTTTTTTACTCTGGTACTTTTAATTAAACCGAGATTTGAGCGAAGAAGGATGCTTTCCTTGCATTTTACCAACTTGAAATTCTCCTCAGAATGTAATGACGGCATGTAAAAGCGCTAGTGCTGGAGAGAATGCACTCTGAAAAGCCTTCCATCAATTGGATGGCCGCAATGAATGATTTACGTCAGTATATTTAAGGATCTTTCAGTTAAAGTTCATTGGCCCCTCTTTCTCGTATCTGAGAGTGGGTCTTCTTTCACCCGCACTGCTAAAATGACCAGAAATGGTTAATGATTCTCTCAATCAGGAAGTTAATTTTTGGCTTGTTGCTGCAGTTGCTTTTCTGTTCCTCTTCTCATCGCATTCTGACCACCCATTAACAAAGTGAAAACAACAACAAAAACACAAACAGAGAAAGGGGCGAGGAGGGAGGGGGATGAACGGGAAACAACGGAGAACGGGCACCCTTAAATTTTAATTAGTTTTTAAACTTAATTGCTTGAAATGATTAGTTGAATTCAGTCTTCCTGTTGCTTAAAATTACAAATATAATCGCTGTGGACAGTAATTGGCTTGCCCCAGATTGTCGGTTATTGTAGCCCAGTGTCACCCCATGCATCATTACCCGACTTTGGCGGCGATGCGGCTTCTGAACTATAGCGACCATACAAATACACAAACACATACACTTGCAATGCTCTGCTCACCTGTGCCAGAGCATAATCAGAGTTTGGTTGAATGCCTGCTCGAAAGGATCTAAGTTGTTTTCCGTTGCCCCTTTCAACCTTGCTCTTCTCCAGTGGGCGAATGAAGTGCCCCACGGCTCAGCTGACCCTCAACCCCCACTAATCGATAGTCACAGCCCCAGATCTGTAGATCGCTCAAGGAGAAGGACTCTTTACTGTAAGGATCCATCTAGGCCGGAAGGGACTGTCACAATAAATCCCTAAAGCTTCCTTTAGGGGAGGGTGAATTAGACTTCTGGGTACATTTGTATTTTATTTTGGCAAAGCTGTGTTGTTACCGTAGATCTGTCATATTTTAGGACACAAAGTGGGATCACATTAGTGTTTTTGGCTGGAGGAAAGAAGCGGCCTTTGCCCTTCTAACTGTCTACTCTGTCCAGTCTTGTCATTGGAAAGACATATATGTCCTAACTGATATATATATTTTGCACCATTGTCCATAAGAGTGCCCATGGTCTGCCTTCTTTGGTAAACTGTCCAAAAGCACAGCAAGCCCTTCAGGAAATTGCCCATTAACTTTACATCAAGACTTGTCACCATGTTTACATTTTTATTATTCTACCTTTTGTATCACCAAATATTGACAGTTTCTGTTATCTGGTTTGGTTTCTCGGCCTTAAAAAAAGTTTTGGTCCAAATGTTTCTATCAGGCGTGACTGTCATTGGTTATCATTTCTGTCAGTCTCATCACTGCGTTTTGATTGGCAGTTTCACCCAGACAAGCAGAGGCTGGACGTATCAGAAGGGGAGGCGGAGCAACACCTGCAGAGATTCATTGATGTCGACCAGGCTTGGAAGATCTTGAGTAATGAGGAGAGCAGGAAGGAGTACAACCTCCAGCTACGGGGTACGTTCCCTTCGTGTCTATCCTCTTATGCACTTTCAGTCTAATCCTTTTAAGTACTGAAACTTTACTAAAGTGTATTTGAGGAATTGTGTTTAGATGGGCTATGATGTATTGAATTTTGTAAATGAGTGACCACACTTATGATTTTGGTGACCAAAATGTCATTGAGACATCGGTGTGGTTTTCCAATTAATTACCTAACAATGCCCTAGCAACCACCCAGAATACTCTGGAATTTTCAATTCTGCGTGATTTTGCTTGTTTTCAACTTGGTCAAGTGGCTACTTGGTTTGGAAGTGAATTCTGTGAGCGATGCTTCATATATTGCTACAGAATGGACAATGCACCTCTTGTACCCTTTTTCGCCCTTCATTTCTTTTGTTGTTTCATTAATGTTCCCCTGGCCTGTAGTCTATAATTGAATCCCTTAAAACTCATCTTTGATCACTAAAATAAGATTTAAATGTTTTTTCCTGTAAAAAATCTTCATGCCTTAAAATTAGCTTGAATGTAACCACCTTTGCTTCATTTAGTATGCGTGGATATGCTCAATTAGCACTGCCTCCACTCACACCAGCTCACAGATTCACTCGGCCAACTTACCGAGGTAAACACTGCACAATGGTATCGCTCTTTACAATGTTGGACACATAACGGTAATTAATATGATTAGCCTTTGGCTTGACAATGTTATCAATCAGTTAATAATGTGTAGCTAATGTAACACAAACCATGTTCCCGTTCTTATCTCAGAGTTAAACGGCTGCCTTCTAACAATCATCTAAAATTAGGGCTGTCAAATGATTAATCGCTATTAATTGGCATCCAAAATAAAAGTTTGTGTTTACATAAGATATGTGGGTGCACTGTGTATAATTATTTTATATATATATAAATACACACACATGCTTGTATATATTTAAGAAATATTTTCATGTATATACTGTATATAGATTTATATATATATTTATTTATATATATATAAATATTTTATATATACATTTTTTTTTCTTAAATATACATGCATGTGTGTGTATTTATATATAAACAAAATAATTATACACAGTGCACCCACGTATAATATGTAAACACAAACTTTTATTTTGGATGCGATTAATCGTGATTAATCGTTTGACAGCCCTATCTAAAACATTTTAAAGAACTCTGGAACGTTGTCCGTGAGGAAAGGCATATAGTTAATCATAACATCATGATATACATGATACATTTGTTAAATTGCAAAATTTACTCAATTTTTCATATCAACAAAAAACATACCCGGATACGTGTTAATGATATGTTAAAGCCCGCTGGCACGTTGATGTGATTGATTACAAGGTAGTTTGTGACGTCAAAAACACCAGCGATTTCAAACCACATTATTGATTTTTTTATTATTTTTTTTTTTCAGTTTTTGCCTTTTTACACATGGAATGAGCACTTAATAAAAAATTGTCATATCAACCATCCATAATAGTCTAGCACTGATGAGTACAGCTTACGTTTAACCTGAAAAATAAAAATTCATCATTCATTTTTGTTCATTGTTGGTAATTTATTTAGAGCAAGAAGCAGCTTTATCACTAGCCCTTTGGCAAACTAAAATTGTCTGAAATATTTAAAATACCAAAGGAAGGAATGAGAACCGAGCTGTTGTCTTTGGTCTGGAGTCACAGATGCTTCCTTACAGAAAGCGTAGCTGGAATTGTGGGTACTAGAGGAGGAGGGAAATAAAGAGAGAGTGCGAGAGAGAATGTAGGTCAGGTCTGTCACACATGGCCAGTTCTTACATGAAGTGATAGTCGGCTTCTCGCCTAAGGAACAAGCTCCCCCTAGCCCTCCATTAGGACCTTCAATAAGTGTACATCCAGGGTCCTGTGCGCCATTAACTGGGGAGCTGTGGCATCGCCTTTAGGGGGAACACTTTGCACTGCTACTTGCTGAACATAGATCGCCACAGCCACAGAATTGACATTTAGAGAACGTCCACAGAAAAGCCAGGCCTCGTTCAGGTTGCACATGCTGGAGTGATAGAGTTCCCTTCCTCATTTAATGCAATGACTTTATTTCAGATATCAGACACGCTATGTTTTGTATATTTTAAAAAGTTTTATTTATATATTAAATATTTATTTTTATATATAATATAAATTATATATGAATCTATATACAATATATACATGAAAATATTTCTTAAATATATACAAGCATGTGTGTGTGTGTTTATACATATAAAATAATTATACACAGTGCACCCACACAGAAACACAAGCTTTTATTTTGGATGTGATAAATCGCGATTAATCGTTTGACAGCCCTAATTATTATTAGAGGCAGGCCGATATTATCGTCCGATATTGGCATTTTCCAAACTATCGTTATCGGCAGTTATAATAGCCGATACATGAATATTTCAAAAATAAAATATAAATGGACGAAACACGCTTCTACCATGTCATGAGTGTTAGAGTTGTATAGTTTGTCCACCCGAAGGCACTCTACACCATCCCTGCTAACCACAAAGCTAGCTAATGCCACTATCATCAGTGGAATACCACTAACGTTAACATTAATGAGCTTTGGTTCCTTTGTTCTGTTGCGACAATAAAAGAAACAAGTTTCTTTTTAAAATGCATTATTATATTATTTTAGTTAAAACTCATACATAACTACAAATAACTAATGTTAGGGAAATCTATTATTGTTTTGTTGTGCGTTTCGGAAAAAAAAATATATATATATCGGCCGATATATCAGAATATCGGATTTTAAAACCAACAAATATTTGTATCGTATCAGGCCTTCAAAATCCTTTATCGGTTCGGGCTCTAATTATTATTTTAATCGGTTTGAATGAATGATTCAACGACTCACTCATAAAGACTCGCTGGTTCAGTGACTCGCTGATATTACCTTTTTTTTTGTCAGTCCATATTGCAAACATTGACTGATGATATTTAATTGTGTTTGCTCATTTCCTCTATTTTTACATTAATTGAGCATAAGAAAATGGCAAAGAAAAATGTAAAGTTAATGATTTAGAACACTTAAATGTAATCTTTAGAAAATGTTAAAATTAATATAATTTTTTTGTACTGTAATAAATTATAATTAGGATAAATTAACCTGTAGCATTTCAAATGATTAATTTTATTTTTATGCAAAGTGTACAATTTTAACTGACTGTTTATTGGTCATCATCGCTCATAACATGAAAATAATTATTGGTTTGTCAGTATTGGTGCATAAAAAGCAGCACACACAGTAAACTGTACAGTTAATTTTTGTATCTAATTGATGTAAAAAATAATCTCAATTCTCAATTGAAGTCTATATGGTCTGTTTAATTAAGTTTGAGATTGATTCTGGCCAGCTCAAAAGATACACTAATCCCTAACCAACTTAAGTAGCCTGCCCTGCAGTCATTAACTGGACACTGAAATGTGTGTCAATATTGACCAGACAAGGTTTGATGTCAAATACTCTGGCTTCTATTTAAAAGGTCACTTCTGGTTGGGAAGGTAATACATATATATATATATATATATATATATATATATATATATATTCATGCATTCTATTATCAGCAATGTATTCAGTTTTAAATATTCATGAACAGGGTCTTATTTGTGTCAGATAAGGAGCATTTTACATGTGGTTACTGTCATAGGAATAAGTTTTTATATCTTTCATCAGTTTATGCATCTCTGACTTGATGACTAAGCAGAAATGCATCTATCCGTAGCTGTACGTTTGTAACTGGAGGTTATTCTGGGTACTCTGAGTCTGTATAGTATGAGGTAATTAATCAAGTTTTTATGTTGCATAACTGAAATCTTCCCATCAGTTTAGCTTTTCGTTAGTATTATATCCGAATGTTATTCATATTTTTTTAAGTTCTTTTTCTTTTTTTTCCACATAAGAAATTAATGATAATGTTAGTTGCCAGAACTGAAATGGCACCTACTTAGGACATTCCTTTAAACGAATTAAAAGAAAGCATGATAAAACGTTGCTTTCAAACCTGTTAATTGCCAAGATCTCAGACAGTATGCCAGAGAGGGACAAGAACCGTTACTTGAAGTGTCGCGTTCTTGATTCCTGACTTCAATTAGGAAGCAAAGAAATCTAATTTCATTCTCAGCCTCTTGACAATTAATTGTCATATTGCATTTTTTCGCACACGGTTTTAGTTTCAAATTCACTTATTAGCAGCCTTTAAAGCAGAACCTTGTGAAATGCCAAGCATTCCCTGCTTTAATATTCAATGAATATTTTAAGACAACTCTTTTGTGTGTATTCATAGCAGCAGTAAGAGACATGAAGGCTTTGCTTGGACACTCTAAATGACCTCAGATGACTTTGCAGCTTCCTTTTTCTAAATCTCTTATAAGTGGAACAGCAGCCCAGCAATCCTCTGTGATTATTGCTTAAATATTTCAACGAGCAAGGATTGCTCTGGAAACTTTTTGACTCTTCCAGACACTTTTTTCCAACGAAAGGTTGTGGCCTTTTTTTTGGTGTGTGTGTGTGTGTGTGCCAAAAATTAGATGTGGTAATGAAACACAACCTTCAGAGTAATCTTATAATATATATATATATATATATATATATATATATATATATATATATATATGTATATATATATATTTAGGGCCAAAGCACTAACGGTCCGAGGACCCTCTTGAAACTGTTAGGATTATTCTTTTTTTTTTTTTTTGCAAAGTAAGCGCCATTTTCGTGGCCGCAACATGCTCAAACTCACCAAATTTGGCACGCATGTCAGGACTGGTGAAAAATTTCATATTGTGTGGGTTTCGCGGATGGGCGTGTCGAAATGGCTCGCTGAGCGCCACCTGAGAAAATTGGAAAAAATTAGCCCTCGTCCATGTTCAACCTACATGCATGAAATTTGGTGGGGACGTGCATCATATCAAGACGCACAAAAAATCCTCAAGAACATATTCCCTAAACTTGACAGGAAGTCCGCCATTTTGAATTTGAACTCTCCAACGAACTCCTCCTAGGGATAGGGCTGGGTACCGAGTTCGGTACTTTTTAGGTACCGACCGAATTGCCTCTGTACTACCGAGTATCGAAACATGTCTTGTTTTTCGGTTCCAAATTTCGGTACCTAAGTGGTTAATCTCGTCAACGTCAGTGAAACAATAAGCACGCAGCATGATAGGCTGTGGCAGAAAACACTAGTTTACGCGGCTGCTCAGAGACGTAGCTCGTCGCACGTGAGTGTGTGTGTGTGCGTGTAAGCGTCCCAACCCAGATGAATAGATAATATGTGGAAATGATCCAAAGTGTATCTGTGTGCCAGACTTGACTTGACTTGACTAGTCATCGACGATTCGCCATGAAACGGGAAGTTGTTGTAACTTCAGTGTACATCCTCAGACCTGCGCGAAATTTTATACGTTATACAACAGTCCCGCCCTGAACACATGTATATGCTGAAATTAGCCCACAATCATAGCGCCACCTGTTGGCAACAGGAAGTGACCTATAACAAAGCAGCCCCGCCGCACGTTTGACCTACATGTACGGAATTTCTGTGGCACATGCATCATGTCGTAAATGAAGTGCATAGCAAATTCACAGCCGCACCGGCTGAGCTCTCAGAATATGCAACACGGCCGCCTCGCACCCCGATGTGCTACAGAAAAAACAACGTTTTCTTGTTATCAGTGAGATATTAGTCATAGTGTATTGCCTTCCTCAGTGTTGTTGTAAAATGCAATGCTAAAAGGACTTCTTATCTGGTTTTTAATGAAATACTGCTTTATTCTTGATAGAAAGAGAGCATGTTGTCTCATGTATTGATCATCAGTTTGATTTCCTCTTCATATTACATTTTTCTGCAGCACATGAATTGAAACAGAGCTGGCCAGTGGACACCCATATAACACTAGACGACATGAACTGGGATTGTGGTTAGTACTCTTTTCTCAAGCAACTTATAATAATATATTATAAATACGGGTTATAATTATAAAGCATCACTTCTGTTTCAGACACTGAGTGTTATACGTATGGCTGCCGCTGTGGAGGAGAATTCATCTTAGAGAAGGATGACACACAAGAAATGGAAACAGTTGTGTGCTGCAATTCCTGTTCGCTCAGCATTGAAGTTAAGAAGGTTACATGACACTTGGATACTTAAGGCTAGTTTCTTATTGGACTGTTATTTAATGGACACATAGTGGATTTTAACAGGAAGACATCACCCATTCATAACTGAGCCTGGCACTTACAGTATGATAAATTGTTTTTGAGGAACTGGTTGAATTTTTCATCAGGTGGATTCAAATTTGACAGTATACAGAAATCAAAAAACATGACATTTCTTTCTTAAAGCTATTTTTTTAATGGCCTCCACATAAATCTTCAAAGTCACCATATTGTAAAAACCTTTTTTCTTGTGGAACTGAGCAGCATATTTCATTTCATTCACATGTACCTTTTATCAAGTGCATCCCCAAATAACTGTTTCCAGAATTGGGTCACACTAGATCTCACTGTCACAGAAAGCCCTTGGTTGTTTCCTCCGAGCTAGACGTGCTCTTTTACAGACCAGACATTTACTCAAATGCTGTTTGTTCCCCATCCTTTCACACCCCGTGTTTGCGAGGACCGGGCAGGCGGCTCAATAACCTCTTAGCTCTTGTTAACTTTGTTTGCATGTAAATAAATGCACTTTTTTCCTCCTCTAACAATGAAGTCACTAACTGCCTCCACACATCACTGATCGAAAAAGGCCCTCCAGTTAATGATGAGCTTTTCATTTTTCTTTCGAGCCTTATTGTTCTCTGGCTCCACTCAATTTTGGGGGGATCCGCAAGGTTGTGGCATTGGAATAGGGTCATGGCTTTATTCAACTTCAAACAGTCATTAGGCTGTTTGCTAAAATCTGTCGTCCCATAGTAGAAACAGCTTGATCGGGGCAAAACCACGCTTTTCATCAATGTCCTGAGGCCTGAACCGAGGCTAGACCTGCCAGTGGACCGGCAATGGACCGAACTTTAATCGACTGTGACATCAATTACGGATAATCTCATCACTTTTGGAGAGTGGGCTTGTCAAATCTCTAATTAAGTCCTCAGTTCCCCCTATATGTGCAGACAGGATCAACAACACATTATAGTGCAATGATGGACATCATCATTCTATTTTAGAGGGGATATAACTTTTAACCTTGCGTGCACTTGTGGGTCTGGACAGGCAGTTGGGCAGCTGTGTTTCTTTGAATGAATGTCACTTTATTTCATGACTGTAAATGATGAAAGAATCATAATAATTCATAACAATTTGCATGGTAAAGATGTGGGTTTTTTTATGTTCTAGTCATTACTTGAGTTAACTGTATTTTTGTATGTTGGCCAACTGAATTTTTCAGCGTTCATAAAAATAGATCAGAAAGTCGGTTTTCAGGATAGAAAATTAGAGAGCTATGTAGTTTTATTTAAAGCAGCACTATGTAACATTTTTCAACGTTTATAATATTTTTCCAAAACTCTGGAGTTGTACATCGACAATAGGTTGAATGACAGGTCTGCTGTATCGCTTTTACTGGCACTCTATAACTTCAGGGAGCGGGTAGGAACCCGAGCACAAAAATGAACTACAAAATTCGACTGCTTTACGGCATACGCCACTTCCCCCACTTCCTCAAATTCCAACGTGAGAGCCCAACAGACGTTTTTTTTATTTAAATTTTTTTTTTACGTCTGTATGTTGTCATAGCTCCGGTCTGGTGCATCAATCTTACCCCGTCTAGCAAATGTGAAGTGCGTCAGAAACAGCGCGCGCGATCAGTTTACTGTTGGCAATGTGTTGAGTTCGCATCCAATGTAGACTGCATTGCTTTCTTTTGAGGGCGCTTAACACATTCAAGCATCCCCTCAGAGCCGGGCGGGCAGCTCGCGCCAGCTCGAGACGTTAAAGTATACGGATTACTGAGTTTGGTAGGGGCTACATTCTTGCAAGTAAATAATACATGATTAGACGGACAAAATAATCGGTCAAGATAACTATCCTATGTCTCCAGGCTGATAGTCATGTTTGTTTTGTATTTTTTCTGCTGAAAGTGTCTTGCCTCAGGCTATAATGTAATGCAAATCGATTTTTCAAATTTGCAGATTCATCTACGACATGGCTATTATCTACCAACAAACATTGAATTGAATTAGCATATCCATTATATAAAACAGTTGCCAATTGGCTAACGTTCCTCTAAAGAGGCTGGCTTGTAAACGTGAGCTACGCAATCTTTTGACGTTTGAAAAAATTAAAGCCCATGAAACTATATTCTAAGACATGCTGAAATATATGCTAATGTACTTCGAGATGAAGACATTTCACGTGCATAAACTGGAGTCTGCCCAAGATGTGAGAACTCCTTCCTTCTACAGAGTTTGAGGGTATCGCTCGTCAACAAATGCACGCGTGTATTCCCTGGTGTCCCATGACGGATTTTATGACAGTAGTAGAAGACAATACTGTTTCCCAACTGTAGGGGGACCCAGAGAGCAAAATTTCAAAAGTAACAATGCTGCTTTAAAAAAATAAAAATTTAAATGTATATTTTATTGAAGATTGCAACATAACTATTTAATTTAGTTATACCTTGTCTCTGTTGTTTGGTGACTGTTCTCACATTTTTTTCTTCCCTGTTGACATCTGTGTGAACGGTAACCCAAAACCGTTGTCTAACTAAGCAAGACTTTCACTGATCCCGGTTCTTGTTCGCAGGTAGCTTTGAAAAGAGTTTCCTTTAATGCAAAGCCTGCACTCCAAGTAGTTGGAAGATAGGGCCCTTTTCTTTGAATGAACTTTCATCACCTTTTTTGCTCTCATGGTTTCTCATTTAATGCAGGCGGTTTGACAAAGAGGGAACCTCCCTCCCTCCTTTAACTCTTCTCAGCTCAAACCTTTAAAATAGCTTGTGTGTTTTGGACAACGTTGCATATTTGCCTCTCATCTCAAAATTTTCAATGGTGGCCACCATTTTTTTCCTACATAAGATTATAAAATCTCAAGCCATTATTCTTTCACATTTTCAGAATTCAGTTTTAAATGTGTTAATACTAATAATACATTTGTGGTAACAGTTTAAAGGGTCCAATTTTCAATTTTTGGCTGAATATTACTACTTAAAAAGCACATATTAATGCCTTATTCTGCATACCCATTTTCTTCTTCCCAATACTTAAACTTTACAGCTACCTTGCTAACTATCCATATATTGAGGCAAATGGCGTAGTTAATAGTGAGAATTTGACCAAATTTGTATTAATGTAGATCTGCATTTACTCTTACTGGCTTTTACTGAATTTTATGTTTATATTGATGTTTTGATATCGAATAGGAGAGATTATATTTGCATTTAAAATTACACACTTCACCTTTAGGGTTGTATCGTTTTGGCTCTCTTTTTGATGGATGACTCTACTAAAGATGTTTGCAGGAAGCTGATGGAAGCTCCATGCTTGTGTTGTGGTTGTCTGGTTTGTTTATGACTGAGAGTCTTTCAGAGAGCCAGAGGTTTACTGCCTATCCCATCATCCTATCCATTCAATTGGCAATAATGCTAACAGCCCTCATGCAATGCTAGACCTGTGTGTGTAAGAGAGAGAGAACTGACAGAGAGGGGTACAGTTATATTAAGCCAATGTATAACCTCTCAAAACACCTATGAATCCTTATAGGTACGTTTTATTCTGCCTTCATCGGATTGCTTTGTTTTTTTTTGCAGTAATGTGTAGACCTAAGCTATACTACCTGCTTGAAATATGAATTGCCGTGTTTGAATCGTGACTGTTTTCTTTTAAAGGCTGTTTACACATTTGTTGTGAAAGCAGTTGCCAAGGGGAGTCACAATGCCAGAGCGTCCCCAATGTGCTCATAGACTAAACAAGTGACAGCACTGGTGCACCCATAAAGCCACGGGCCCTCAGGTGCCCCCACCCCACTGTTGCATGCCCGAACATGTCAGAACCTGGTTTTAAAAATAACTACTCCTTGTTAATCAAGCGAACCTTCCCCCAACCACTACACCAAAACACACACCGTCCTCCCTTGATGACAATTATGTCAACCTGCTTGTCACACACACCTTCATTTGTCTGTTTTTTAATGTTAACATGTCATATATGTTGGCAGATGGATGCTTTCTGTCTTTAGCCTGATAGACTGAAAAGGCACAGCAATAATGTCTCAAAGGAAGCGGACTTGCTAATCAACGACAGCAAGCTAAATTTGAAACGCAACAAGGAACCGCTTGGCCACGCACAGCTTGCTTGGAGATGCAACTTCATTGTTTGCCAATCTCTTAATTGGCTATTGGCCTTATAGCTCTATTGAGGGAAACCCTCTAATTTGGAGTGAGATACAGTGGGTGGTAATTGCAGACACTATAGCTGTAGATGTGTCATTTCATAGTGTCCACCACACCTGAGCTCTCTGTTTTATTCCCTGTCCTTCTCTTGGAGTGAAGTGAACATCATTGTACAACTTCCGGGTTCAAGAAACCCATCATGTGGTATTGATTCCAAGAGGAACGGGAATGCCTGCATGTTTTAGGCCGTGGCTGGGATAATCAGCTCGGCCCTTTATTCCCATCGCCCGTCGCTCCTGGTGATGGAATTAGCTTGAAGCAAGCAGAGCGGAAATCACTCGGCTTTATGAATGACATCCCAGAGGTGGGAACGGATTAGTCTTTTCCCTCTCTCCTTCGGTCTGTGTCTGGCTGTCTCTCTCTGCAGCAGCTCTTCTCTTTACAGCACCAGGTGGCTTTTTTTCCGGGCACAAAGGTGTTTCTCTTAATCCCATTACGCCAGTGTTAAGTCTCACCAACATCAAAATTACCCCCACCACCACTAGCCTTCGTATCTCTTTGCTTCTCCCACCCCCAGTTCGCTTTCCATCCGTCTCCCTTTCCGAGTGACTGAAGGTGGTTTCACCTGAAAGGAATAGAGATCTGCAGGGCAGCTGCTGTTTTAGCAGTTGATGTTTCCATTGCTGACTCACAGCGATTGCCAATCCCTGATCCAATTTCACCATGCTGGTGGCCCCTTATTCCCTTGTCCAATAATGTGTCTGCTGGAAAAAATCCCACTGCTCCAAATCAAGTCTAATCCTTGCTGGAGACCTCATGTCAATCTTGTCATCCCAAAAGGAAAAAAAATCAAGACAAAACCATACATCTGGACCTGCCCCAGATCTCTCTTTCTCTCCATTTCTTTGGCCTCTAGGGATGGCTTTTAAGTCCCCCATCTTCTCCAAAGAAAAGTAGTAGGGATCACGCAACATGACCTACCAGAACCTTGATATCACAATATTGCCACCCTTGGGCATTGGGACATAGGTGCGGATTAAGACTTTGCATAATAAGATTACACGCTGACTGAATGATATCAAGGGACGATCCATATGTGGCAAGCTGGCTCTCTGTCTCCGGCTCAGTGGCGGGTGGTACAGCTTGTGGAGAGATGCCTGGGAGAGCCGCTGGGAATCAAATGGGATTCGGATTGTAAATGAGTTGGCCATTTGCAGTCATAGCTACCAGTGACTGGATCTACTCGCTATCTCACATTTATATGTGAGAGGTTAGATCAGCTGTCCTTTGTGCGATTACCACAATTACCTGCAATGGTGGCCAAGTTTACGGAGACGTCTTTACACTGATTTGTTTCTTCTGATTGCAGATGTTTGACATCACTTGCTGTGTTTTTCCGTAAGCAATCAATGAAAGTTCTGATTCTACGACTAGTTTATGTCTGTCAAATGCTCAATGGTCTTCCTAAATATTTCCAAATTCTCACCCTAGATTCCTTCTCGAAGGAAAGTCAGAAATGGTCAAAGCTGGTAGAAGTTTCCTTTTGTCCATGAATACCTCGGATGCCATAGTTCAACAGTGGCAGCCCCTGCTGACAGACCCCTCCATCCCAGGAGCTGCTTTTCTCTCAAGAATCTCACCATTCATGGCTCCCCATTCCCGCATCTTCAAAGCAACATTCCAAGAAAATCCCTCACATAAAAAGATACCTCTCCTCATGAGCTGATGATCTAGGGGTGTCAAGCTGTTGTTCCTGTCCCACTGAGTGCTGTGGGAAATGGATGTGTCTGTCGACTGGATGGGATCAATAAGCACAAGGCCACAACATCGACCCGCTGCTCTCCTAAATGACTCCATGAGTCCTTGTCGACTGTGCTGGGCAGTCAGGCACTGTGGGGAACTTGGGGAAACTGGAAATGCTTCAAACCAGGGGGTCCCAAAGAGAAAAACACACCCGCTAGTATTAAACAATACGTTCCAAACTGTAGCAAGTACAGACCGCACAGCTTTGCCAAATAAGGCCATGAATTCGAGGGATGTTAACTAGTCTTTTGGACCTTTGTAGATTTGTGATGTATTTTTTAATAACTTCAGTTCAAGGCAGTTTAGTCAGGCTAAATATAGAACAGCAACCAGCTTCCTTAACATTTAATTTCATATTAGTCATTGGTAAAGGAGCATGATCTATTGATGGCATAATATTCGCATAAAAAATCTTTAAAAATACTAAAAATTTAATAACTTGCCAATGCAAATCTCAAAATGAATACCCATTTTTCCATACTGTACATTATAATGTTGTAATGCCTAAATTGGCATATAGCAATGTAATAGCAATTGACGTATTGAATATAATAGTATAATATAAGAAATTTTTTTTATAGATGTTGGCCATTTATCAATTATTTCTCATAATATGATGATAATTATCTGCACTAGTCCGAATTTTCAAAATCTGTACATGCCTAGTCATTGGTTAATGGGATACTTTTTTTGGAAATAGGCTCCTTTTACAACTCCCTCAGAGGTAAACAGTTGAGTTTTACCGTTTTCGAATCCATTCAGCTGGGTTTCTGATATTTAAAAGAATGTCAGTAACCAGACAGTTTCTGGTCCCATTGACTTCCATAGTGGGAAAAAATATATACTATGGAAGTCAAGTCTGAGGACCAGAAACTGTCTGGTTACTAATATTCGTCTAAATATCAGAAAATTGTCTGAATGGATTTGAAAACGGGAAAACTCAACTGTTTACCTCTGAGGGAGTTGTAAAATGAGCCTATTTCCCAAAAAAAAGAGTGGAGTATCCCTTTAACTATTAGGACTAAACATGGACTGAATCTATCACGCTGTTGAATCCTGCCGTTTCCTACCAATCCATCCCCAGTGGCAGAAAAACTATATATGGATATTACTGCATTGCAGTCGTTTGCGTTCACGTTTTGTCCCTCAAAATAGTCTCCATAGAGGGACCTATTCCTTGAGGCTGCTTAATGAAAACATATCCGTTATCAGTGTTAATAACAGCACCCCCAGGCATGATTGTAGCTTACGATCACCAGAATGCATAACACCTGCCTGTCCAGTATCAAAGCTGCCTGCCGCTTATGCAAATATAGCAAGATAGTCCTGTAGATCAGTCTGTGAGGCCCCACCAGTCAGATCAGACTTCCCAGGAGGTTTGTGTCACTGATAGCAATCACTGCCACACAAGCATACAACATTACAGACTCAAATTAGCAGAGCACAAGAGAGAGAAAGGGGATTAGAGAGATCCGCTCTCCCACCGGCCCAACTTACAAATTAAATATGATAATCAAACAACATGATCACAATGGATTTGATGACTGGGGTTTAGCAAAATTTAGCTTGTTACCCATGGTTGCATGCTCTAATTTGGATTTTTTTTTTCATTTATGTGATGATTATGGCTCTTTGTTTTTCTGTAATTTTTTAAAAGCGTTTTCGACATAGTAATACAAAAAAAGTAAATTGCCGCGTAACCTTACATGCAAATCTCTTTAAAATATGTCTATATTTTTCAAGAACTACTGTTGGTTTGTATACTGTATTAATTCCGATTTATTTCTTTTATTTAATTTCAGTTTTAACTTGTTTTAAGATTTAACGACATGAACAAATTTATTTTTTAAATGTATATCTTTTAATTGAAAAGAACCACTGCTCATCTGTCAAAATAAGTCTTAAAGGGAGGTGCTGCTGCATAGAATAATCATGAAAAATAGTAAAAATATAGCAGACGCATTCTCAAAAACTGTGCAAAATAAATTTATATATTTATACATAAATTTATATATTGATTTTGCAGTTTTTGAGTGTGCATCTGCTATATTTTTACTATTTTCCAAATGTATATCTTATAAAAAATACTCAATTTCTGAAAGTGTTGATAATTGGAAATAAAATCGTTATTTTTATTCAACCCTAGTTCTAGAGAAATCCTTTATTTTTATGAAATATTAGTTTAAGCAAAAGCATTATTTAACCTGTTGTTAGTTCTTTACCTCAGTTTTAAGGCCTGTTAGATGACCCTGTTGAACAACTACCGGGGCTCTCCAATTGCTTAAAAAAACAGCTGGTATTCAAATTGGATTCCTAATTTCCTTTGAGGTAACTAGCACGTCTGTCCCATCTGTCAACAGGTGAGAACCAGAGCTGAAGCTGAATGCTCTGGTGGCTGCCTGCACAAACAGCCTAATTCAATAAGGTGATGTCTATGTCAGCCAATGCTTATCTACTGAATTCACACAAGGTGTCTCGGAGTTTGAACAGTGCTGGGCCAAGCAAGGTGGAAAGTTGACACCTGCCTTTCCAATCCCTTAAGACAACAGTAAGTACCTCACCTGCTGTTGTCATGACCTGACAAAGATTTAATAACATCCTGTTGAGGGAAAAGTTGGTATATAACCTTACAGAAAATGTGTGCACCATCCATTCTATTTAAAGCCATAACATAAACCATTCAAACTTTTCTTGGACTGATTCTTGAGGTGTAAAACCAACAGATTGGAGCATTCATGACTTGCAGCTTCTCTGCTCTTTATTTTCAAGGCAATCAGGAGTTTATTCGCAGTTAAGAGCAATGAGAGAGAGTAAAGCGAAAGCCTCTCATAAAATGAAAAGGCCCGAAACAATTGTTTTGATGACTGATCTGTGGCCCAGACTGTCATCATTACCCCCCATGAGAGGGACACACACCCCCTAAAACAATCCACTCTGGGCTAATGGCTCCTGACGCATTTCATTTGTAAGACACTATAGAAAGTATGCTACAATAGGCTCCATCTTGAGAGGGCCCATCTGGGTGCCTCTTAGATCCTTTGAACGGCACGGAGGGTCGCTGACCTAAAAAGCCATCAATAAAAGACAATCCTTGGGAGGACAAATTGAAGAGCTGTGGAATCTCTCGTCTTTGCCTTGCTCAGCTTTGAGTTTATGGGTGAGGCTGATGATATTTGCCCACTGTACTGTGTTCGTTACTCAACTTTGCTGTCATTATTTGGTCGTCGAGGTCAAGTTGTTTCTGAGGGGAAGGAGACGTTGGCTCCTTTGCAGGAGATTTGGAAAGGATTGTCACACAAGAAGTGAAATTTGAATGTTTTAAGTGGTTTTACTTTGGTCCAAATTTGTCAAAATCTGACTTTAAAGGAATACTCTCTGATTTCAGGAAAACACTTATAATGGAAGTGAATGGGGACAATTTTGAAAGCAGAAATGTGAAACAAGAAATGAAATAAAACCAACATTTTAACATTTACGTATCGTCCTCTTTCGCTTCTATTGCAACTGTAACCCAAATTGTAAAACCCCCTTTTTTAAACTAAGGAAAGGAAATGTATGTGTGTTCAGATTGATCTCATGAAGCAGCGTGTGTATGACGCCAATTCGTATTTCCATTTTTGGCATGCTAGTATCAACACGCATAATCGCTTTTCAGCGTGTTTATGAACGCCGTTGACTTAACGTTATTACTGTATATATAAATATATGACCTACCTCAACCCCGTCCCTAAACCTACCCGTCACTGGGGTTAATGGCATTTATGAGTCTTCCCCTACCATCCTAGGAAAAAAATATCGCTCCCCAGATGTAGATCTACGTTTTGCTTCGTTTCGCTCGGACATTTGACGGCGTGTACAGACACGCAGAATCACTCGGACATTAATGGTGTAGACATACACACATACACGCGGATAGCTGAAAATAGTAGAGATAACACGCCACTTGACTTAAAAGTGGCGTGTATGTTTACGCAAAAGTCATGATATCATGTTGTTGTGTTAATCAACATTATACCACAATTTCTGTTGGTTTGAGTTTAACTTGTGTTGAAACAAGGAATATTGTTTCAGCCAATGAACAACATGCTACTGTTGATATTTGTTAGCCGTTTCGATGATCTAATGAGGCTTTGATCATTGACCTCAGAAAAACACCCTGAGTTTGTACGTGCCGCCAGTCCACCTCCAAATAACAGGTTTTAACCAATGCCTTTAAATGACCAAATGATTGCAATGAAACGACACAATGAATCACACATCTGAGCCCCATTGACAGTCTTTCAGTCAAACGTACAATATACATTGTAATTTAAACTATTGGCTCTTGAGAGGGGAGCTAATTGTTCCTCTTTTTTTTTCAATAATCAGAAAAGGTCAGTGGTGAAGCTGTCACTGCCTTTCACAATGCCAGCCAGGCAACAGATGTTAATTCGAACCATTACTGTCCTATCGCTCGGCGAGATGAGTTCATGACAAACAGCAGAGCGCTCTCCCATGCCGAGAGAGAGACAATCCAACAGACTATAATTACCTCCAGTGCCATGAGACTGATGGAGACAAGCCCTGCAGAAAAGGACCCATCACCTACCTTAGATATAATATTTTACTACCTAGTAATTTATCCATCATTCCTGAAAGCACTTGGGTCCTATTGTTGTCAGAGCAGGGGAATGAAGGCACCGCAAGAGACTTCAATCTCTGAAATTACACCGTTTTTGGAGACAAAGGCAGGATGGAGGGAGAAACAAGGAAGCCATGCTTTTGGGTGGCACTTTTATCATTGAGTGGCAGATAGTTGAACAATCAGCAAGTCTGGGGGCAAAGTGATGTTGAGGCAGACGGTGCCTTTTGTTTTTAGGCTGAATGGAAATGGTTTGGGGCTGCAAATGAAGAGAGACGTTCGTAGCATATCAAAATATAATTTTACTGTAACCGATTCTGTTATTTGAAAGGCTTCGGTCTGGAGGAGGAAAACACAAGTTCTTGTGGAACTGATCATATTTCATGCTGAAGTACTTGCACTTGTACGTTAGCTGTATTTCCAGTCTGTCAGGCTAGACATTAACAGAACAAAGATTATCATACAATCGCAGTTTCATTCCTAGGCAACTTTTTGTGACACCAAGACTGGCCATTTTATAGCAATTTTTGCTTTAGTTTGTCATTTTAATTAAGAGTTTTATAAATTATTAATACTTTTAAGTTACCATTTGGTGTGGAGGCTCCATGTTTGAGAACCACCAACTTTAATGGCATCTAAAGCCGCTTTTCCACCGCAAGAACTTTCCCAGGAACTAGGAACTTTGGGGTGGTACTCGGTGTGTTTACAACGCAGGAACCAGGGTCTAAATGAAGTTCCGGGTAAAAATTTCCCCCCAGAAAGTCCCTGCTGGCGAAGTGGTACTTTTTCGAGTTCAGGAACTTTTCGAGTGCGCTGAACATGCTGATTGGTTCTTACCACGCTATTCTTTCTGCCCGATGGCGCGCGTTCGTCCCATCCATCTCACAGTCAATGTCCGCTGATAAAAAAGTCTACTTTTATATCTAGCATTACGAGCTTTCTGAATACGCTTTGGGTGCTCTTCTTTTCTGCCGTTTTGTTAATTACCTCGTTAGTAAACCAATCGCACACAAAAGCAGCAAAGCTTGAATCTCCTCCATACAAAACTCAAAACAAACGTGCAGGCTGGGAGAGCAGTCACACGCAGTTTAGCGTCACTACATAATCTTCCTGCCTCGGACCGGTACTTTGGTACGCTGTGTAAACAGCAGTAGCAAGCGGTACTGGGACAAACAATTCCTGTGAAAAAAGTTCCTGGGACAAATAGTTCCTGGTAATTGCGGTGGAAACACGGCTTAATTTTAGCAGAGAAAAATGTAACCAACTGTTATACATTTAAAAATATCGGCATTTAACAAAAACAACATGTAAACTCCTGAAATAACATTTATAATGAATACACTATTGTAATATGAATTTGTGAATTCATTATGCATTACGTATTCTTTATGTGTTATGTAAAGATGGCGTATTCACAACATGACTTGAACTTTCTGACTAGCATGTGACCCGTGGAGATCTATATTCAATCCGGGTTTCAATAGACATTCCCGAGATAAAAGCGAAAAAGTGAAAATCATCCAGGGGGGGCTGACCCACTCGGCCAAGCCAGAGAAGGCATGCTCTCCTTGGCTTGGCCGCGAGCCTCAGAGTGGGTGGAAGTCAGATCAAATATGGGACTTTGGAACATACTTTGTATAGTCCAAGAATTTGTGTTCCAAATCTCATTCTTGGTAGATGTTTCTTCTTCAGAAACATATTTTCTTGTCATATCTTCATATATTTAAATGGTTCTTCGTTACAGAATACGACCCTTCACCTTTCAAACCAGATTTGGCCTCTGGAGCAAATTTACCGAGCCATGCAGAGCTGGTGTAACGAAAAGCCACCAGCCAGTCAGTGAATCCCACAAAAGAGGAAGTGCATCTTCTGCTTGTCATTACAGCTCGGTGATGTTACTGGTTTTAATGACCTTCCCGAGCATTCACCACAGCCAGGGGGTCATACAAACCCACGACTCTCCAGGAAAAGCCCTCCATTAATGGAAAGTGGAACAGAAGCACCCGGGCCGCTTCAGTTCAGCGGACAGATGGGAGGCCATTGTAAATATTTTGATTGATGGAGGGTGGGGTCAAGGCGTAAACCTTTGTTTTCCATATAAATGGGGAGGGCGGGAATCCAATGCAGGATGTTGGCTTGTTTTTTGATAGGCCTCCCATTCCTTAGCATGGCAGAGTGCAGACACACTGAAGGGCAGTGAAGGTTTCCATGGATCTAAAGAATGTTTTGGTCATGTTTTGTGTATCTGACCTCATTTTATATGTAAAGTTCCTGCTGGTCTGAGAGGAATATCCTATAGTGAAGATGTTGTAAAAATGTCTGAATTGCTGGGTTTTTTTGTTGTTGTTTTTTTCGCCATTTTTTTTCTGATCTGGCCCTTGGATTGTTTTTATTTTGTGTCAAATTAGACCTGACCAAATGTAATTTTGCCTTGAGAGTGACTTTTTTTTCTTACCTTTCCCAGGAGGAGTCAACAGCTGAAAGAGTCTAAAGCAAGAGGTGAATTCAGCCCCTCACATACACTCACACCTTCCTCTCCTCCCCAAACACTCCTAACCGGCATTCTGTAACAGTGACCAGCCCAGGGATCTAAATCAGCCTTTACCCACACATTACCTTAATGATGTCACAAAGGAATGCCCCATGGTCCTATTCTCTGATTGGCCCACAGCTCCTCACAGGTCTAATCAGGAAGTGTTGGTGTTAAGCATGGTTTTTCTAATTTAAGGTGTTATCTGCGAGACAATGGCCTGTTTTTTTATTGTAAGAAAGGTGATTTGTCCCTGGGCTCTGACACATCTTCTTTCACACATGCACCTTGTTAAGTGGCCAGGAGACTAAAACGGTCAACATGCTACAAAGTATAGACTGAAATAGATCATTTAATTTTTTGAGAAATTATTTGCAAAGTCCCTTTAAAAGTGACAAACCACTAAAAGACTTTATTGTGATTTTATTACTTTATATAAAATGTGGTGGTTGTGATCCTGGATGGTGATTGGTCAATACAGTGTTCTCACTGAATATACATAACAAAATGATTACAGCATTATTAATAGTAGTAGTAGCCAGTGGTTATTTTAAGTGCAAATAGGGATTTATATATACTCTAAGTGGAAAATAGCAATATTTTCCTTGCACTAAGTAAATAGTAGGTGCTATTTAGCGCAAATGGTGGCAGATATTATTTGCACATCAGTGTATTGTAGTATAATATTATTTATTTACGTTATATTTATTCATTTAGCTGACGCTTTTATCCAAAGCGACTTACAATTGCTATATATGTCAGAGGTCACACGCACAGCAACTAGGGGTTAAGTGTCTTGCTCAGGGACACATTGGTGTCTCGCAGTGGATTCGAACCTGGGTCCCTCACACCAAAGGCATGTGTCTTATCCACTGCGCCATCACCACCCCAAAATATATTTATTGCTTAATTGGGTTCGGTAAAAGGTTACTACACAACTAATTCTGTTATCAACAGGATTTCTTTTGTCATTTTGTCTGGCTCAATCAGTGGTGGGCGGAGTTAGTGTAAATAGCCCCTACCAACAGCAATAACAACATTTGCACTTGGTGTAAGTAGACAGTAGAAACAATACTATTTGTTTTTGTTGTTATTTCATTTAAATTTAGTAAATTACTTTAAAAAATTGTCCTATTTAGGGTTTTTTCTGCATTTTTTTTTCATTCTCCAAACCATTTGTCCTATGTAGTGTTGTGGAATTTGTTTGATTCATTCCAGTAATACACTTAATGCTGTGCTATACTGTGAATATAGTTATGGCTAAGGGGTTTGCAAGCAAGCCGGCTGTCAAAATTGAACATACTAAGAGTTCTCAGTGCTCTATGCCATTCTTCCAACATATATTTCATAATTTACAGTAAATCTGTTTGTTGCCGTAAGTACTGAGTGTTTGCCATTGTAGATCAGTGTGGCTGATACCGGATGATTGATATGAAATGATGTCTGACGGCGCTGGAGTTGTTAGCACATTCAATTCACATTAAGATAAATTGACTGCAGAGGGAACAGCCGCTAAGAGTCAAACAGACACGCATATGCACGAACGGCCCCTCATAAACATGATTGAAAGCTCTGTGCGCGCATCCATCCACGTGCTTGCCTGAATTGCACATAATGACTCCAGGACACACACGCATAGCACACACACACATAACCACACAGTCAATTGAGTGTGAGAATGACGATGAAACAATCTTTTCCGCTCTGGGCCTGTGAATCGGGGCCTCACTTTTGAGCAGCGTCCATGTGAATATGTAGCATATTTGTCACATGGCTTTAATAGTTATTTAGTTTGGGTAATGAGGTGGCGGCTTGTTGTGGGTTGGCAGTGACCTCTGACAAACACAGGGGCATGAACATGCGAACCGAGGAGGTGACGACTGCTTCGCCCTGCAAGAATGTTAATATCTCACTTGATAAACTGATGGATGTCTCATTCTGCTCCCAGATCCCTATCTGTATGTCATGAACATTCAATTTGTGGATCTGCCGTGGTTATTTAAACACTGACACAATTAACATCTTAAATTCTGAGCACATGCATACCTTTAGATCTTTTTTATCTGTAACAAATTGAAAGTTGTTTTGTTTAAAAAAAAGTATTTAAAGTAGTCTTGTTTTTTTGTTTTATTTAATATATATATATATATATATATATATATATATATATATATATATATATATATATATATTAGGACTGTCAAATGATTAATTGCATCCAAAATAAAAATTTGTGTTTACATAATATATGTGGGTGCACTTTGTATAATTATTTTGTATATATTTATATTTATATATGTGTGTGTGTGTGTGTGTGTGTGTGTGTGTGTGTGTGTGTGTGTGTGTGTGTGTGTGTGTGTGTGTGTGTGTGTGTGTGTGTGTGTGTGTGTGTGTGTGTGTGTGTGTGTGTGTGTGTGTGTATATATGTGTATATGTATATATATATATATATATATATATATATATAAATACACACGCATGCATGCATGTATTTTTAAGAAAATAATATTTATATAAATTATTTATATATAATATAAATTATATATAAATCTATATACAGTATATACTTAACAATAGTTTTTATATATAGAAGCATGTGTGTATTTATATATATATATATATATATATATATATATATATATATATGTATATATGTATATATGATATAATTATGTATATATATATATATATATATATATGTATGTATATATATATATATATATATATATATATATATATATATATATAATTATACTCAGTGCACCCACATATATTATGTAATTGTTTAGCATAAATCTTTTTCTTTAAATGGTTTTTAATGTATTTATTTAATTTCTAAAGGTTTCTATAGACATGCTGTGTAAATAAAACAAAGGAAAAAGGTAAATGGCATTTGTGAACAGAATATTTTTGTACATCATTTCTACTTAAACTGGAAAGTGTGAAAATATTATTTAATTGTGAAATTAGCCCTAGCAAGCATGTAATTTCCATCACTGAATATTTTTTTAAATATACACTGAAATTTAAAAAATGTAGTGCATTTGTTGTTAATGCCATTACAAAATCTAAAGGTAACTACAGAAAATAAGAGTTTTTCTTGATTTACACTTAAGACTCGTGTTTTGTTGACTTAACACATGGCATTGTTTCTGGTAAGTGAATCCAGTGAGAGGTCAGGGAATTTCTACAAAGTGAATGTCATGAACTATATTGACATGGCTGACTCCCTACTAGTAGCTAGTGTGCTGATTGAGACACACCCCATTACACCTGCTGTGTTTACCTCATCATTGCTCTGAGGAATCAGGCATGGCTTCACCACACTCCCCTTTCGCCTGTCATTTTCATTTGTTTGGTCTCCTCTGGCGTTTAACTTTCTTTTTTTTAAAGACGATGGCTATTGTGAATTGGAGCTAATACAACTGTTTATCCATGTGCTAAGAAGTGTGAGTGTGAAGAGCACTTGAGATTTGTCCCAAACCACTGCACCCTTTGTGGCCGTTGGAGTGGGTGTGATCCTTAGCCAACAAAGCTTGTTTGACTTGTAGTTTATTTTTCCGCACCGATCTGTTAACGCGGTTGTCATTACAAGCCGCTAAAGGCACAAAGCCTTTTTTTGGGCGTAATTACAACAGTCAATTATTCAAATTCTTGCTTTTTTCAGTCATCTAATTACTCATCTAAAGACATCACATCAGACTGTAAGAGTAAAAAAAAAATTAAAAAAAATGGCTGAACTGATTTTATGCCCAATTTTCTCTACCTATGTAACAAAGCGATTATTTTCACTCCCCCGGAAACAAAATTAGAAGGTACAGTTCCTATTCAATGGGCCGTTTGTCTATCTGCGGCAATATATAAACTGTCACAGCATGAAATCGGTTTTCTGCCTTGGTTCATTTCAAATCAGAGGTTTCGAGCGCATTAGTATCGCAATTAGAGGGCCTCGGTTATGCGACGCTGGCTGTGGAAACAGAGACCCATTCCTTTTTTTCTTTTCTTCCCGGACTGTCGGGTTTTAAGAAGGTGACTGGGCCTGCACCCTAATCGCCACAGATAATAAATTGATCAACTCTTAAACTTCTGAGAGGGTTGAATGGGGCTCACCCCGTCCATTGAGTTTGGACGGATTACTCACGCTTAGTTGGCTCTAGGTAGTCTTTGGCAAGCCTCCCCACCAGGCCTGGGAATGGGGCTGCATTGAGGCCCATTCACAGAGCCTGCACACAGAGCGTGCTTTTATACAGCACTGCTCTTATTATGAGAAGATCCCCAGCCGCCCACCCCGGGCTTGTCCTTGCCATACTCTTTCTTGCACGTTAAGAAAAGGTTATCCCTTACCTTAATCCATATTGCAATGTGGATTAGAGCGCGAGTGTGTGTGTGTGTGCGTGTGTGGAGGGGGGCGTGCGGAGTGTTTCAACTTCACACAGGATTCCCCCCTCCCATCGAAACACACTCACTCTCTCTCTTTCACCCTGTTTTTCTCTCTCTCTTTACAAAGTGCCTATAGGCTCTGGTAAAGGATTTGCATCTTGAATGGGTAACCTGCAGTTCTCCTCAATGAAGACATCAGATCAAAGTTCAACCAAGTCAAAGCCCTGCTAAAACGTTAAGGAGGCCGGCACGTACACAGAGGCACGGGATGAACGGCAACTGCTGCCTCGGGAGAGGGTAAAAAAAAAAACACTAGAATCCCTGATCCAGATTAAGAGTGGATTATGGCGTTCACAATGGAGCCAGTTTCAATTGAATTCAACGAAGAATTTTGTTCGATATTTCAATTGTAAACTTTTCATAGAATTAAAAATTGCCAATAATTAATCCTCTTCTTGAACTGCCGGATCCCATCCGTTAGTGAAAATTCCGCTGTTAACACCATTGATTTCCAGCTGTTTCTTAAAGCATCTTGTAAGTAACTCTTGTCAGTTTAATATATTTTACAATGTCATTTATTCCTGTGATGCAAAGTATCATTACTCTCTCAGTTTTCAGTGTCACACGATCCTTCAGAAATCAATCTGAAATGCTGATTTGGTGCTCAAGAAACATTTCTTACTATTATTATTATCATCAAGTGTGGCCGTTTTGCTGCTTTTGTGGAAACTGATTCTTTAAGTTTCTAATGATCAGGTTACATTTGTTTGGTATAGAAATCTTTTCTAGTCCAAATAGTGTCACCGTTATATAGCACTTTATAAAATACTTATAGTTTCAAAGCAGCTTCTTATTGATAAACAGGAAAATAATGATCAGTTATGCAAACTTCATCAAATATGAGACAAATTTAAATTCTGGTGTAAAGCAGAACTAAAAAATAAATTTTATGCCACTTAGTAGATGCCACTTACAATCAGTTTAAACGCATCACTGTATTAGGTTTTTTTGTTTTTTTTAATCATACTGATCGAAACATTTGAATAATATGCATATATATATATATATATATATATACACACTACCGTTCAAAAGTTTAAGATCGGTAAAAATTTTTATGTTTTTAAAAGAAGTCTCTTCTGCTCACCAAGGCTGCAATTTTTTTATAAAAAATGTTTATGTTAATATATATTAAAATGTAATTATTCCTCTGAAAAAAAGCTGAATTTTCAGCATCATTACTCCAGTCTTCAGTGTCACATGATCCTTCACAAATCACTCTAATATGATGATTTTATGCTCCAAAAACATGTATGATTATTATCCATGTTGAAAACAGTTTTTTACATTTTTATTTCAGGATTCTTTGATGAATAGAAAGTTCAAAGAACAGCATTTATTTAATTAGAATCTTTTCTGAACATTATAAATGTCTTTACTGTAACTTTTGATCAATGTAACTCATCCTTGATGAATAGAAGTATTGATTTCTTATTTATTTCCCCAAAAATAAAATACAAATTCTTACTGACCCCAAACTTTTTAAAGGGTAGTGTTTAATGTAACAAAAGCTTTCCATTTCAGATAAAAGCTGTTCTTTTGAACTTTCTATTCATCAAAGAATCCTGAAATAAAAATGTAAAAAACTGTTTTCAACATGGATAATAATCATACATGTTTTGGAGCATAAAATCATCATATTAGAGTGATTTGTGAAGGATCATGTGACACTGAAGACTGGAGTAATGATGCTCAAAATTCAGCTTTTTTTCAGAGGAATAAAAGACATTTGAATATATATTAACATAAAAAAGTCATTTTAAATTTTCATAATATTTCACAATATTACTGTGTTTTTTGTGTATTTTTTATCAAAAATTGCAGCCTTGGTGAGCAGAAGAGACGTCTTTTAAAAACATAAAAAATCCGATCTTAAACTTTTGACCGGTAGTGTGTGTGTGTGTGTGTGTGTATTTATATATATATATATATATATATATATATATATATATATATATATATATATATATATATATATATATATATATATACACTATATATATATATATATACACTATATACATATATTATTATATTAAATAATATTTACACTTCATTTGGATTGATTCTTTTCTAAAATTATCTTTCAAAAACATCTTTAGCTCCACTGAAACTAAAATAGCAAGACAAAAGACAAAAATGCACTTGAATTACTGCCCTTTCCTTGGCGCCAGGTTCGTGCTTAATTGCTCTTGCCTTATTTGTGACAGTCAGATCCTTAAGTTTAGGATCTGGGCTTTATCATCGCGACAAAATGACAGCTCACCGACTAGAAATGAATCCTTTTTCGGTTGTCTCTTAATAAATGAGCCAAATGCCCCATGTTGGTTCCCTGACTATTAAATTGGGTTACTTTATGATATGGTATAATTGGTATCAATTGCGCTCCAGGTGATGTATACCCTGTTGTTTAAATGGTGCTGCTTTTCCCACAATGAAGGCAGCGCCTTGCTGGGTGCAAACTGTACCGAGACACTTCTCTGGGTAGCTATAATCTTAATTAGCTAACCCACTCGTTCACGTAGATATTCGCATTGCCTTCATCATTATCTATATGAAATACGCCCAGCAGGATGGCCATGATACAATATATTACACACAAAGGCAACTGTGTGAAATGTGTGCTCTCCCCTCCTTAAAACCGTGGTGCGGTGCAAAGGGACCTGAGCATTTTTCTCCTCATTTAATTCGGGCCTGGTGAGCGGTGTTTAGCGCAGCGGGCTCAGAGGGTGCCATTGTTTATTTGTCAAAAGTTAAAAATGCCTCTCTTCGACAGCTCTTTAAAAGCAGGTTTCAAGAGGTGCCCCAATGCTAAATTGTAAAGTTGTGTCCAGAATGGAACACATGGTAAAGAGTGCCTTAATTGATGGGTTTGTTGGAGGAGCACTTAAATTAAGGTTTGGTATTATGGGCCTTTTATGTGTAATAGGCCTGGTTAAGATCATAAAAGCTATGAAAATGTTAACACTTAAAAGAAGTACCAGTAAACTAGCATGATTTTGTAATGTTGAAGCATTTGTTTCCGAAACAGCATAAAGCCACAGGGAGTTGCAGACCATTGGCTAACTGGAGATTGAACCAGAGGCTGTATATGATCAAGGACCAAGTATTTGGACTCTTTAGCCACAATTAAAAAAGGTAAGAATGTCATTGCATTCAGTATCAACCAAGTGGCATTTATTAGATATAGCACAAGCAAACTTTTCAAGTTAAACATTTCACAAAAAGTTAGGGAGTTTAAGCTAAATTTAAACTTTGGAACCTTCTGGTTGTCAAATACTTGTTGAACATGTCTATAGAGCTGGTAAGTCCCACCCATCCGTAAAACTCCAAGTGGACCTCTAGGTTGAAAAAGCGTCAATGCAAGTGAATGAGAGAAAATAATTATTTTCTGATCCCGTTTGAATTGTGCCATGAATGTAACATATGTTGTCAGTGAATTTTTTATATAATTTCTCATGTAACGAGTTTGACAGTATATTGTATGATTCTTTGGCTAGCAGTTGTGGAACAGACATAACGAGAAAGACTACACGTCCCATATGTGACGTCGCCGCATAACACATTTTCCCTCCACAAATCACGGTTTTCACCACGCTCAACTAGTTTGTCCTCTCCCTGAAAGAAGGCGGTGAAGTGCACCAAAGACACAGGCATGTTTGGCGGGATCCGTGTGTTAGTGGGGGAGATGTTTATCAAACACGTCGAAAGAGTTGTAGTCCACAAAGTGCTCTCACACAAAGTCTAACCGTATGAAAATTCTACCCGCTAAATTGTAGCATTCTTTACATGAAACATTATATAAAAAATTCACAGACAACATATGTTGCATTCATTGCAAAATTCAAACGGGATTAGAAAATAATTATTTTCTCTCATTCACTTGCATTGACGATTTTTCAACCTAGAGGTCCAGCGGGGTTAGCTGAAGGGGCGGGACTTACCAGCTCTATAGTTAATGTAATCCTTAAAAGACGGAAAAAAAAAGACGGAAGTTGAGATTTTCTTTTTTTTTTTCCCGTTGTTGTGACGTATATCCGAGTGAAACGGCTTCTGAAATTAGAAAACAAATGTAGGGCGGGGCTTGATTTCGTCCTTCGGGAATTGATTGGATCGTTGGAGGGTGGGTGTTGCAAACAAAATGGAGGCAGATTTGAGAGGCGGTGCACCGATTGCCCCACCCTCATCGGATCTGGCCACACCCTTTCGCCATGGCACGTGACCGAAATAGAAGAGAGGTCTTTTCGAGGGAAAGGGTAATGTATTTGATTAAAGATTATAAAGGTACATGAATTTTTAAAAAATAATGAAGTGCACTGATAAATCATTTATAATAAACACTACAATATTACATATAAAAAGAAGATTTGTCAAATTTGATTTCATGCCGACTTTAAATGGTCTCCCATTGTCTGTTGGCTGGATTTAAAGGACATGTTCGGTATTTTACAATTAAAGCCCTGTTTTAAGATCGTTTCTGATGAAATAGAAGGTTTCAGATTCTGTGTTAGCACCCCCACACCTTCACAATGGTTGCATAGGTACACAGGAACAATCCTTTATAAAACTTTAGTTCAAAAAGACTTGAAACTCACTGAGTGGTCTGGGGTGTTCACTGATATGCTCACTTAAAACCGCTGCAAAAGATGCTTTCCAACAGGTGTTTTACCATTCGTTGTAAAACTGTAGAACCTATTTTTTCGAACGCCTCAAAACTGTACATTCTTCTGTTGAGAGCTTGAATAATACACTCCAGCCCAGTTGGTGGTGATAATGCACCTTTGCCAATTGCAAGCAAACAGTTGTGTATCTACTTTGGCTAAAATTTTGAGAAGATTTAACTTAATTTAGTCCCACAAAGAACTTTTTATTGTCTAGTTCTTAAAAAAATAATAAAAAAATTCTCTGCTGGTGCTTTAAAAAACCTAAAACCAAATATGCTGAACCGTAAAACCCATGACATAAATAGGAATTTATTAATCTCCAAACAACAATTTAGCAAACTCTAGAACCCTACGAAAAATGTTTCTTGATAGCCAGGTGTTCTGGTAAACCAAATATCCATTAAAGGACGTTGAATGTATCGAGTCAAAGCAACACGGTAAAGCATACTTAATTTCCCTGTCCTAGTTGTGTTTTTGTTTATTGTCTCATTTCAAAACATTTACTTCAAAACTTGTTGATGATTGTTTAGCGAATTTCAGGAACTCTCAGGCCTCACCTTCATTATACCGAAGCGAACATGAATGAACGAAATGATTATACCGGCAGCCTCAGTCATTATCTTATCAAACGATGGCAGGCCTGTTCAAATTAAACATTCTTCTGTTGACAGGTGTGTACGGATGTGCTTCTCTTACTGCATGCCTCGTGCGTGTTCGCGTCTGAGGTTGCGAGTGTGACAGACAGGGGTTTACTGTGACAGAGAGACCCCCACACACTCCCCAGAGACGGACACCCTCCCTGACAGACAGCTCATCTTCCAGGTGAAGGTGTGTGTGTGTGTACGTATACACTGCGTAGGAGTAGTGTGACAGACAGAGGCGCAGTGTGGGTGGGTGTATTCTGATAGACAGAGGTTTAGTGCTGCTGAGGCAGGTGAAGGTGATGCCCTGATTCAGCTGTGGACTGTTTATTAGAGATGGAGGGAGGAGGGATAGACAGATAAACAGGATGGAAGGATCAGGTGTTTCTCTCTCAGCCCCTCGTTAATGGCTCGTTCATTATTTCTGATTTAGAGCTGGAGTGCTGCGGTGGTGTCAAATCTTAACTCTGTTCATTAAATCATTAATTTTTTTTCCAGACGGTAAGTGAGGCCAGTGTAATGAAGCCATCACAGTCTCAGCAGAATTCACCCCTTGTTAAGTCTCTTGCAGGTTGTGAATGGCAGTCACTGATTAACAGCTTCCCTAGTGTCTTGATTATGGCACTTATCAATGGTTTTCCATTGATCTTTTCGAGTAGACTTGTGTTGCATGAATTCTAATTGTTTATACTATTAGACTATGTATTCAGTACATTAACTGAAAGCACCATGTTGTTTATTTTATTTAATTTTCTGGACATGGTATCATGGTAATACCTAAGTACTATGACCATTTACTATGGTCTATATACTAAGGTCTATATATCACTATTGTTGAAGCGCTGTGTAAATACCATGGTGAATTAAAATGAATCATTTCAGATTCATGGTGTGTCAAAGTAACATTTGGTTGCCATCACTGTACCATGGTACAAGTCATTATTTTGCAATTGTTTAGTTGATATTTTGTTTTGGGTATTGTACCTCATTTTTGTTGTTGGCTTATAAATTAAAAATAGACCAAAAATATATAATACAAATATCAATAATTATTTGAAAAATATAAGATTTGTCATGGTAACTTAAACAAAACAATCTAACTAAAAAAAAAACAAAAAAACTGAATATATATATAATTATGTAGTAAAAAAAAAAAATAAAAAAAACATAAAAAACTTTCCTGGTATTGAAACAAAACAAAAATCTAATGAGACCAAACAAACAAAAAATAGACAAAACACAAGTTTATGTAGACAAAACCTAACCGAATATATACAATTATAAAAATAAAGATCTGTGCTGGTAACTGAAACAAACAAAATCTAGACAAAATATAAACAATTATTTAAAAAAAAATAAAAATAAAGATCTGTCCTGGAAACTGAAACAAACAAAATCCAGACAAAATATAAATAATTATTTAAAAAAAATTAAAAAATAAATATTTTTCCTGGAAACTGAAAAAAAAATCTAACTAAAATAAACAAACAAATTCTAGACAAAATATAAACAATTATTTAAAAAATAAATAAATTTCTGTTTTGGTAACTGACAAACAAAATTTAGCTCAAATAAACACACAATAGACAAAATATAAACAATTATTTAAAAATAGGTTTTAACACCACATGGGGCAGTTCATGAGCAATCAGTATTTTGTTCTTGAACAAAGCACGTAATCCCAGGTTATTCCTGGAGGATTGTCACTATAATAGGAGGACTGTTGATTTAGTGAAAAAAAAAGTTGGACTATTTATTGGTTACTCTTTAAGTGTATTATATGAGATAAACAGCCAGGCAGACTGGTATAATAATCATGTAATATATTGACTGAAATCATCATCATCATCATCATAATCAACCATTATAACCACCCCTTCACCCACTGCTTGTTGTCACCAGTCCCTGGGATGCTGGTTCAGGAGTTAAGAGCAGGCCCAGGTACCTGAAGAAGCCAAGCTCTCTGAGCCCTCTCCTCCCTGTTATCTTGTTACTAATGTTTTCCTCTCTTTACCTCAGGGATTTAGTGGCCTCCAGGGTCTGCCATCATCAGCAGCCGGCAAGCTGTTTCCAGGCAGCTCAGAGGCAAACAAGTATTGTTGAGTGTCATATATGACAACGTGCAAGTCTTTTTTTCCACCGTGATCTGGCACGACGCCAC